>WBNM01003284.1:0-19359 GCA_013399055.1 Ramphastos sulfuratus
ATCCAGGTGGGTTTTGATTATCTTTGCAACCCCCCTGGGCAGCCTTGTTCCAGTGTTCTGTTACCCTCACAGGGAAAAAAATTCCTCCTCAAGTTTCCATGGGACTTCCTATGCTTCAGCTTCCACCCATTGCTTTTTGTCCTGTCATTGGGCATCACTGAGCAGAGCCTGGCTCCATCCTCCTGGAACTCACCCCTTATGTATGATATGGTCCAACTAGCATCACACAGCCAGGAAGAAACTGAAGTAGCAACACAGTCCTCTCTCATTCTGTGGCTGGAGCACAGACAGTTTACAGCCTTCTTTTCTTTGATGCATCCTTACTGAGAGTAAAATTTGTTATATACCTTGGAAAACCACCTGTTACATTCCCAAATTGTAGATATGAATGGAGTTAGTTGCTTGGGAAGGCTGATCTTCAGCTCAAATATTTTGGGGGGGGGATGGCTTTGCCACCAGTGAAAAATGTATTTAATTAATCAGGCTTGAAAGCCAGATGCATTTTCATTTTAAGTTTAGTTTGTGGTTCTTATTAGTGTAAATAATTGTTGTTGTTACTATTAGAATCATAGAATTGTCAGGGCTGCTCCCTCCTCCCATTAATTTATGTAGGCTCATTCCTTCCTCAAATGCAACTCAGCACTTTTTCTCTGACTTTTGGATTCCTCACATAGAAAGTGCAGAGCTGTGCAGGAATCACAGAATTGTCAGGGTTGGAAGGGATCTCTCAGGATCATTCTAGTTTTGACCCCCCTGCCATGAACAGGGACACCTCACACTGAATCAGGTTGCTCAGAGCCACATCCAGCCTGGTCTTAAAAGCCTCCAGGGATGGGGCTGTTGTCAAAGGTATATTCTTTGTCTCCTTTTATGTTTTATACAACACCATATTCTCCAGTGCAAAGGTCAAGAGGACTGAAATATCAGCACAACCCTTGGAAATTTTGAACATGGAGATTCCTGCCTCGGGCAGCAGCTGCCAAGATGTCTCAGGTGAGTCACTCACCACAGAAATTTCCTTTTCCTGGAGGGTGGAGCTGATTCCTTCCTCTCTCCTTAGGGGTCTATTTTGCTAAGCCACCCTTACAAAAGCTGGACCAGAATACAGGTATTTCCTGACCCTAATGAACTGTATTACCTTCACTGCCAGAAAGAGAATAAAGGAAAACAAGGGGGAAACAACTCAGTCCAAACCCTTAATTCTGTTTCATGTGAGTATTAATAGAACTAATTAGTTGCTTCTGAGTTGCTGAATCCTGTCCAATAAATGTGGCCAGGTGGGTGATATCTTTGTTCTGGGATCAGACAAGCATCCATCATCCAAACTAGGTGCTATTAGACAGCTCATTATAGCTGAGCGAAGGCTATTGATCAGTGAAACCTCAGGCCCAGAGTTTGCAAAACTTGAAATTTATCAGCTGGCTTTCAGCAGCACCAGCTCCTCAGTGCTGTTTGCCTCAGGGAAATCTGGCAGTGGCTTAGCACTTCTGAGACTCAGGTCATTTACTTAGCTGGGTAAGTGTAGATTTATAAACCTATACTTCCTTTTCAAATTGCAGGGTTTTATATGCTTGCTAAATCCATGTCATTTCATGAAAATAAGAGATTGAAATCATAAGGTAGGCTAACGTACTTTAGACAGCTGCGCTCAGCATATTTTATCTTCTGGCTCTGCTAGTGCTGGTCCCCTGATGGCCCTCTCCACAAGTTCCATCTGTCAAAATGAGGCAGAAATACAGAAACATCCAGGTTGGAAAAGACCCTCAGGATCACCAAGTCCAACCTATAACCCTACTCAACAAGATTCACTTTAAACCGTAGCCCTAAGCACCACAGCCAAATGACCCTTAAACACATCCAGGGTGGGTGACTCCACCACCTCCCTGGGCAGCTCATTCCAGTGCCTGACCACTCTCTCTGTGAAAAACTTTTTCCTAATACCCAATCTAAACCTATCCAGTCTCTGCTTGAGGCCATTCCCCCTTGTTCTGTCTCTAATTACCTGTGAGAAGAGTCCAGCAGCAGACTCTCCATAATGTCCCTTCAGGTAATTGTAGAGAGCAATGAGGCCATTCCCTCAGCTTCCTCTTCCTCAAACTAACCATCCCGAGCTCCCTCAGTTGCTCCTCATAAGATTTATTCTCTAGGCCCTTCCCCAGCTTTGTTGCTCTCCTCTGAACCCACTCCAGCACCTCCACATCTCTCTTGTATTGTGGTGCCCAAAACTGAACACAGTACTTGAGATGTGGCCTCACCAAAGCCGAGTCCAAGGGGACAATCACCTCCCTGTCCTGCTGGCCATCTGCACTGACAAAGGTGGCTTAACCTGCTGGTGCATGCCTTCCCTTACCTCACCCTCCTCTGAATGCATTTTAGGGAGGGCTGTGGGTCTAGCTGGGGTACAGACCACCATGCATAGTAGAAGCCAGGCACCTTACCTTGCTTCTAGCCCTGGGGTGCCCTAGATCAAGTAAAAAATCCTCTCACCTAAAGGAAAGCAAATTGTGTGTTTCCTTCACTGAAGAACAGATGAAGTGGCTGTATCAGAAAAAAACCTAATTATTTTTACTAATAAAATATGACAAAGAGCATGACTCTCTCTCTTAGTCATATATTATATACTATTGACAGAAAGGAAAACTGCACTAACTCCACTGGTATCAAGGCTCATTCAGATGATCCTGTTAGGACAGCAGTGTTACTGCCCGTGGTTTTATACCCTGCTTGCAAATAGCTGTTTTCAGAAAGAGCTGTCAAAACCAACTCTGTGTTATAGGGTTTTTCCCCTTTTCTGTGACCTTGGTGGTAATTAAGTGTCTCGTTCCTGCAAGAAAAAAAAATATGAAGCACAAATTGGGCCTGCTGGCCTTGTTGCTGATTTATGGGTCAAGTCTTTAGCTGTTACAGACAAAAATTTTAAGTCTCTGATTAGGAAGCCCTGCTGATTTAAGGATCTCACAAGAAATGTGTGCATAATGAATTATCTACAGACGATAATTCAAATTGTTCCTTGATGATTCATATCACCTTCCTTTATTAAATTACCATTTTAGAAGTCTAACAAGGGCAATGCAGACTGACAGGTGGTGACATTACAATGTATGCAACAGGATGAGCACGCTGTAGATTTGGATAAGGGGTGTTTGGCCCCAGTCAAAGATGTCAATAAACGCAAAGGCTGGAGGAGATGCAAATGGCAAGCTGGGATACATTTTTCTAAACATCCATCATTTCTACCTCTTGTGTGACTGAAATTGTGTTAATTTTTTTCCTTACTTGAGCAAGTTTCCAGTGAGCTGCCTGTAGTAAAGCCCAGCTCCAGTATTAGTTGCCAGATTAATATTAGTTATTAATATTGGCATTAGCTGTTAGTATAGGTGTGAATATTAGTATCATAGAATATATCTGGTTGGAAGAGACCTCAAAGATCATCCAGTACAACCCTTGATGCATCACTGAAGGGTCAACGCTAAACCACATCCCTAAGTGCCAGGTGCTTGAACACCCCAGGGATGGTGACTCCATCACTGCCCTGTGCAGCCCATTCCAATGTTTGATAACTCTTTCAGCGAAGAAATGTTTCCTAATATCCAGCCTAAACCTTCCCTGGTGCAGCTTGTAACCATTTCCTCTAGTCCTGTTGCTAATCATCAAGAGGTGACTAACCCCCTCTTGCTCCAACCTCCCTTCAGGTAACTGTAGAGAGCGATGAGGTCTCCCCTCAACCTCCTTTTCTCCAGACTGAACAACCCCAGCACCCTCAGATGCTCCTCACAGGCCAGGTGCTCCAGGCCTATGACAAGCCTCATTGCCCTTCCCTGGACACACTGCATCACCTCAATATCCTTCCTGTAGTGAGTGGCCCAAAACTGAACACAACACTCAAGGTGTGGCCTCACCTGTGCTGAGTACAGAGGAATGATCACTGTCCTGTTCCTGCTAGACAGAGTGTTTCTAGTACAAGCCAGGATGCCCTTGGCTTTCATGGCCACCTGAGTACACTGCTGACTCATGTTCAGCTAACTATCAACCCACACTCCCAGCTCCCTCTCCAAGCTGCAGCTTTCCAACCACAAGTCCCTGAGTCAGTTGCAATCATACAAAATCACACAGAATGGAAAAGCCTTTCAGGATCGCCAAGTCCAACCTATAACCCTACTCTACAAGATACACCTTAAACCTTCTCCCCAAGCACCACATCCAAATGACCCTATAACACATCCAGGGTTAGTGACTCCACCAGCTCCCACCAAAATGGTACTGCCCTTCCTTAGGAAACACTGAGGGCTATCAGGCGTCACCAAAATCTATACATACGTGGGTAACATGTTACAAAAATGTGTAAGAATGTATGCCAAAGTGAACATTTCTTTTTTTCCTTTTGATTCAGCTTCTATCAACAGGGGCTTGTTGACTGGGCCCCTCAATTTAAGAAGGACATTGAGGTGCTTGAGCATGTCCAGAGAAGGGCAACGAGGCTGGTGAGAGGCCTCGAGCACAAGCCCTATGAGGAGAGGCTGAGGGAGCTGGGATTGTTTAGCCTGGTGAAGAGGAGGCTCAGGGGAGACCTTATTGCTGTCTACAACTACCTGAAGGGTGGTTGTGGCCAGCAGGAGGTTGCTTTCTTCTCTCAGGCAACCAGCACCAACACAGTCTCAAGCTGTGCCAGGGGAAGTTTAGGCTGGAGGTGAGGAGAAAGTTCTTCACCGAGAGAGTCATTCGCTACTGGAATGGGCTGCCCAGGGAGGGGGTGGAGTCACCGTCCCTGGAGGTGTTCAAGGCACGTTTGGATGTGGCACTTGGTGCCATGGTCTAGTCTTGAGGTCTGTGGTAATGGGTTGGACTTGATGATCTTTGAGGTCTCTTCCAACCTTGCTGATACTGTGACTACTAAAAAGGCATGCTCAGAAACCTGGGAATTCCTGCTGCATCCCATGCTCCCTTGAAGGGGTCTGTAGCAAATCAGTACAGCAGACAGTAGGTGTCTCCTATGTCCTGATGGTGAAGGAAATGTAATGAGCCTGAGTAATGGCAAATGGGAAATGCAAGTGCACTGATTCTGCTGTGGCTTTAGCACCATGTCATATATTTGTTAAGCAACCACGTGATAGCAATCTCTGTCTCTGCATTAGAAAATGCCATTAGCCACAGTTAGTCTTCACCATAGCATGTCCCAGTAAGAAAGTTCTGCTTATTTCCCTGTGTTTCAGAAGCTCATATGAGCAAGGTCTCAGGAGCCCTGTACCTTCAGTATTCTCCAGCAGTGCCGCTTCTCGTGCCAGGGTGTTAGCCAAAGGATGCAGGGTGTCCTGGTCTGCAGCACTTGTGTTGTTGCAGTTCTGGTGATGACAGCAGAGCTGAAGGATCTGCTCCCATCACGAGCTGAGCACTGGAAATCAAATAAGCACAAGAGGGAAATCAGAAAATAGCACATGTGCTAAGTAAGTGGTAAAGGCAAAAGGCACTGTTCTTATATCTGCAGTAGTTTCACAAAGAAATTGTGCTGTTCCTGAGAAACATCAGTTCTGCAACTGCCTGAACCCTGGGGTTTTGTATTATCTTGCCTCTACATAAGCTACAGAGGAACAAAGCCCTATTTTGGACTTCAGTAATTTTTCACATTCCACTGCCTGTAATGAATGTCTCCTTGGCAATAATTTAGTAAGCCCAGCAAAAGGCTGCAGCAAATGCAGTTAAAATGTAATTAATACACAGAAAACCAGGCTGTAACAGCTTGCACAAGAAAAAAAAATTGCTTTCAGCAGGAGGATTTATATGTTTTCCACAGGGAAATCCTGGGAGACTTATGTGTGGATGCTTATGCAGTGCATACACAGTAAAATCCAGTGTGTTTTGGACACCCAGGGCTTTGGTAGGCTCCTCAAAGCACTACTACAGCCCAATGCTAGGAACACAGGATTCAATGCACCTTTGCTACACAGCACAGGATCACAGGATGTCAGGGGTTGGAAAGGACCTCCAGAGATCATCAACCCACCTGCTGGACCAGGACCATATAATCTAATGCAGGTTGCACAGGAACACATCTGGACAAGTCTTGAAAGTCTCCGAAGAAGATTTCACAACCTCCCTGGGCAGCCTGTTCCAGTGCTCTGTGACTCTTACAGTAAAAAAATTCTTCCTCATGCTGATGGAACTTCCTGTGCCATAGTTTACACCCGTTGGCCCTTGTCCTAGCACAGGGCATGACTAAGCAGAGGCTGTCCCTTCTGTCTTGACACTCAGCCCTCAGATATTTATAGACATTTATTAGATCCCCTCTCAGTCTTCTCCTCTCCAGACTAATCAACCCCAGATCTCTCAGCCTTTCCTCATAAGGCAGAGCTCCAGTTCCTTAATCATCCTTGTAGCCCTCCATTAGACTCTCCCAAGTAGATTCCTGTCCCTCTTGAACTGGGGAGCCCAGAAATGGATGCAATATTCCAGGTGGAGCCTCACCAGGGCAGAGTAGAGGGGAAGGAGAACCTCCCTTGGTCTGCTGGACACACTCTTCTTAATGCTTCTCAGGATCTCATTGGCCCTCTTGGCCACAAGGGCACATTGCTGTCCCATGGAGAACTTGTTGTCCACCACGTCATTGTCTCAGAACCATTGCCTGAAGATGACTGCTACAAGCAGCCTTCTTACTACTGTGATAAAGTTTCTGGCTGGAAAAAACAAAAGGTGCTGTTGGGACAGCTGGGGAGGTGGCTGCTAGAGATGCTCAAGGTCATACAAAATCAAGCCACAGTTAGGTCTATCTTCAGAGGATGCTAAAAGGTGTTTGTGAGTTGTTTTTTCTTAATTTGTGGATTTTCTGAATGTGCTGCTTTACAGTCCACGCGAAACTGTTGGTGAACCACAAAACTGTATTAGCACATCTCTGCTGTGGTAGGAAGGGATAATTTAAGACTGGCTGTGCCATAGCCAGAAACTTCCTATAACACTAACTCCTTCAGTCACACCAATGAAAAAGCATTTCCCACCATCCAATCTCATTACGTTACCCTTCACTTGATCCTAATTATTCTGCTATATTCTCGTCTCAGAAATATTCTCCAGTAAGCCCTAACCTCTCCTCAAGTATCATTTTCATTTCAAAAGCCTCTCCAATTTAATTTCAAACCCCAGTCCTTCCCTAAGCTGCTTTATCCCTTCTGACCTCTTAACACCATTCCAATCTCCCACCCATTTGCATCTCTTATTTTTGCTCTGTTATGAGGGGTATTTCTGTATATATGTGTGTGTGTGTGTGTGTGTGCATGAATACAGTTACCATGATCCTTCTCTAAATCTTTCAATAATTGTCAGGAGCTCTCCACTTTCTTCTGGAATATGACTAAGGAAAAATATGTAGGTAATTTGGTGATTTCAAAAACTCCCTGGTAGCACTCAGAGGAGTCAGACATGTAAGACGGAACAGAAGCCCTACGAGGAGAGGCTGAGGGAGCTGGGGGTGTTCAACCTGGAGAAGATGAGGCTCAGGGGAGACCTTATTGCTCTCTTCCTGAAGGGAGGTTGTAGCCAGGTGGGGTTGATCTCTTCTCCCAGGCAACCAGTCACAGAACAAGAGGACACAGTCTCCAGATGCACCAGGGCAGGTTTAGGCTGGATGTTAGGAAGAAGTTCTTCACAGAAAGAGGGATTGGCGTTAGAATGGGCTGCCCAGGGAGGTGGCAGGGTCACCATCCCTGGAGGTGTTTAAAAGGAGACTGGATGAGGCACTTAGTGCTATGGTTTAGTTGATTAGATGGTATTAGGTGATAGGTTAGACTTATCTTGAAGCTCTTTTCCAACCTGGTTAATTCTGTGATCAAAGTGACACTTGCCAGACAAAAAGGACAATGTTTGTTGCAGATGGTTTTGTTCAGATAAACTAATGTCAGGGCAGGCACTATCAACAAGTTTTATGACAAAGCTAGGCAAAGTAAAAGAGCAACAACCACTGGAAGATGACCAAAACTGACAGAGAAAGCAGATAGATTAATGGTTTAGAGAGGCAGCAAATGCAGCTCTGGATGGGGACAAACTGGTGGAGAAGTCATGGTGCAAAGCTGCAGGCATGGACGGAGCCCTGTACACACACTACAGGGAGAGGCTTTACTGAGTAGCTACTCAGAAAAAATGAAGAGTGGGAACTGAAACCATTAAGATAACATTTGCTTAAGTGTTTTTAAAGGATGGATTGCAGTGCCATTCTCTGCTTACTTTTTAACTGATTATTATTCTTCCTTTAGCCTTCAGTGTAATCTCAGTGATTTGACAGATTTACCTTGTCACAGGGGCCTTTTGTATGCAAAAAGTGTGCAGCCTATAAATCCCAGTATTTAATGTTTGCACTTTCCTTCACTTCTAGGGGTGAAATTAACACAAATCGTGTCATAATTAGTCTCTTTATGAATTTAAACTTTTTTTTTGCAGTTATTTCTCTACATTTCTCATATGGATCTTTTAGCATCTAGTTCTCTCCTTAACCTCTATCCTGAAAGTGTGGAACTGTCAGTATTTCTCTAATAGCTCTCTTGAATTCTCTCTCAGTAAGAGTATCATCTTCTGGTCTATCACACTTTTCTTTTAGCATCTCCAGGTTTGTTTGTTGTGAAAATTGGTCAGTCACAAGTCAAGCTTTTCTCCTTTCTCTAGTGATATGTGAAGGAGAAGGTGGAAGAGAATTATTTTCAGGAGTGGAGCCGGAAGAATGAAAATAAAAGTTAAGAACTGGAAAATTGATGTTACTTATTTATTTTCAGGAGTGGAGCCGGAAGAATGAAAATAAAAGTTAAGAACTGGANTCCAGGATAAGAGGTAAAGAGAATGGTTATTTACCAGCACTGCACTTCATTTTAATAGCTGCCAAAGGTTAAAGAGGATAATGAAAAGAAGTTTCAGAGCAGAAAGAGAAATGCTCCATCCCTGGAAGTGTTCCAAGGCTGGGCTGGATGGGCTTTGAGCAACCTGGTCTAGTAGAAGGTGCCTCTGTCCATAGCAGGGCAGTTGAACTACCTGGTCTCTGAAGGTCCTTTCTCACACAAACCATTCTGTGACATTCAGTCAGCCCCTGCGCTGCTTTGAAACAGCAGTAGAGCCTGAGTAGGGTGATTTTCCCTGCTCATCAGTGGCAGAACTCCTGACTGCCCTGCTGTAAGTATTTCTACAGATGCTTCTACCAAACCCTGCAGAGTGGTTAATATAATATTGTAACTCTGGTGGAAAATTTTCCAGCTACATGTCTTCCCAAATAGAGGTTACTTTTTGCTTTGCACTCAGTAAACTAGAGTCACATTGAGGTTTTTTGTAAGTTATGCCTTTTAGGTACAGTTCTCTTTGTCTCTGAATTCCTGGAAAATTTATTTTGGTGTAATTGGATTGTTTCACACAGGTCCTCTTGGTTCTGTGCTGCTGTACTTCCATATTTTAATCCACTGCCTCATTTAATAAGTATTTCTTTTTCCACTTACTTATTTATTTTTCACATTCTCCTTGACTGTAAATTTCCATGTATTTGCAGATGAAAATATCAGCCCTGCAGACCATATTATTCTTCTGGTCAGATTTATTAGGCCCCTGTTTGTTTTTCTGTCCTTTCTCTGTTGCTTCCTCATCCTCTGCCTCCTTTCTGTGAGCAGCAGGTTGAGGCCAGCTCACCTTCCGGCTCATCCTGCTTTCTGCTTATATTCTCTCTCCTCACATCTCTTTCGTCCTTCTCCGTTTTCTTTGGAAATCATTACTTGCCCTTGTCCCAAGTATGTGTTTTCCTGCTTTCAAGACATGCTAGTGGTATGTGAAGGCAACTGCTAAAGATGGCATTGCAGAACAGCAGAATGTTAGGAGTTGAAAGGGAAGTCTGGAGATCATCAAGTCCAACCCCTCTGCCAAAGCAGGATCACTCAGGGCAGGTCATACAGGAAGGTATCCAGGTGGGTTTTGAAAGTTTCCAAAGAAGACTCCACAACCTCTCTGGGTGGCCTGTTGCACTGCTATGTCACCCTCACCCTAAAGAAGAGTCTCCTCGTGTTGAGGTGGAACCTCCTGTGTTCTAGCTTGTACCTGCTGTTCCTTGTCCTATCGCTGGGCACCACCGAAAAGAGCCTGGCACCTTCATCTTGACACCTATCCCTCAGGTATTTATAGATGTTGATGAGATGCCCTCTCAGCTTTCTCTTCTCAAGACTCTGAGTGAGTAGAATTGGGTTATGTTGAATGAAGGACAGCTCAGTTGTGCTGGATGAAGGACGAGTGTCCCCAGACATGAAGGAGGACAAAGGCACACGATCAGGGAAACCCTTTCCCTCCCCAGGCTATCACAGCCCCACAGTGATACCCACCCTAAGAGTGGGTAGTCCATTGGTGTGGGTCGAAGGAAAGGCTCTCAATGTCCCTTCCCCAATCACTGCCTGTGTGAAGCACAGGACTTGTGGGAAGCAAAAGGATGAGGCAGTTTCTGGAGGAACAAGTACATGAAATCAGGGTGGGAAGGGATAAAAGGGTGCAGTTGTGTGTACAAGTTGCTGGTCACCATACTTGTCTGGCCCTGCCCTACACCTAGTCAGTGAAGTCAGTCCCTGTTTTCTCATTAAACTCCCTTTCTGACCACTTTCCTGTGTACATGTGGGAGACACACACACACACACACACACACTCACAAGTCTCAGTGCTCACATGCCTGTAGGTCACTGCTAGAGCATGTTGAAGGTGCATGTGCCAGCATATGCACCAGTAAGCATCAGGCTGGAATGTCCAAAGAATGTGAGTGACCTCAGAACCAGGAAGAGACCAAAGGGTCTGCCAGTTGACTACTGTAGGGACCAGGATGTCCAAACCAATGATGGATGACTCTAGGGTCTGAAGCTCACCCGAGAGACTTGTTTGTGTATACATGTGTCTGTCAGCAGCAACCACCTGGCTGGATCCAGAGTCATGTAGCAGTCTCTTACAGGTAGGTGTTGTGCTGAAGCTGAGAACCATTGTGACTGTCCACATTGAACGCCCACTGGTGTGATGGGAGCTGAGCTGGGCTGATGCTGAGCTACCAAAGCGCCGCACATGCTGTCTAAACTGGAGGAATGCTTTGATACAGACTGTCAAACCTCAAATCCTGCTTCAGCTTACCTGGAAAACATAGTTCTGCACTGTAAAGCTGTAATCCCTGCTGAAACCTCTTTGCAAGGGAGAGAAACAAAGAGAGCTGTAACATAAATCAGGTTGCTGTCAGTCACTGTTTCCTATTATCTTTCTTTGTAGAAGAAAAGGGTTTGCAATCAATAGCTTTGAATTCTATTTCTGCCTTTAAGTGACAAATAAGTAAAGTCACATATTTGAACAAAAAACTTAAGAGAAAGTCATTAATAGTTGGTAATACTCAGTCTCTGTGCCCTTGTATTACAACTTTAATACAGCAGACCTGGGTGCTGGGTGTACTAACTCAAGTGTAATCAGACATTTCACATTGGTGGCAGAACAGGCAGCTGAAGGCAGCTGAAAGACAGCTGAAAGAAAATTGACATTACATGACAACCTTGGAGATTTGTCAGAGAAAAAGGCCACCAGATTTCAGAGGATCATAGAACGGCTTAGGTTGGAANTTTTGCCCCTTTCATAAAGTAAGAAGAAAATAAAACTGCATTTACTTAACATAGGCCCTCTGCAGTAAAGAATATGTTGGGAACTCTTGGAATAGACACATTTAAGGCTTCCTACAAAGAAGGACCAGGGAGGAGGGAGACCGAGATATTCCAAGCTTCCTTGAAGAGGATTGGAAGGTTTTGATAGAACAGTGCCGAGTAAAAGCAAAAACCTTATCTATTTTCACACAGGCCTTGCCAGGTTACAGGGAAAAGAAGAACTTCAGGGTGCTGCAGCATAGTTTTTGGTAGCTTCTAACCCCGCACATCAGGGATGATGAGTCTTCCAGGCTGCTCACTCCTGCATGCCTGAGTGGCAGCTGCAGCCAGCAACAATCAAAGTTGTGCCACAAGTTGCCAGGACACCTTCTCTCCCTCCCTCTATATTCTTTATGATCTTTTCTTCCCTTACTTTTTCTTTCTCTTGATGTTTTCATTCTTTTTCCCACAATATTGTTTTACCTCCCTCCCTTGCTTTGTCACTTGCATCTCCATTGTGTCTCTACCCTCAGCCATGCCCTTGGTCTCCACTAGCTCTCCTTTCATCTCCTGGCTGACCTTGTTGTCTCTTCCTCCTCTCTACATGTCCTATTGTGGTAATATGCTGAAGTAAAGCAGAGCAGTTTTTTGGCTGGAAGCAGTGTCTCCCAGAGCAAGTATCTTTCCCTGCACTCCTTTGTGTCCTTTTGTGCACCAGTGCATGAAGTGGAATGTAACATCAGAAAAGGTGACTTTGCTCATATCACCTTTCCCTTTCTGTCTGCCTCTCCCTTCCTCCTTCATTCCTTTGTATCCTTCATATTTTGCATGCACTTGGAGAGTGTCATAGCCTCAACCTGATTACAAATTAGCGTGGCTCTGTCAAAGCCAGCAGACAGGGTTGAATTAAAAGCTCATATCAATACAAAGTGAAAAAGGAAGATTTTTTTTTTTAAAAGCAGGAGACAGACTTGATACAGAATCATGAAAAAAAAGAGAGTGAATTAATAATGAGGACAAGGAAATGGTAGCAGGAATGCACTTCATAAACCCACAACTCTTCCATAGCTTTAATGCATTTCTGCATTATTTGCTAGGATAATAGAAAGGAGCAGCTGCATAGACAAATTACAAGCCACTGGTAATATCTGTGTTCAGGACAGCTCTGATATCCACTCAAATGCTGTCCTGTGAGGTATTAAATGGTATTATTTTTGCATTAACCTGTCGTTAGTTACTGCTCTATCACCAACAAACTGGGCGATTGCTTTACATGAGGCTTTCAAGGACAGCAGGGATCTGAACAGCTTTGGGTGGGTCTATATGGCTGCATATAGATGGACCAGTCTTGCCTTGGCAATGCTTCAAGTTGTTTGGGCAGAACAACAGCTAGCCCAAGGCTATACATGCTCATCAGCATAATGCTGCAGCAGAGGCAATATACAGCTGGACAGTTCAAGTGCAGAAATACCTGACTGTGTGCATGCAGCCATGTGCTTAAGCATTTTAAAAGTAAATGTTGGCAGAAGTGAGCTTGCTGAGTGTCTTGGTTGATGACAGCCCTCTCTCACAAATAAGACCCTCCCCCCACCCAAAGATTGGGAGGGAAAGTGCCACAGAAAGTCCTGTGGTTGAGATAAGAAGTCTAATGGAATAATAATGTTATTAGCCTATTTCATAGAAAGGGACAGCAAAATGCCCAGGTTGGAGTTTTTATGGAGCAAAACCAGAAGTAGGTCAATTCAGATTGGATGTTAGGAAGAAGTTCTTCACCATGAGGCTGGTGAGACACTGGAATGAGTTGTCCAGGGAGGTGGTGGAAACTCCATCCCTGGAAGTTTTTCAGACTGGGCTGGATGTGGCTCCGGGCAACCTGACCCAGTGTGAGATGTCCCTGCCCATGGCAGGGGGATTGGAACTAGATGATTCTTGAAGTCCTTTCCAGCCCTGACAATTATGAGATTCTATAAGACTCAGTTATGGCTGTATGCAATCCCTTGGTTTCAAATGGAAATTGTAGGTGAAAAGGCTCAGTCCATCCACATGCAAATTACTCTGAATTTTTTTTTTTTTTTACAGTTACAATGACTAAAGATTAAATCTTTATTTTTCTGTGTCTGTATTTAATGTGTCCTTTAGTAATTTCAAATGACTGACAAAGATGTCATGAAAAGCCATTTAATCCTCCTCTTTCTCCTGGACCTTGAAATGTATGAATCTATTCAAACGCTATTCTCATGTGACACTATTCCTGAAAACAGACAACATCAGTCTTGAGGATTGCTGTCATTAATAAAATCAGTGGTGATATTAGAAAGTAATGCATGCCCTATAGAAATGGGAGTTCAAAATTTGGTTTGCTATCAAGGGAAACAAATGTGTGGCCACTTTGCGTCGTAAGGACAGTAGGAGCAGCTGCTCTAACTGGGAGAGAAGATGCAGAAGACACAGGGCAGGCAGGAACCCTGGGAAACTAGCCCTTTTGTCCTGCCTGGCCCCAAAGCCTTGGGAGGAAGGCAGTGACAGCCAAAGGAAACAGGCGCTAGCCTGGGATGTGTCCTTGGCTGGCTTAGATATAAACCCCGTTGGCATCAATCATAAGTGGGGCACAGCATGCAAAGAACTCTACTCTGGAGGTTTTGAAATCAATCAAAATGCCTTTACATGGCCAAGACTGCTACAAGCTTATATATGCTTGAAGCATCTCTTTTTTAAATGAAAAGAGCTGTGTTTCCTTCACTTTCTTTTTCTCCTGCCATGCAGCCCTCATCTTTTTTTTTTTTTTTTTTTTCCTTTCCACTCTCCTCTCTTCTTCCCCCTGGCTCCTCTCCAAATGTAAAAAAGCCAAGAGGGTGGCAACATCAGGTGCCGGTTTGGTTGCCTGCAAGAACACTGCTGCTCAATTCGTTGGCAGCAGCCAGTAGGTGGAGCACACCCGCTGCTGTAAGTCCCGGTGGGCTTCACCAGGTTGTTCGCCTCCTTCTCTTCCTCCTGTAAAACAATCTAGCATTGCTACTGTAGTGAATCCGTACGTGCAAGGTACACAACACACTATACAAAGCAGCTAATCTCAGATGGACCTCAGCATATAACATCATGACTTAATGTCAAACTTGTGGGGCCAAATATCTGATCTAGATGGGAGAGAAAAATCCGGGGGTGGAGGGAAACAGACTTTCAACAACTCTCATTTCTGGATGCTGCTCTTTTTCTACCTTTTTTTTGTCATGTCATGTTTGTTTTGTTGTTTTGATTTTTGTTGGGTTTTTTTGTTTGTTTGGTTGGTTGGTTGGTTTGGTTTGTGGTTTTTTGGTTGGTTGGTGTTTGGTTTGGTTTGGTTTTTGGTTTTGTTCTTGCTTTGCTTTTTCTTGTTGTTTGTTTGTTTTCTGTAAGAACAGTCTGTTCCACGACTGAGCACCATCCTCAGTGCCTTCCTGCTGCTCTGTGCCTTGGCTGCAGCTTCACCCCGATTTTGCACTGCTACAGTGGCTGTGACTGCTGAGGGGGTCCCAAGTGCTGCTGAAGCAACATCCCAAGGGCTCAGCGTCGGGCCCCCCATAAGCACAGGGGAGCTCTTTTTCATGTCAGCACTGGGCTTATGGGAAATCTTAGCACATCCATCATTTCTCTCTGATCTTTCAGTTCTTATCTTCAGTGCATTTTTCATCAGTCTAGGGGAAAACACAACAATGACGATAAGCACAGACTAGCAAACAAGCTTAAAAGTTGTGTATGCCTGAAATCCTATCTGTATTATTTCCAGCTTGACCAGCCACTGTAATAAAGGATATTGTAAACCCCTTGCCTTGTTTAGATGCTTGTATGACCTTGGCTACAACATCACTTCTGTTACACCACAGGTGTGAAACTACCTGCACCTTCCTGTGCTCTACTCAACCTGCTGTGACACAGCTCTTGCAGAAAGGCAATTCCAGCCTTTACACACAGCCCAGATTTGGAGGTTCATGGCTGGAAGTGTCTCAGCCAGCCCTCTTGGCACTGCAGGTGGTTTCCCAAAGCGTTGTCTCCTCACCAGTGATATCTCACCTCTGCCAATATGCCAGATTCAGCTTGGGAAGTGGTGGGCTCTAAAGCAGATGCTCATCATTAGCAGAGTTGTTTTATCTTTTTAATGGGCTGTTGTGTGTTGAGAAGGTGACCTTTCCAATCTAATGGGCTGACACTTTCTACCTCTAGGACATCTTCCCTCATGCACACCATGCAAATCTTTACCAGTGGTTTAGAAAGGGAGTGAGGAAAACACAAAGTAGAATGAGGAGCTCTGGGCTGAACTCACTTAGTTGGGCTGAACCTGCCTGTTTCCACTGAGTTCAGTGAAGACTGGTGGATTCATGCAAGACACTGTCTGTCTGGTTGGTGTCCTCTGAACAGACCAATTTCATCTCTGCCTGCCTTGGTCTTAGACCCATTTTCCTGCCTCAGAAAGGCAAACAATGCCATTCCCTTGGGGTGTATGGCTGGCAGGAGAAGCCCAGTGCTTAGCAAGAGTGAGGACAGTTTCACAGCCTGGCTGTTTGCTGTGGCCGGGCTGCAGCTGCAGCATGTCCTCTTCTCTCAGGGATCAGCCACAAGCTGGTCTGTGCTACCGGAGATAAGATTGCAAGAGGCCTTCCTTCATCAGCCCTACAACAGCAACCTAGACAAGGGAACAATTTTGCTCTCATTTACACTGGCAAACCCCAAAGGGGCTTTTCCTAGAAGCATCATTCCTTCCCTCCTCCTCTGTCTCCTCCCTCTTCTCTACAGAATCCCCTCAAGGTTTCTTGCTGTTTCCTTCCCCCTTGCAGTTGCAGTGGAGGGAGGCAGATGCTTCATCCTATGTCTTACTCTGCCCATAACTGCCTTATCAGTGTTGTTTATGGGCCTGGGACACTGAGGCATTCCCGCTTGTGAGGCCAAAGATGAGGAGCATAAAGGGTCTCCAGAGAGAGGTAAAACATTGCTGTTGCCAACCTACTGCACTGCCAGTGCCTCTCTTTACAGCCCCCTCCCTTTCAGCTATGCCGGAGTAGGAGAGATGAGACACGGCACGGCTGCATCCTGCACGGGGTGCTGCATGTCTGTGGCATGGGCTTGCTTGCAGCCCCAGGAGCAACTCGTGAGCAGGCAGAAGCATCACTTTCCTCCTCATCACGTGGTGGGGCTGTTCAATGTCTCAGCCTTCTCTTCACATGCAAGACCACCAGTTTGTCCCTTCACCGTGACAGAGCAGCCAGTGGGGAAAAATAACAGGCACGCCTGAAGGTGATGCATTATGACCAGCAGTCATTGCTCTGTGTACTTCCCAGAGTTCATTTTAGTCCCTGCTGTGGTCCTTCAAATTAAAAGTGGTCTGGTTATTTACATTTGAAAATTGGATGATATGCTGGACTGCTATTTCTCTATTGACTCTCTGCTGCTAACACATTTAGAAATTGCCTGCCTGCTGCAGATAGGCACTGCCTGCTCAGAAAGGTTTGGATTCCCTCTATCAGCGTCACAGAGACAGGCACAGAAAATAGGACAGGACATTTGATTGTTTGCACTTACCTTCATCCACCAGTAATAGAAGAGTGTTTGGTACATCTACCTGCTGTGCACCAGTGGCTTATGCCCTGCCTTCCTGAAGAAGGCAAATTCTGGCTGACATTTCTGCCCATTTCTTTTTTGAACTCAGAGATTGCAGTTGGTTCACTCAACCCCATGATTTTTCACAGAAGGCACTTGCTAGGAAATTCAGGTAGTGCAAGCACTGCACCAGGACCCATGAGCCAGTGGGAGCTTGTTCTGCACTCAAAGCCCATGGCAAAAGCTAGCTCAGGCCATGGGCTCAGGCTTCACGCTGTCCTCTTCAGCTGTGTCAGATGTGCTTCGTCACTGCCCACTGAAGCATGCTGACAAGTTTCATTGTGCTGATGTTGTGGGGTGGAAAGCAGAACAGGAGCTTCTTCCCTATCAAGTTGATGACAGTAGATGCTGGGGAGACGGTAGTTGAGAGTTTGCAGGACCTGGAAAGTGAATTTCAGTTTTCTAGGTACAGTGTGTGGCAGGGAACAAGAGGAGGTGGTCAGAGAAAGGGCAGACTCCCTGGTGCCTTTATGAAGAATAACAGAACCTTAGAGGTCGGAAGGGACCTCCAGAGATCATCAAGTTCAACCTCTCTGCCAAGGCAGGATGCCCTAGAATAGTTCACAGAGGAATGCCTCCAGGCAGGGTTCGAAAGTCTCCAGAGAAGGAGACTCCACAACCTCTCTGGGCAGCCTGTTACAGTGCTCTGTCACTCTCACTGTAAAGAAGTTTCTCCTCATGTTGAGGGGAAACCTTCTATGTTCCAGTTTGTAGCCATTGTTCCTTGTATTGCTGCAGATAACTGAAAAGAGATTGGCCCCATTTGCTTGACACCCACCTCTCAGATAATTGTACACATTGATCAGATTTCCTTTCAGTCTTCTCCAGACTAAACAGCCCTAGGTCTCTTAGTTTCTCTCCATAGGGCAGATGCTCAAGTCCTTCATTCGTCCTCATGGCTCTCCACTGGGCTCTTTTGAGCAGGTCCTTGTCTTTCTTGACCTGCTAACAAAACAAGTGGAGGGATGAACAAGGCAATTGGAGCATGGTAAAGCACTAGGAGAAAGGCAGGTAGCTAGAAGGCACAAAAAGTAGAAAGCAGCAGTGACCAAAAGCACTGAGGTATAGCCAAGACAAGGTCTGTGGCAGAAAGCTTTCCATGCCTATGTGAGCCACCATTTTTGAGGCCAAGGTGTGAGAAAGCATGTGGTGTGTGTTGCCACATACTGGTCTCTGAGTGTCCTGGTTTTGCTGGAACAGAATCAGAGGCCAGGCATGGGCTGCAGGCTGTTAGCAGTCCTGAGTTAGCCAGGCCATCTGACTTGAGTTGGCTCATGGGTGTGCCGCAGACCAACAGCATCACACTCAGCGTAAAGCAAGAAGGTTGTTGTGGAGAGGGAAGGTTTCCATTAGAGCCTCTCTTCATTTCCCCTGCTGCTTCTGCTCTTGAGGGCTGCTTTCCTGGGTATTGTGGCTGCTGCACTTTTGCTGGGCTGAGTATAACTACGTATCTTGTATTGACAATGGTATTAATATTGCTCTTTAACTAAATCTGTTTTCATTTCAACCTGTGGGTTTTCCCCTTCTCTGGTAGAGAGGGGTTATTGGGTGATAGAACTGCTATAGTTTAGTCTCAGATATGGGCTAAATGTAGACAGGCTAAAATGAATCTAAGTTTTCATTTCCTCTCTCTCTTCCCCCCTCCCCATCCCATTTTTGCTATCTCACAGGCAGCTGCTGCCTCCAGGGAAACCAATGCTCCTCCACAGCAGAGCTGATATGCTGTGCCCTCCAGGAGAGGATGAGTAGGCTGCTTCCCCATGGCACCCAAAAGACAGCACCTTGTGGGCCTGAGAGAATTGAAAGAAGGAATGGAGTAGGGAGAACCCTAAAGATGGAGTAGAGGGGATGGGGGTGAATAAGAAGCAGCCCCCAGGGCAGGCAGAACTGAGCAGGGACTGAGTGAATAAAGGATAGTTTGCAAATATGAGCCAAACCATTTGGAGTAACTTTGTGGGATCAGACTATTGGAGGGAAAAAAAAAAAAGGAACAGAAACATTTTGGAAATCTGAAGATCTGAGGTTTTTTGTGCAACTGGCTAATATTTGGGATATGGAGTTGCTTGTTATGTGCCTGCTTAAAAAATAAAAGGCTGCCGTGTTCTGTTTTTTTTTTTTTTTTTTTTTTTTT
>WBNM01003284.1:19720-96478 GCA_013399055.1 Ramphastos sulfuratus
CCCGCAGCTCAGTGACCTGCTGTGCTGGTGGGTAACAAAGTCATGCACAGAACCTAAAGCAAGGACTTTCCAGCTGTCACCTCTGTGTGACAGATCCTCCCCTTTCTTGGCCAGAGGGCCTGTGTGTGGGTAGTGAAGGTGCTGCTCAGCCCTGTGTAGTTGGTCTTGCCACTACCCACGGGCATCCCCTCCAGGCAGCAAAAGGCAAGCGGCTGCGTGCTCAGCATGGGCTGCAATGCTGCCTGGCAGCCCCCAGCAAGTGCTGACCCATCATGAAAGCCCTTGCAGAAAATAGAGAACCGTTTGCAAATGATTTTCTAATCAATCAAAAGGCTGCAGCCATTACAAATCATGACCGGTTCAACTGTGTCCTCTTGAGCTGGAAGGCCACGGGTTAATAAAAGTTTGATTAGATATATACATTTCTGTATAACCCTTGCTGCTTTCAGACACCTGTGTGCCCCTTAACTGCCTTGCAGACCGCAGTGCAATCACCGAAGGACAGGGGAGGCACTGGGCTGGCTGCAGAAGAGAGTAAGATTTGTTGTTTGCTTAGCTGTGACTAAAGAGAATGTTCCCTGTGTGCAGGCAGGTTTGATTATCACCTATGGCTGCATCTAGAGTGAGCATTTGTGCATTCACATGCTAGATCAGGACAGCATCATGCCTATACATCATATTAAATATTTCTTGTAAACAGATGTGTTTTATGACTGGTTTGGTAGCTCCTACAGTTTTAGAGCTTCTTTCCTTCCCCCCACCCCTTTCCCCCTTTCCTTCTTTCTTTCNAGTGATGTGTGCTTCAGCTCTCCAGCCTGGCAACAGGAGCAATAAGCCCTGATTTCTGAGGATACTCCCATCCTCTCTGGAGACTTTCAAAACCTTCCTGGATGCATTACTGTTTGGGCTAACCTAGGTGATCCTGCTTTTGGCAGGGGGGTTGGGCTCGATGATATCTGGAGGTCTCTTCCAACCTCTAATGTTCTGTGATTATTAAGGTGGCATTAGAGTGCCTCAGTCCACAAGGCATTAGGGGCTGCCCCCCCCCCCCNTCCTACAGTTTTAGAGCTTCTTTCCTTCCCCCCACCCCTTTCCCCCTTTCCTTCTTTCTTTCCTCTGGATTAGAGGAGACATTTCAAATGTCAAGTGGTTTGCTCCTTTTGGTGCTACTCCTTGCCTTTACTGAAGCACGGTGTACAAACCTGTGATCTTGCAGCTGTAAGAACAACTGAAATGAAACCCACGGCACCATCGAGCACTTAAAATTAAAATTCTGGTTTGTGCTTACAGAAACGAAGTGCAGCAGAGCTTAGCAGAGGGCTGTGGAGTTCAGGGAAGGATGGGGAAATTGCCCATTACCGGATGACTGCTTTGGAAAACATCAGTCGGCTGGTGCTCCTGCCTCGGCCAGGAAAACCCCACATGAGCCTTTCATAAATCAAACTATTTCTGCCTTAAAGAAGGCTCTGCTGTGTGTATGCTACTCAAAAAGGTGCCCCATCACCTATGCCACTTTGAAATGATTCTCTGGAGTGCCCGCACCCACGTGTAAGCCATCCTGACTGGCGTGCTGCCCTCATGCCACTTTGCTGTCCCCGTGCATCCTCCTCATCCCCTACTTATGCCAGGCACTGTCAAGATGAATGGATTTGAATTCCACCCCGCAAATGTCTAGCCTGGCTGGAGGTTGCTCTCTAGCCTGGCTTCAGAGATGCCCAAAGTCTCACCCTCACAAGAAGTGACCCCAGCCCCGTTGTGCCATCTCCCTGTGGGGCGGCTGATCAGGAGCAGCTCTGCAGGAGCTGCTGAAGGTTAAGCACATGCTGGCACATAGAATCATAGAATCAGTCAGGGTTGGAGAGGACACAAGGACCACCCAGTTCCAACCCCTCTGCCATGGCAGGGACACCTCACACTATATCAGGCTGTCTAGAGCCTCATCCAGCCTGGCCTTAAACACCTCCAGGGATGGGGCTTCCACCACCAACCTGGGCAACCCATTCCAGGGTCTCACAATCCTCATGGTGAAGAATTTCTTCCTAACATTCAGTCTGAATCTACCCATTCCTATCTTTGTTTCATTCCCCCTAGTCCTATCACTACCTGACTATCCTAAAAAGTCCCTCCCCAGCTTTCTTGCACACCAGATCTCTCACACACTTTTAAACACTATCTTCCCTTGTTTTCTGTTTTTTTATAGTCACACCATGTGGGAGGAGGAAGGCTGCAATGAGCAAATGTCCTGAAGCAGAGGAAAAAGCCAATCCTGGAGGAAATGCAAGGAAGCTTTACTTTGAGGGTACCAGCTCCCTTGGGTCTCTGCAGATTGTGATTTGATATAACCATTTCCTCAGACCTGTCATGAGGTCTGGTAACTGCATCAATATTGCTGATAGCATCGTGCACGTGTTCATCCTAAGTAGGTTATCCTTCACACTGTGCAGCTTCTAACCTGCTTGCTGCAATTTATCAGTGGGGAAGACTATTTTGGGAACGATCCCATGTCTCTTCTCCATGTCACGGGATAATGTGCTGTACATAATGAATCCCACCCACAGGACTTCTCAGATTCTCATACAGTAATGATGCCAGAAAAGATGCAGCTCTGTCTTTCAGGGTCTTAGGGCTTTTTAAATGACCATCTAGGTCATGGCACCCAGTAGGTGTTTGTTACACCTTGACAGCCCATGGCTCAGCACAGCCATGCTGAATCAGAAATGGGTGCTGCACAAATTCAGGCTAGACACACAGCCTCTGCTTTTTCATCACTGGTTCTGAGATCATGGGTTCCCACACACTCCGGTGCAATAGTTTTGTGAGCTGGCAGAGGCACAGCTTGCTCGCAGTGGCGCTTTGTGCACGTGACAAATTCTGTGAAGCTGAGCTGATTCATTGTCACAGATTTGTTCTGCCAGTGCCATTAGGGTATCACAGAATGTCAGGGGCTGGAAGGGACCTCAGAAGGTCATCCAGTCCAACCCTCCTGCCAGAGTAGGATCACCTAGACCAGATCACACAGGAACATGTCCAGGCAGGTTTTGAATATCTCCAAAGAGGGAGACTCCACAACTCCATCCCTGATCATCCACTGCCAGCTCATGACCACTGTTCTCATAGTTCCAGAGTAAAATGAAGGGATAGGGAAGGAAAAAGAGAAGGGAATAAGATCAGGAACCCTAACTTCAGTGGCCTTCCTTCTATAAGGAAGAGCCTTAGGAGAAGTCTATAAGGAAGAGACTACAAGGAGACTAAGATGCCAGATTTAGGCAACATCATTAACTTAGGTTAAAACTCCATTCCCAGAGAAAAGGAGGAAGGTGTCTTAATGCCAGAAGCCTCACACTATACTGAAGCTAGAAGCTCTGCTGTTACCCTCTGTACAGTCCCACACAGACTGTCCTTTAAAGTGTTACAGGAGAGGGCAGAAGATACTAGGGCAGGTATGAAGCTTTGGCTCTGGGATATGGCACTGTGCACAATGAGAGAAGCAAGGAGCTTTTCACTGAGCCTTCTCTGCTCCACAGACCCTTTTGGGATGACTCACTTCTGTGCTGTTTTGATTTTGCTGTTTGGGGTTTTTTGTTGTTGTTGTTTGGGGGTTTTTTTGGCTTTGGTTTGTTTGTTTGTTTGTTTTTTTTTTAATAATGTAAGGCAGTGCAAAGGAAGTGAGGAAGAAGAAAGCAGCTGTTGAACAGCCCTGGCCCAACAGAGGAAAACGCTATTCTGGTATATAGGTTCCTAAGAGGTAAAGCATGTGTGTGACCCTTGCTATATGAGTGGCAACCAGGTCACAGCATTAACTGTCTGGCAGAAAAGATGCTGTAGGGAGGTGAATGAAAGGTAAGATCCCAACCTGCAACATCATCATCATTAGGCATTTGCAGCCAGGAAGCAGTAGGGCAATGAGCAGCCTTGTTAATGTAAATCCTTCCTCAACAGGCAACCTAATGCTCTTTTCCTGCCCTGGGATGCTGGCAGCCTGTGCCATGCTCAGCTGGCTCTTTGTGGCAGTTGACTGCTTTGTGGCTGAAGGCAAAAGGAAAAAAGTCAAATAATTTGTATAAACTGGATGAAAGTCAGAAAAGTTATCCTGCAGATGCCAGGCAAGGATCAAAGTGCTGTGATCATGCTCAGAGTGCAGCTGAAGAAAAATTCTGTATGGGGGAGCTGAGCAAATGTTCCATTTTCTATGGAAATAGAAACCTTCCCTTGAGGTTGGGAGGAGCAAATGGGAAGGCCACTCAAGTCAACAGTCTGGAGAAAATAATGCCAAGCAGTGCACACCATGATGAAACAAATCTCTTACAGGACCCCAAGATCACAGGATGTTAGGGGTTGGAAGGGATCTCTGGAGATCATAGAATCCAACCTCCCTGCAAGAGCAGGACCATAGAATCTAGTGTGGGTCACACAGGAACACATCCAGACAGGGCTTCAGAGTCTCCAGAGAAGGAGACTCTATAACCTTTCTGGACAGTCTGTGCCAGTGCTCTGTGACCCTCACAGTAAAGAATTTCTTACTCACGTTGAGGTGGAACTTCCTGTGCTGCAGTTTCTATCCATTGCCCCTTGTCCTATCCCAGGGCACAAGAGAGCAGAGGCTGTCCCTTCCTTCTAGACACCCAGCCCTCAGATATTTATACATATTAATTAGATCCCCTCTCCGTCTTCTCTTCTCCAGACTAAACAGCCCCAGATCTCTCAGCCTCTTCTCATAAAGCAGAAGATCACAGCAGTAAGTGATGTGAGTTACTTCCCTGCCATGTTGTTTATTCTCATACAAAACAAAAAAATATTCTTTATGGCAGGCAAAATCGAAGTTGTGTCCTGCAGCTCTCTGTTCAAGGAATCTCCTTCTAAACTATAGAATCACCACAGTTACTTTTTCACAGGTAATTACTCACCACAGTTAATTTGAAGCCATATTCAAAGTGAAATGGAGAGGTCCTGTTTCACCTTTTCCCCTTTAGTCTGCCTTAATATCATTGTCATTTGCTGCTCTGGTGCCCATAGCAACAGCCACTGCCTTGGAGAGAGCGCAGAGTGCTGCTAATGCCTGACATTTAGCTGGCTGGGCTTCTCACTGTGGCTTTCACCTGCCCAAGGATCACAACCTCCTCGACTCCCTCGGTGCTGAGAGGTAAATAAGCAGCAAAATCACGTACATGCAATGCTTGGCTCCCTGGACAACATACTTGAAATTTGGTGGCTGCACCCACAAGTAAGCCATTTAAGTGTTGGTGGCATGAGTCTCTGAGGTTCAGCTATCCACAAGCACACTGGATAATGACTTTGAGAGTTTATCTTTTAAAAATAAATATAGGGAACCTCAGTGAATTTCCTTCACAGGGCATAAGCTGCACAGTTTGCAGCCCCTCTTTGAAGTCAGAGTCTGTTGGGCTGTCAGTCATGACTTAAGGGGGCTTTGCAGCCTTGTTGGGTGTATGGGCCATCCTTGACACAAATACCAGCAGACAATCTCTGTTCTTAAAAATCCCCCAAGAAACAGAAAAAAAAAAAAAATCAAAACCACCCTGAACAAACAAAGGAGAACCAGCATGTCTTCCTGCATGGATTTTTAATCATCTTCTACACCAGCACATTAGAAGAAAGGAGTCTCTCATTGAAGGTATCATTTACAAAAGGGAAAACTTTGATTCACTCAGGACTAGAGAGACATTGAGAGCAGAAAAGTCAGAAACTCCAGTCCAAGATGCTAAGGGGATATTTAGCTTGGAAAAGAGGAGGCTGAGGGGAGACCTCATTGCTGTCTACAGCTACCTGAAAGGATGTTGTGAAGAGGCTGCTGCTGGTCTCTTCTCACAGGTGATTAGCGACAGAACAAGAGGGAATGGCCTCAAGCTGCCATTGGGTAGGTTTAGACTAGATATTAGGAAATTTTTTTCCCGGCAAGAGTGGTCAGGCATTGGAATGGGCTGCCCAGGGAGGTGGTGGAGTCATCAACCCTGGATGTCTTTAAAGATCATTTGGATGTGGTGCTTGGGGATATTGAACCTTGTAGAGTAGGGTTATTGGTTGGACTTGGTGATCCTGAGGGTCTTTTACAATCTAAATGTTTCTGTGATGGAGGAACATATTCAGGACTCCAGGCCTAAAGAGCAGCTATGCAGCCACTCTCTGAAGTCTATGGAGAGCAAGCAGAGAGCTCAGTGGGAATGGAAGATTTGGGCTGGAGGGGGAAAGCCAGCTCTGTTAAGTAAAGCTATATATTAGAAGTGGCACAAAGGAAAATGTTAATGAAGCACGAAAAAATGAGGCTCAGTAGGGAAATTAGTGGAGGGGAAAAAAACCCTCAGCACACTGAAGGAAAGACAACATGGAGCATTAAGCAAATTTGTTGCGCTGAAAAGCAGAACTCCCTGGATTGGGTCTGTGACCAGCTGTGGTTCATGGCTCCTGTTAAAGGCAGCAGCACAAGGGGAAAAGAGGATGAAGTGTGGCATGCACAGCTCTGTGGTGTGGGCCCCATGATAAAGAGCTCAAAATGGCTTCAGGGGTAGGGGATTTTGCCAGCAGCTTGGGCAGTACTGTGGTGGGAACAGGGCATCCTTGCCACTGAATAATGGAATCTATTGGGAGGCAAGGTTGGCATTATGGGCCAAGTGGAGGGCTGGGACACCATCCTTCTCTACTGCACTCAGATCTGAAGCTTGGGACCAGTGTGCAATAAAGATGAGTAAAGAAGGGGACAGGCGGGAGAGGAAAGTGTCTAACTGAAGGTGGTACAGCTGGGGCTGAGCAAGAAAGGGTTTAAGGTTCATAGCAACACAGTGGAGGAGCTGCCAGGGTCCATGGGAGGTTGAGTCCAGGACATTAGAAGTGAAAATGAGTGACTGCAAAGTAGAAATCAACATATTTTTGTTCAGAAAGGAGGTGCAACCTAAATGTTAGGGAGCTTTTAAGGAATCTTTGTATCTCGAAAAGGAGAAGGGTAGGGACTTCTACGTACAGTGCTGCCAGCATTTGATAGAAACCTGCAGGCATTGTGGCTTTGCAGTAAGAACATAGGGAACTCCTGGGCTTGATGGGGGGACTTGCAATTGTAAGACTTAGCCCGTGGGGTTTTTTTCCTTCATGTGTTGTTTTGTCTTATAACTTTCTTTAGCATGGATGTGGAAGCCAGCAAAGCCCAGGCAGAACACAGTACATGCACAATAAGTTACCAAAAGGCTTAGTGACATTTGCCAGCCTATAAGATCTGGCTGAAGGAAGGGTTTGTTCTTGCCAGTGAGGTTCTATGAAGAAAAGGAGGTGGACAAAAAAAGATGAAGGAAGCTAAGTTATAGGCTTAATGACTTTATTACTTTCTGCCAAGGCTGGGAGGCCGTGCCAGATCCGCCAGGTGTTTCAGAGGAATAACAAAAGCAGACACTCCATGGAGCCAATGTGCTTGTGGCCACTTTCCTTTAAGAATCAAAACTCTTGAAGAAACTTCAGCAACTGCTGAGTAAAATACTGCTTGGGGGCTGTAAAACACAGGCTGTTACAGTTTAGAATAAAGCTGAATTAATTGGCAAGGTTTGTCTATTTTGACACAACTGATTCTGATTTTTTTTTTTAAACTGATTGGTTAAAAGGCTCAGCACAGCAAAGGCCTTTTGCATGCAGAAGTGTATGCATGTGTATGCATGAATGTGCACACACACACACACGAGGAAAGACAGGGTGTTTCATGCCTGTCTCTGTTACGTGCATGTTTGTCTGGGACCACTTCTGTTTAACATCTTTATTGATGACCTCGAAGAAGACATAGAGTGTGTCATCAGTAGGTTCACAGATGACACCAAATTAGGTGGCAGTGTTAATCTTCAAGAGGGTAGGGAGGCTCTACAGAGGGACTTGGATAGATTGGGTTGATGAGCCAATGTTAATGGGATGAGCTTTAACAAGGCCAAATGCCGGGTCCTGCACTTGGGTCACAACAACCCCAAGCAACACTTACAGACTTGGGGCAGTGTGGCTGGAAAGCTGTCTGGCAGAAAGGGACCTGAGGGTTCTAATTGACAAGCAACTGAATATGAGCCAGCAGTGTGCCCAGGTGCCCAAGGAAGCCAATGGCATCCTGGCTTATCAGAAATGCTGTGGCCAGCAGGAGCAGGGAGGTGATTGTCCCCTTGTACTCTGCTCTGGTGAGGCCACACCTCGAGTATTGTGTTCAGTTTTGGGTATCTCAGTACGAAAGGGACTTGGAGGTCCTGGAGCAAGTGCAGAGGAGGGCAGTGAAGCTGGGGAAGGGCCTGGAGAATAAATCTTATGAAGAGCAACTGAGGGAGCTGAGGATGGTTAGTATGAAAAAGAGGAGGCTGAGAGGAGACCTCATCACTCTCTACAGCTACCTGAAAGGACAGGACATTGTGGAAAGGCTGCTGCTGGTCTCTTCTCACAGGTAATTAGTGATAGAACAAGAGAGCCTCTAGCTGCAACTGGACAATTGGACATCAGGAAAAAAATCTTCCCAGCAAGAGTGGTCAGGCATTGGAATGGGCTGCCCAGGGAGTTGGTAGAGTCACCAACCCTGGATGTGTTTAAGTCATTTGGATGTGGTGCTTGGGGATATGGTTTAGGGTGAAGCTTGTAGAGTAGGGTTGTCAGATGGACTTGGTGATCCTGAGGGTCTTTTCCAACCAGAATGCTTCTGTGATTTCTGTGTATATTCATTAATTTAGCTAATGTACCTAATATTTTTCTCAAGACCATGACTTTAGTCTCATATTTGCAGTTGGTAGGAACAACCCCCACTACCCTCATGTCTTATCGCCTGCAGCTGGTTGCAGCTTTTATGTAAAGCTTCACTGTGGGATGCAGCAGGGAATTATCCTGGTAACTGTCATTAATCTTCCAGGCAAAAGAAGTATCTCCTACATCAGTGTTAGAATAAAACCATTTGTTTGGTGAATGAGGCACAACTGAAAATCACCCTGCTGCAGAAGTAAAAACCCTCTCATGATGATATTTTTTTTGATTAAGTGCTAGCCCTGCCATAGATCATCAATAAGTGCATCCTTGCACAGTGCAAACTTAACAGCAGGCCTTTAGATATTGAACTTTTTTAGTCATTATCACAGAATCACAGAATGTCAGGGGCTAGAAGGGACCTTGAAAGATCATCCAGTCCAAACCCCCTACCAGAGCAGGATCACCTGGAACAGATCACAGGAATATGTCCAGGCAAGTTTTGAGTATCTCCAGAGAGGGAGACTCCACAACCTCCCTGGGCAGCCTGTTCCAGTCTTCTGTCACCCTCACAGGGAAAAAATTCCTCCTCATGTTTCTATGAAACTTCCTATGCCTCAACTTCCACCCACTGCCCCTTGTCCTTTCATTGGGCATCACTGAGCAGAGCCTGGCTCCATCCTCCTGGCACTCACCCTTTACATATTTATAACCATTGATGAGGTCACCTCTCAGGCTCCTCTTCTCCAAGCAGCAGAGCCCCAGCACCCTCAGGCTCTCCTTGTAAGAGAGATGTTCCATTCCCTTAATCATCTTCGTGGCTCTGCACTGGACTCTCTCAAGCAGTTCTATGTCCTTTTTGAACTGGGGGGCCCAGAACTGGACACAGTACTCCAGATCCAAGGTCTCCTTGAAGCCTTCACTTCTGCAGCCCTCTGAGCATCTTTGTGGCCTCCTCTGAACTCGCTCCAACAGTTTCATGTCTTTCTTGGAGGCTCCAGAACTGTACACAGTACTCCAGGTGGGGTCTGATGAGAGCAGAGTGAAGGATATTAGCCTAAACACGTAAGGAAAACATTCTTAAAGGCCAGTCAGAAATACCAGATTCTAGTGATGGGATGTCAGGAGTCATAAATAAGTGGGTTGCAGGGGTTGGGGGGTCCCTGTGAAGCTGGCCATCAGGCTGCGCACACTGCTTGGAAGAGCTGCAGCACTGGGGGTAGAAGCTGTCATGCCAACCTGCTAGCGCTGGCTCACATGAAGCTTGTGAGAGGCACTGGGCAGCCTACAGCATGTTATTTGCTGGTGCAGGGTTTGGACTGGCCTGTCACAACCCTAGCTTCGTGGAAGCAAGTTGGGAAATATCTGTGTTGGCTTTTGCCTTTCCTGCCCCTTCTAGCACATTGATACGATGAGCAGCGTCCAACTGCTCCTCTGCTCATGTGCCCTTTTGTGGTGTTCCAATTCATTAGGTATTTAGCAAAGACAACCCATAAGCTGGCTTTATGGCCAGACATCAGACCTAACAGTGTCTCCTCATGTGCAACTACTCCTGTGTTATTGATAGGGAGAAAGCTATCCTCCCTCTTGCTTAATTGAATTAAATAGGAGTCTTCTTGTCACTGGTGGCTGCTGTGCTTTGTGGATTGCATAACCTTCCAAGGAGACTTCAGTACAGCTGATTCATTTATGTAGGAGGAAATTCAGAGTAACTCAAGTCTGGGAGAGTAAATGTAAGATGCATATTTATTTCCTCAAGTGAGTAAAATGAGAAAATTTCTACCTCCTCCCTCACTGCATTACCGAAATCAGACAAACATAATCTGGCTCTGCTTTTTCTAAAAATTGTCTTTTGTTACATTATTTCTACCACCTAAAGGCAGCTCAAACATCATAACACAACTGAATGGAGTCTGGGTATCAAAACCTAAGTATGATTGTTAGATATGAGACAGGCCAAGTGTAACTGGCCTCTCTGATAAGGACACACACTTCTCAAAGCCCTAGGGAAGAAAGGTTTTCTGTAGCATTACACTTGGTGACAAGGAGACCATCAAGTGTTGGATCGATCAGTTAAGACTGACCTGATCTGACTTGAGGCTCCCTACTGTGACAATGCCACAAGGGTGGGGCTGGCAATCTGACAAGCTTGGAGAGCATAAAAATGGGAGGTTCACACCTTCAACAGGAGATCACAGGATGTTAAGGATTAGAAGGGACCTCCGGAGATTTTTTTTAGTCCAACTCCCCCTGCCAGAGCAGTATCGTAGAATCCAGCGCAGGGCACACAGAAACGCATCCAGACAGGTCTTGAAAGTCTCCAGAGAAGGAGACTCCACAGCCTCTCCGGGGAGCCTGTTCCAATGCTCTGTGACCCTTACAGTAAAGAAGTTCTTCCTCATGTTTAAGTGGAACTTCCTGTGCTGTCCTTTACATCCATTGCCCCTTGTACTATCACAGGACACAATTGAGCAGAGGCTGTCCCTGTCCCTTCCTTCTTGACCCCCTCACTCCTCAGATATTTATAGACATTTATTAGATTCCCTCTCAGCCTTCTCTCCAGCCTAAAAAGTCCCAGGTCTCTCCAAAGCAGGGAGAGCTGCTTTTTTGTCTTCCAGTTAAATCCCTGAGTGCTGCCACCGGCACCCTGCCTGCTAGGGAGGGAGCCAAGGCACTGAGATATGAGATTTGGCACTCAGAATCATAGAATCATAGAATCAACATGGTTGGAAGAGACCTCCAAGATCATCCAGTCCAACCTATCACCCAGCTCTATCCGATCAACTAGACCATGGCACTAAGTGCCCCATTCAGGTTTTTCTTGAACATCTCCAGGACAGGGACTTCACCACCTTCCTGGGTAGCCCATTCCAATGCCACTCTCTCTGTGAAGAACTTCCTCCTAATATCCAGCCTATAGCTCCCCTGGCACAACTTGAGATTATGTTCCCTCCTTCTGTTGCTGGTTGCCTGGGAAAAGAGACTGACTCCCACCTGGCCAACTCCACAGCAGTGTGGGGTGCTGGATGCCCACCTAAGGTGAGGCTTGCCAGGGAGGAGATGTACTGGGCGACTGCTGAACCTGCGACAAAAAAACCCAGTACAGCTTTTTATAACATAATTGCGTGCTTTATTGATATACACGGTAAAGCAGTATATAATACAATAGTAAGGCATATATTTGGTGAAATTTGGTATGTTGTGGAGAAAAAAAAAATGCAGTAAAACGTAGGTTTATAAAAATAATTAGTAAATGTTACAGTGTTGGGTGTTAAAACACAATATATTATGGTATCCAAGTAATAAACCAGTATCGAGTAACAATGAAGTAACATGCCGTATGGTATTTACGTAATTCAACTACACTGATTATGTTTTACAGTTTAATACTTTGTCATTATTAAGGAATATGAAATAATTCCCCAAATTATGCTTAAAAAAAAAAAAAAGAAAAAAAAAGCGGCAATAAAGCTTTCAACTTCTTAAATATTATTTTTTGATAGACTCACTCCAAAACTAAGATCTAGAAAGTAAAACAAAACAAAACCCTGATCAAAACAACCGTGCAATCCATTTTTCCTCCTTTTTTTTTTTTTTCTGTTTTAGAAGGTTTAAAGTATAAAGGGGAAAAAGAAACAGAAGAGGAAACCCATCTCAAATCTCAACTTAAACATTCTGATTAAAAAACAAACCAAAACAAAACAGAGAAATAAGGTTCCTATGGTAATAAAGTGTTTAAAAAAAAGAAAGCTCTTTATCAGGAAAGCAGAGGTTTGGGAGGATTGTACTTATATTTTTATTTTCTTTCGTTCATGATTATCATTGTTGGTGCTCTTTGAAACAATGAGACCTGGTCACACAATGGACAGGTGGTGATTGATGATGTAACATTATTCGTACGTCATTAGTTTGTCAGGAACACCACAAAACCAAAGTGAGGTAGAAATAGCATGACTAGCCATGTTCAATGTTAAAACTAGCATTCAAAATAAAATCTCTCCCAAATTTAATTACACTTCATACAAGAAGAGGTAACAGATTTATGTTTTCATTTGTTGGTTGGTTTTTGTTTTTTTTTACTCTTGCAATATAAAGTCAGATGGTGTGGTTCTACCTATTCTAAGGTAAAATTAAAAGCTGGTTAAGAAAAATCAAGTGGTAAAGCTTTTGCTGACAGCACCTCATACCCAAACCTACCTCACAGGAGCTGCGGTCAAGCTGGCTAATCTGTTTTGCTACCAGTTCCTCTCTTTCTCATGTTACTGTTAATTGTGTGGGATTACTCAGCAAGAGAAATAGGGAAGGAAAAAAGGACCAGGGCCTTTGTTTTGGTGATAAATATCTCGTGGAGCAGTGTGGCTACCTTCACCTGATCACCATACGCACGTTAAAACAGCAGTAACTCTTCCGCAGCCTTTCCCAAATGTTGCTGGCAGCGTCACAGCTCCTTGGGACTGGCTGCTGTAGCAGGTTGAGACACAGAAAGCTCTGGGTTTAGTTTTCAGAGATCGAGCAGCTTCATGCTTGTTAACAGCACTGGAAGCTGGACAAGCAAAGATGCTCTGTGAGTAACCTATTTGTGCTTCGGGTCAGAAGCTGATTCCTACAGGGGGTCAGGAGGGAACTTCTTTTTTCCTCTCCTCTGCAGCAAGGATGATTTGAGCAGTGGCAGTGGCTGGGGGGAGAGCTGTACCCAACTCCTGCTGAAGCACTGGCTGCTGGCCATGGCCAGCAGTGTATTGGACACTGAGGTCCACAGGTTTAATCCAGTAAGGCAATTTCTATGTTCCTTGACTAATAGCATTCAGGAATTCAGTTAGCAGAGGGAAATTCTGTCACACAAGATGGTCATTAAATTCTTTCCATCTTTCTTCTGGGTTTTTCATTTTTAGTTTCTTTATTTTTTTTTTAAATTTTTTTTTGCAGGCTCTGTCATGTAATGTGCTCTTTCATACAATTATTGCAAACTAGCTGTGAGATTTATGTAATTCTTAATTTTACTGGAAAGAGGTGAAAGAACTGCCTTCGTTGCAAGTTCAGGAGGTTATTTTTTTCTTTTCTTTTCCCCCCTTTTTCAAGCCAGCCCTAGTCAGACAAAACCAATAAGAAATGCAAGTTGGTAGTTTTGATGTCACCGCAGAAAAGACTTTTTTTTTTTTTCCTCTTTTTGCTAGGCAAGGAAAAGAACACAGGATGTGAATCTCTCTGATGCAGTTACAGAGCTGAAATGATACTAAACAAATGCACTGCCTCAGGATTGATTTTTTTTTTCGTTGTTTTTTTAATTTTTTTTTAAGGGGGTTTCTATAAACAATTATTTTTATAAAGCACACTTTAGTTTACAATCTTTCATTTATAACTGTTATAAATTTTTTTTTGTTTGTTTGTTTCTTTGTTTTAAACAACCCGAAATGCGTTCCATATAAAGAAATGGCAAGTTATTGAGCTATCAGGATTATTATATATATATTTTTTTTTACATGTAGTTTTCTTGACCATTTTTTTGTTTTTTTGTACAATTGCATAGACGTGTAAAACCTGCCATTGTTAACAAAACGGTAACAGACTTAGGAAACTACTGAAATCTACAGTATAGTACCACTACCTTTCACAAAAATATAGATTTGTTTTCTTGTAAACTCTTACAGTCTAATCCTCTTTGTAGTATGAATATTATAAAAACCATGCGGGAGGCCTGAAGTTGTAAAACACATCTTGCTTATTCTAACGCCTTGTCGTCGGTCATCACCGTCACTAAGGTTTCCATCGCTCTTCCCAAGTCACCCGCCATGTGGAAAAGGCTCCCTACATCGTGGCCTGAAAAAGGAAATCAAAGGAGAGGCAATTAAACCAAGAAGACATGGGTAGCAGATTGGTAGGAACGTTGAGCAGAAAGGCCTGAGCACAAATCAGAGAATCACAAAATGGGCTGGGCGGGAAGGGACCTCCAAAGGTCATCCAGTCCAACCCCTTTGGCAGTCAGCAGGGGCATCCTCAACTAGGTCAGGTTGCTCAGAGCCCTGTTGAGCCTCACTTCGAGTATCTCCAGGGATGGGGCCCCAACCACCTCCCTGGGAAACCTCTTCCAGTGTTCCACCACCCTCATGGTAAACTTTGTAAACAGTCTCCTTCTTGCAGTCCCCTTCAGGTAGTGGAAGGCTGCTGTAAGGTCTCCGCAGAGCCTCCTTTTTTCTAGGCTGGACAACCCCAGCTCCCTCAGCCTGTCTTTGTAGCAGAGGTGCTCCAACCCCGCAATCATTTTCGTGGCCCTGCTCTGGACCCACTATTTCAGGTCCATGTCTTTCCTATACTGAGATCCGCTGCTCTCCGTGCACACTGTTCACTGCCGGCTCCAGTGGAGTACACCAGAGAGTACTTTGCCCAAAAGCCTCTTACATGACTCTAATTATGTTGCTTCGAGCAAAAGTTGCCAGTTTTTCATTGCACTTAACAGCAGTACTGGCTTGAATGCCTGTGGTAAACTACGCTGACAAGAAGCCAGCACGTTTGTGTTTCAAGAAACCCCCTGCAGTGATGAGGCTTTATCACTACAAATGTTCACCAAAACCAATGATCAAATCCATTGACATCACAGAAAAGCTTCCCACTGGTGCTGCAAGTGTTTGACAATTCAATGTTCTATCAAGGAGTAAAACAGGAACAGATCAGTGGTAATTAACTAAATCATTAAACCAAAGAGGTCCCAGCAGGATACCTGCATGGATAGCTAAAATGTTGTCCAAAGTAAGTGGCTGCAGTTTACTCAATCACTTTTGTTTTTCAGACAGCAATCCAGCAGAAACAGAGTGCCACAACTATCAAATGACTGCTAGACAGTGGTTCACTTGTGCATTTCTCCTCACCCATGACCGCAGTAAAGCCCTGTGATGGTATAACCACAACACATGGTCCTCCCACACAGAGGTGAAATCTGTAACTTCTTCTCACACCTGTTTTACCACTACTGCAAATGGAAAGGAAAGGTGGCAGTGCTGGTCAGCGGTAAGAAATGGCTTCGACACAGTTAAGAGACTAAACAGACTTTAAGGCAGGGATATGGTAGCACCAAAGGTTGCCATTTTAGGCATTTGGCATACCCTGCCTGGTCTCCAGCTGCTGTGCAGAAGAGCACGGGTCTCCTGCAGGTCCTGTATCAGATATGCAAGCACTAAGACTGTCTCAAATACCCTCTGACATCTCAAACAATAAAGGCATCATGGTTTAAAAAATGAATCCCATCTGGATCCTCCCTCTTGAATATGACAGAGATCTAAGCATCCTATGAGAGGAAGGTCCAAACCAAGGACTGAGTGTTCAAGATGTCTTGCAAGGGCAAGGAAGAACAAGTAGACAGAAGGTCCTAAAACAAGCAGAAGGAAATTATACTCCACACAGCACATAATTGTATTACTGAACTCATCTCCGTGGGCTGATGCTGAGGCCAAACACATAAATGAGTTTAAGAAGGAGTTAGAAAATATCACAGAAGAAAGATTAATTTTGGTGCAAAGCAATTCATGTGACCTCTACCTCAAGAAGTCCCCCAAGCTGCAGAGAGCCAGCAACTGAAACTAACAGAGAAAGTATTTTTCACTAAAAACGGATGTTGATGTAGCCTGTAGGGGTTGACTTACTCCCTCAGAGTACTTGCAATGGAATATCCGACTGGAAAAACGTAAGAGGTGCAACATCATCCACAATGCTGCTTCCAAGGAACAGTTTGTATCAGTCTGAAAGCTGAGTCCTCATCACGGTCCTTGAAGAAGGAACACTCAAATGAAGAAATTACATGACTGGGATGTATCTGGGATATGCCTTTCATGTAGTACTTACTTACTATGTGCTGGAGCCTGACAGTTACCACTGCTCACCTACATGGTGGGTGTCCCTTCTGCCACAACTGACTTCTCTGACAACAGGAATGAACCTTCCCTGTGGGGCAAATTAAACTCTCCTTCCTCTTCCAAATGTTCAGGTATTATGGTAGTTGTGCACTGTTGACACTGCCACAGTACACCGGAGCTTAATATTCATTAGTAACTTAATATTTATTAGGATTTAAGGAATAGACCAAAAAATGTCCTGAGAAATATCCAGATAATTTTATTTCTACTGGAGAACTACTACCACCTTTTTACATTTCAATACTGGCTTGTCATTCCACTACACACAGAACTACGCAGACTCTAAATGATTCTCAACAGTTCAATAGTGAGCTGTGCTGTGTGCAGCACAGTTTCCCTGAAAGAAATACTTGGTTCTGATGTGCTGACATTTTGCTAGCTGCAGTAGTGCAAAGGGAAACAGATGCAGCAAAAGGCAATTTCATCCCTAAATCATTAATGTATAGCCATCCTATTCATCCAAAGCAAAAACCTGTAATTTGCTCACCAGCACATCAAGTAACAGCTTATGAGAAACTGCTGCCAAGGGTTGATCAAAATGTAGTTTAAAGTAAATGTATGCTACCACATTTACTTTAGATGTAAGGGATAATCTCTCCTACTGGCACCATGTAGGCTGAAATCAATCCAGCAAATTCCACCATGGAAAGTGAAAAAAAATCTACAAAGTCATATGAAAGCCAGGACATATTTTAGATAGGAGATGCTTACGTAAACAGAACGTTAACAGCCACTGGTTTGGTCTGCTCTGCTCAAACTCTGACATGGCTCAGGTCCATTTATAGCAAGTGCTATCAAAGCTTTACTGGAATCACTGGAGTGACCTGCAGCATCCCCACAAACATCCTGACCCTGCAGCTGCTTTCAATGGTTCTCAAGGCTTTGAACAATCTCCTTCTTCCTCACCTGCAGCAACCTGCAGACATGAGAGGGCGGTGATGAGAGTCATAACTGGCCACCCAGCTGTGAGAGGCACTGCTGCCTGGGGGATCATCGTCTCTTGTCCAGAGTTGTTGAGATTTGCTGTTTCTGGAAACAATAATGGGACTGCAGGGCTCTTCAGGGACTCCCAATGCCACTCAAAGGTAACAAAGGCAAGCTGGTTTTATAGAGAGAGGCTAGCTCTAGAAAGAATAACTTCAAAATATATCAAAAAAGTCTTTCAGAAGTATGCCACAGTAAGTACAAACTGCTAAACTGTTTGAGCCACTAAAACATGGGCTAAGAAGACCTTGTGTATCCAAGGATCCCAATGTATTCTTTTAATACATAAAATTACAGGAGTATTTGCTAGATTTCTTTTTTTCTTTCCATTTGTTTATTGCTGTCGTGTTTTTGAAATAGCCAAGCTTCAAATCTGATCTGTCTCCACAAAAGCTGCACAGAAGCACGATGGAGTGATTAAGGTGATACGACTCCCTCTTCTCCACACCATCCATGTTGCCTGTCTAGCACAGGTCCTAGTTTCCTCTGCAGAAAAACCAAACAATCATGTGTCTCCTCCTGAGCCATCTGAGTTTACAGCTCAGAGCATGACCATAAACCACTGCTGATTGCAGTCTGTGTTAATAGCTGGACTGTAAAGTGCAACAGCCTAGGGACCACAGTCTCCAGGACAGTCATGAGATGGGAAGGTGGGCCAGAAGAGTGGAAATTATGGCTGGACTCCAACCACTCATCTGGCAAACACTAAGGTTTTTGTGTGTCTTGCACATGGGAGTAGCAGCTAGGTCAGTCACAACTGCAAATAGCTGAGAATAACACAGACAATAATTTGCTGGTACTGTATGTGCAACAAATACAGCCTCTTCTACAATGCCTGTTACCTAAATAGTCACTCAAATGGACTGTTTCTATATAGCTGAGCTGCTTCCGTTGAATACTGCTTACCAGCCCTCTGTAAGACTAAGGCAGGACACTGACATTTTTAATTAAGAAAGAAATGGGAAAAATGCTGTCCTTAAAGCACTTATAGCAATAAATATAAATTACAGCTAGCCATTCAGTATTACTCAAGTTTTTAAAGTAATGCCACCAAAGAAGGCATTCATTTGTTTTTTTGGTTTTTTTCCCCCAAACATTAAAGCTGAAAACATTTTCTCCTCAAGCAGTGCCTCTCCTGCACTGAAAGGCTGAAAGGCTGAAAGATACTATTGCATAAGGAAAAAAAAAACAACCAAACACCTAGCACACACTTTGAAATGCAGCAATAAAACTCAAAATGGACACGGACAATATTAACTTAGACTTATAAACTGGAGGCAATGTTAACACAGGTGCATTTGCTTTGAAAGCAGAAGAAACCTATTTCAGCAGGCACTAACTACATCACTTCTGGTCACATATAGAAGGATGTGTTTCACATCTGCTGAATTTGCTTTAGAGGCTCTCCTGGAATTAAGACCCTTGGGTGTGGGTGCAGTAACTGAATACCAATCTTACTTCTGCTTGTCAGAGGAATGGACATGGAGCACTCAGACTCGACAGAGAAGACAGCAAGTAAATTAAGAAACCTGACACACAATGCAGTGCCTTTTTTCAGCAGCAGAGATTTCTAACCCTTCTCCAATGAAAGAAAAAAATCCTTCCCGTTGGTAGCTTGGATTTTGATACCTGTATTCATATTGAGTAATGCCATGAAATCCACGGGATTACACGTGAAGACAATACCTAATGTGAATAATGAGATCAAAAGCTGGCCAGGTTGGGTTTGAAACTGCACGATCTGCCCTGGAGCTAATGGATTTATACATAAAGCAAAAGCTGTTCCTTACTTTACTCATACATTTCATAAGCAGGTGGAGAATTGTGTTTTATATCCAGCTCTGTAAGTTACCAAGCCCTCTCTGGAACTTAAGTGAGCACAAATATAGCAGGAGAGAGGTGAGTGATTCATTGACATATTTTTTTTTGGGGGTTGAGCTCCTGGAATCTGATCAGGTAGGACATGTCTATTTTTCTTTTTTTTTTTTTTTTTATTGTATCAAATATACCCTCAGCAGCAGAAGCTTCATCTGAATAATATACATAAAATATGAATGATGATAGTGGAAATCAATGTGTTTTGCTGAACTGGAGAGCAACTCCCAGACTGCATGATATAAAGAACATGCAGGGCTGAATATGAAATAATTTCCATAACATTGCTGGATTGGTAGAGTCTGTTCATGTTATCCTAAGCACCCTTTCTTGATCCAGATGAGAGAATCTGCCATTTGAGAACAAACATAACCTGAATGGAGGATCTTGATCTTATGCCTTGAAAAAGCTGGACCTGCGCCAGCTCCTACAGAATCACAGAATGTTAGAGATCATTGAGATCGAGTCCAACTTCTCTGTTGAAGGAGGATCACCTAGAGGAGGCTGCACAGTAATGCATCCAGGTAGGTTTGGAAAGTCTCCAGTGAAGAAGACTCCAAAACCTCTCTGGGCAGCCTGTTCCAGGGCTCCATCACCCTGACTGTAAAGTGCTTCCTTGTGTTGAGGTGGAACCTTCTGTGTTCTAGCTTGTACCCATTGTTCCTTGTTCTATCACTTGGCACCATCAAAAAGAGCCTGGCACCTTTATCTGGACACCCACCCCTCAGATATTTATAAACATTGATAAGATCCCCTCTCAGTTTTCTCTTCTTAAGTTTAAACAGTCCAGTCTTTATTCACAGCAGACATGTTCAAGTCCTGCTGTATTTTCAGGCACCACTTTAGAACAAATCCTGTCTTACCCAGGGTAGCCTGTCAGTGACTGGGGGTTCATAACAGCTCTGCTAAAACCCCCAGTGCAGCATGTTTCCGTGAGATCCTCTCTCTGCACCAGCAGAAGTTTGCAAACTGAGTTACCCTTCAATTTCTGTCCCACCCACACTGAACATCATCTGCGTGGGAAAGGTCATTTCACAGCTACTTGCAATTACACTCAGGCAGTCTCTGAGTATTTTATCTTTAATAATAATTTCCTCTAAGAATTCATCTTTCGAATGTTTTATCTGGCTGGCGAGTGAAGAGCAGCTTCNTTGGGCATTTCTTTTTTTTTTTTTTTTTTTTTTTTATTGTATCAAATATACCCTCAGCAGCAGAAGCTTCATCTGAATAATATACATAAAATATGAATGATGATAGTGGAAATCAATGTGTTTTGCTGAACTGGAGAGCAACTCCCAGACTGCATGATATAAAGAACATGCAGGGCTGAATATGAAATAATTTCCATAACATTGCTGGATTGGTAGAGTCTGTTCATGTTATCCTAAGCACCCTTTCTTGATCCAGATGAGAGAATCTGCCATTTGAGAACAAACATAACCTGAATGGAGGATCTTGATCTTATGCCTTGAAAAAGCTGGACCTGCGCCAGCTCCTACAGAATCACAGAATGTTAGAGATCATTGAGATCGAGTCCAACTTCTCTGTTGAAGGAGGATCACCTAGAGGAGGCTGCACAGTAATGCATCCAGGTAGGTTTGGAAAGTCTCCAGTGAAGAAGACTCCAAAACCTCTCTGGGCAGCCTGTTCCAGGGCTCCATCACCCTGACTGTAAAGTGCTTCCTTGTGTTGAGGTGGAACCTTCTGTGTTCTAGCTTGTACCCATTGTTCCTTGTTCTATCACTTGGCACCATCAAAAAGAGCCTGGCACCTTTATCTGGACACCCACCCCTCAGATATTTATAAACATTGATAAGATCCCCTCTCAGTTTTCTCTTCTTAAGTTTAAACAGTCCAGTCTTTATTCACAGCAGACATGTTCAAGTCCTGCTGTATTTTCAGGCACCACTTTAGAACAAATCCTGTCTTACCCAGGGTAGCCTGTCAGTGACTGGGGGTTCATAACAGCTCTGCTAAAACCCCCAGTGCAGCATGTTTCCGTGAGATCCTCTCTCTGCACCAGCAGAAGTTTGCAAACTGAGTTACCCTTCAATTTCTGTCCCACCCACACTGAACATCATCTGCGTGGGAAAGGTCATTTCACAGCTACTTGCAATTACACTCAGGCAGTCTCTGAGTATTTTATCTTTAATAATAATTTCCTCTAAGAATTCATCTTTCGAATGTTTTATCTGGCTGGCGAGTGAAGAGCAGCTTCACAGAGGAGAAATCAAGGCTCTCTGGAAATACTTTCAAAGGTGCTATGATAACACAGAGCAAAACGTTTTCCCCCATTAACAAGCAGCAACAAACAGATTCTAAAATCTATTCTGCATCAAACCAACCATGTCTGAAGTGCACAGTGAAAAACCGTTGCACATTTGCATTGCTGGTGGAGCTGATGAATGTTAGGAGCATCCTTCACTCTGCAATAGTATATCAGGAAATTAAACCACCCAAATCTCTTTATACCTCTCAACTCTCACTGTTCTAAAGAAATAGAAAACAAGTATAACTGGAGATAATAGTTGATGTATTGGCACATACATGTAAATACAGTTTGAGTATGTAAGCAGAGCAGCAAGAGACAAGGGTCTCCCTGTTGTGCTTACATGTAAGAGCAACAGAACATAAATCAGTGTGTGCAGCATATTTGCTGACCACATTTATCATACAGAGGCTTAATTTCAATGTATTATTTTCTTCTCCCCATTTCCGAGTTTCTGCCTCTGGAAGGCTGTAAGAAAATGCAGATCCACTGAAAGTTGAGAGGTACACCACTGTTACAGCACACATGGGGAATGCACTCAGCAAAATCAAACAAAACCCAAAGCAAAACAAAACCAACCCTCACCCGTCACCAAGCCCAAGCGACCCCGTGCTGCTGTCACACGCATGCTGGGCACAGAAAGCAAGCTGTGATAAACAGAAGCCACGGCAGTGAGCCTGCATCTCACTAACCTCTCTCACTGGCTTTCCAGGGGCATTTCTTCCTTTAGGATCAGAAAGAGGAAGTAGAAGAAATATCAGAAAAGAAAGGAAAAAAAAAAAAAAAACAACCACATGTGAATATATATTTTATACTGTAAGAGTTCGGTTTCCATTTAGGAATTTGACATAAAACAGCCACATTTCTGCTTCAAACAAAGTGCACTGAAATCCACTGCTGATTTTGAGCTGAGAAGATCTGAATGAACTTTCTGAGCTTCCAAATTTTCTCATTTTGGAGTATTTCTACTGATCAGAGTTCAGTGGTCAAATCTTGTTTCCCCAATATCAAATTCATTGGTGCAGACACTTCATATTTTATTATGGCCTACTTACACATATACAGGTACACAGTCATACATACAGTGTTTGCACACATTCACATATGCTACACCTGGAATATAATGTGCTCACATTCAAGATAAATATATTCTGAAAGGCATTTCCAATGAGTTGATCTGCGAGCATGGCAAAACTGAGGGGACAGAGGGAGGGAGGAAAAAAAAAACAAGTAAAAAAACCAAGTAAAAGGGGGAAAAAGGGGAAAGTATCTCATAGCTCTCAAGTTGTACTGCAAAAACAAAAGAGTCATTAATGGGTTTAGCTGAAAAGATGCTCCCCACATGCCATCACAGAAGCCATACTTTGATTGTGCTGATTCTTCTCAAACACTTCTCACAGCATACTTGTTTGTTCAAAAGAGAAAGACAGGTGTCAATCAACAACAGAAACACTCTATTGCCCTCCTTCCCATTGCACAGCCAGTGGCAGCAAGATGCTCACTGCCTCCAGAAGCAGCATCACTGCACTGCTGTCACTGGTGAGCTACTGCAAGCATCGCTATGGTTAGACTTTGCCGTCTTAGGTGAGAAAGTCACTGCAGTAGATGCTGTTGAAGAAAGAGGACAATCTTTGCCCCAGAGCTGCTGTAAATGATGCAACTACAGAGAGTGTATAGCACAACTGGGAGAGAGACAGATATATCTGGGAGAACACACTAGTCAGTGTAACAGTAACGTAATTGCTGTCGAGTTCTCTTCTAGGAATGGCAAAGCCCGTGGAAGAATGGAAAGAAGACAATAAATAGCTTTGCTGGCATTTTACAAGGAGCAGACCATGGGTCACCAACAGGTCAAAGTTGAGCAGAGGCAGTAAAGGAGAGGAAGAGAGGGAGAAGAATGACATCACTGACCACCACAGTTCAGAACTACTGAACTATAAACTCCAAGCAGCAGAAACAGATTGGACAACCTCTGAAGCACCTGGACAGCAAAGGCTACTAAACAGGGAAAGAAGTCTGATTTCCTCTCTTTCTCTCCCTCTCCTCCCTCTTCCTCTCCCTCTCCCCAGTAGCATACTTACTATTAGAAATGATAACAACAGGTTTGAATTCACACTCCACAAACGGATTTTTATTTCAGACCACGTTATGTATGTACCACATAAGCTGGTGGTGCTCACCAAAGTGAGCTTGGTGGCCAGGAAAGGTGTCACTTCATTTCTAAGGGCTTCACCTGGCAGGCATGCTTAACTCTCTAGGATTTATAGAAGCACCTACAAAGCCTGCGACCTCTTCTGGCGTTTTTATCAGGAGCCACTGGCTCCCTAAAATATGCCTCCCAGAAGAGATGAAGATGAGAACCTCTCACCAATACAAAATTCATGTCACAGAAAATCTGTGAAAACAAAGATATGAAATCCATGGTGTTCTTTAGTGTTCTGAAGAAGAGCCCCAAGGTTTAGGTGAGTAGGTAGGTGGTCTACTTGAGTACTCCAGAAACTGCAACACGGTTGGGTGTGCAAGAGTCTTGAGGCATGAATGAGATCCAGCAGAAGACAGTTTAGCTTGGGTCAAGAGGTGAGAAGGAACTGCCTACATACCACACACTGGAAGCTTTTGAAGGTTGTAAGAAATGTCTACTTGTCTGCACAAGCACTTAAAACTGCAGCTAGACAGTGTCTCATTTAAATATCTACACAAGACAGACTGGATTGTGCTGGAAAAGGAACGTATTCAAGGGCAGCTGGGGTAGCTCTGCAACACACAACTGATGAGTAAAGTCTGTGGTAAGTAATCAGCCCTAGAATTTGTCAAACGCAACAAAAAGTAGCACTGCTACAGTAGCAGCTAATTTCCTTTGGAGGGAGATTAAGAAGGTTTAATGGATTTTACTTTATTTTCTTCTTTGCATAAGAATGAATGTGTGTCTCTGAGTTTTAAGGCAAGGAGTATGGTCTAGCATAAATTGCAGAGGAATAAGGTTGTCTGGATTGCTGCAGTTCTGAAAATTTGTATTCTATAAGGCATCAAAATATTGACACACAATCCATGGGTGCCTAATTATCTGCTGTTCTTGCTCGAATCAAGATTTCCTGACCATACAGAATAGAAGAGTCTTTTTCTGTTTTGGAAATCTACATGACATTGTATCACAGGCAAAGGTACACAGAGAGTGATTACATTAAAACTGAAGGCAGAGGCACTAATAAAAACTTCATGCATCTATGCAGACTCAGATGAAAGCAGAGAACACAAAGCATTTACTGCACTGCCTGTTCTCACTGAACTCAGGAGAGGAACAGGATGCAGAGGAGACAGATTTGCATCTACAAACAGCTTTATTTTCCTTGAAAAATTGTTCCTTGAAGGTTTTTTTTTCCATTTTGTTTTAATTTATTCATATTCTCAGTTTACATCAGGACTGAGCATTATAAATCACAGAAGATATGTCCTCCCTATCCCTATCTTGGCAAAAATGTGTAGAGAAGCTCAGCCACTTCAGTGCCGTTGTGCCCCAGGGGAGTGAAAAGGGATCATGGTCATCTGGGCTTGCTGATATGGGATGTAGGACCATAGCACAGAGAAGGGGATACAGGCAAAAAGAGGTCAGGATATCTCATCTGGAAGAGTATTCCCAGAATACCCTACAGTATAACTTGGGTTAGTCTTCCACTGATTCACTGAAGCGTGAACCATGTCTGTACGATAAGATACTTTGTTGTCAGATAAACTCCATTACTTGCAGTGCTAGAAGTTGCTACTTCCACTTAGGACACTAGTCCAATTCATGAAGGAGCCTGGCTGATGAAAGGGTGAGAGAAGAAGAATGTGTCTGGTGTGTTTTTATAAGACTGAGATAAAAATAAAACAAAACTTTGGAAAGATGATGCTACTTTTAGTGCATTTATTTACTGCCATGGAGTCTGGTAATTTCACTGATTAAGACAATGTCTGTATTAAGCAGTTCTATGACAAATAATAGCAGTGAGGACTATCCCTCTCCAAATGTTTTCATGTGATGTCATGGCCTCTTAGCTCTTTTGAGCCACCATAATCTCATTTTTAACCACCTCTTGGCTCCCATTTCCTCATTATCTACCAACAAGGGCTCTGTACTGAAAGCCTGGGAAGCTCTCTCACCAACTTCGGTTAGCTCAAGAACTTCTGCTTCTAAACTCCCCTCTGAGATTCCTTCATGGAAAGCATTTCCCACAAAACCATAACCTCAAAAGACAGCCTGGTCCATCATGACATCCACCCAAAGCTTTGCAACTTGTTTATCCCTCAGTGATGTACAAAAGATCAATCTGGTCTTAAATATACTGGCCTGCCAATCTTACTTTCTGACCGTGAACCAGTTCCCTGGAGATTTAGTAGCTTGGGCACAAATACAGCATGAAAATGTTTTTCTCTGTGGCCCATTATCAAGCAGGGTCAAATAAACTACTGAGGTGGTATTTAATGGTAGATTTCCACTAAATGTCAGACCTCTGGCTTTGACATCTGTTTTGAGTTAGCACAGCAGCTGTTGGAAGCAGCTGCAGCGGTAGTGAATTTGCTGGGAGCAGTAAAGTAAAAGAGGAATGGATGGGGATGCATTGTAGATTAAAAGGAAAGAAAAATTCCTTAAGGATAGCAATCATCAAGTATTGAGCAGCATTTCCCTCTCCAGAAACGAATTGGCTTTGGGCACCAACAATTGGCTCTATAAGGTGCACAGAGGTCCTCTGCTGTTAGGCAAATGTCAAGAACTGCCAAAAGGTTAAACCAAAGAAACGAACACACACAAAGTCTATAAAAGGTAGGTAGCAACACAAGCTATTGCATCTGAGATCTGCTTATGAAGTTCCATGACATGCTTTGTTTAATGAATGCTTCTCTAAAACACATTCAAAATGATACTATGAAGCCTTGATGCCCTTTTTAAAACAGCTCAAGGAAGGAAAACCTTTGAGATCATCATCATCAAAACAAATCTCTCTCCAGGTGAGTGACTAGTGAGTTAATTACTACTACTTTTTATTGCTCTGTTTCCAAACTCCAAAATAAGAGCTACTACTTGCTTTAAAAAACTATTTCCCAGCCTGAGTAAAGCTTACTCTTCAGATGCTTTTGGTGATATTTAGACTAAATATTTTGCTTTCAATTTGTTTCCTGTGATGTTAAACTATTCATCTGTGCACCCAAGCAGAGAAATTCAGTCCCTTTCTCTCTTCACTGCTTATTCAACTCTGGACTTGTCTCATGAATCAAAGCCTTCAGAGTCCTCTTTGTTCTTGTCATATTGTTCTGCACTGCTCCAAGTTGTCATTACCCTAACGTCATATCCTTGATGCCCAGGGAATCTGACTGACCACAGCATCCTTCGTCTCACAATGAAGGTCTGCTTTAGACTGCAACAAATTAGCTGTGGATGTAAGCTTTGTTTAGAGAGTTATCAGCTGAATAGTGTTAAAATGGGAGCTGAAAAAAAACCCTGAAGTGTAACTGAAGTTTCCACAAGATCTCTGCAGAAATGATGTCATTAGCCTTCTATACCAACTAATGAAATCCATCTGCATCACTTGTAGAACAAACTGTTCCTTACAGAGAGCCAGATCATTGCTACTGTTCAATCAGAAGCAATTCTACAAACCTGGCATTCGTGTAAATGCATCAAAGATACATAGGAGCAGAGAAACCTAACTGAGGTCCTAATCTCGTTAGTTACAACCTGGTACAATTCTCAAACTGAATGACCCCTCAGCAAGTTTGCAGGTGACACCAAGCTGTGTGGCACAGTCGACTTGCTAGGGGGCAGGGATGCCACCCAGAGGGACCTGGACAGGCTGGAGAGGTGGGCCCAAGCCAACCTCATGAAATTCAATAAGGTCAAGTGTAAGGTCCTGCACCCGAGTAGACAGAATCCCAAGCACAGCTCCAGGTTGGGTGAGGAATGGCTGGAGAGCAGCCCTGAGGAAAAGGACCTGGGGGTCTGGGTTGATGAAAAGTTCAACGTGAGCCTGCAGTGTGTGTGCACAGCCCAGACAGCAACCAAGTCCTGGGCTGCATCAAGAGCAGTGTGGCCAGNCCCAGATGGACTAATCTTTCTATGTAGCCAAAGAGAGAGGAAAGTATTCATAAATACGTGGAGGGCAAGTGTCAGCAGGATGGAGTCAGGCTCTAATAATATGACAAGGGGCAGTGGGTGCAAGATGGAGCACAGGAGGTTCTGCCTAAACATAAGGAAAAACACTTCCAGTGTGAGGGTGGCAGAACACTGGAACAGGCTGCCCAGAGAGGTTGTGGAGTCTCTCTCTCTGGAGACATTCAAAACCCACCTGAACGTGTTTCTATGTGACCTACTCTAGGAGATCCTGCTCTGGCAGATCACTTGGACTAGAGGATCTTTCAAGGTCACTTCCAACCACTAATGTTCTATGATTCTGTGAGGAGGCAGATTCTGGCTCTGTCTGAGACAGTGCCTTGTTCAGGCCCAGAAGGAAAGTCCTGTGGGAAGCATGACTCTTGCCTGACGGTCTGTGCCTGCTCCTGGCTGCTGCAGTAGAAGCTCCTCTCACAGCCTGGCTGAGGAGACAATAATACATGTCAAACCAAGATTGTGCATCCTCCTCACAGCCCTCCATGCTGCTAGAGAGTAATTCTGTCCTCTGTGGCTGCTAGTCAGGCAGGAAAGCATATAAACTGTGATTTCTTTTAGGGGTGCTTGTGACTAGATACTACACTTTTAACATAGCTGCTGTTTAGAGAAACAAAATAAGGGGATACCTTCTTTCTCTGTATTTAAATGACCACATTTTACATCATCAGAAAGAAAATACAAAGTTATAGTTTAATTTACAGAATTGTGATATTCACTGATGTTACTGAATTCAAATCTTTTTTTTCCACTCCCACTAAACTTTATATACTGTCAGTTTGATTCATGCAATTTTGTTTTGGGTTTTTTTTTTAACTAATAAAGATATAATTTAAAACATTTTCTGTTCCCAGTGAGTAGGGAGTGCTATCTAACACAGGCTGTTCTCTACCTATTTATACACATTTGAAACACAGCGCTTCATTTCCTATCTCATTAGCTGTTGTTTTGTAAATTGCTCCTATTTCACTTAAAACTAAGCTTGTTTTAAAAAAGAAATCCTGTCAGTGTCATCAGCTATGATTACAAATTAGATCCTACAGCTGGTGAATATTTTATCTAAGTCTAGGCACAGAAGTTTATGCAAGATCTCTTAAGTACAACGTATTTACAAAAACGATGGGAAGAAAGGGAAGAAAGCACTGTCTGTTGGAACCCTGTGTACATAGCAGCTTCAAAAGCAAGTTCATTTTTATCTTTGTGCCATTATTTGAAGGGTTTTTTCCTTTGTTGTCTCTGATAATGAATATCTAAGCAGAAGGAGGACTGGACATGCAACTTTTTCGTATGCCGTTGAGGTGGAGATGAATGTGGTTAAAAATATGTCGTATTAGATTTTCTTCAATAGCATCTTTCTAAACTGTTCCATCTTTTCATCTACAGAATGAGATCTTATACAGTTTATAGTGCCCTCTCCTCTTCCACTGCTCAAAGATGATGCCTGGTGAGAGTTGAGCTTGCTTTGGAATCAAAGGATGGATAAAACGTGACTTCACTGAAACTCTAGTGTGACGGTTAACACATTTATCTATTAAAAAAAGAACCTCTGGGTGATGTATCAAAGCTGTGCAAGAGGCCCTGCAGTAAGTCTATGCCCCTACTGAAATCCACTTAACAGGCTGTCAATAGACACCAGGACTTTCTTTTGCTAAGAGGTTTATGTCTGAGCCTTCCTTCTCAGCACAGCTAATATCTCAAACACCTCACCATTTCCTGCTAAAAATCTAAGTCACTTTTCTTGGCAACAGAGTATTTTCTCTGGGTTCAGAAAAGACTTTCTCAAAAGAAAAAAAAGAAATGTTGAACAAATAAATCCCAGTGAAACAAGTGCTTACCTTTAGCAAACAAGAGGAGTGAGCAAAACAGAAACCCTGAAATGCTGTGACTGTACACACAAGTGCAGCCTGTACCTCATAAACACCCAGCCCACTTGTTTATCCTCCATCACTCTGGACCCAAGTGCTGCAAGGTTGAGAACTCTCACTCAGAACTTCAATATTATTTCAAGCAAGATTCTTCTTGGAGAAAGGTAAGGACAGAAGAAAAATGTGCTATGACGTAATAAAAATAAATCAGCAAGGGGACTGACTGAAAAGGAGAGAAGCTGTGAGAAAAGGAACATGGCAGGAAAAGGAAAAGAAGAAAATGCTTAGGAAAAAAGTGTCAGACAGACAAGCTTCATCTACGTATCTAAGCAAGGGCTACCTGTGGAGGTAGCTTAAGGTAAAGGAGGAGCAGGCTGCTTCTCCACTCTAAATAAGACAGATTTCTCTACAGCTATTGTTAAAATAAAAAAAAAAAAAAGCAGCAAAATCCTAAAACCAAAACATACCCTCCTGAAAACATCAAGGAACAGAAAGCACTTTTATCTTCCTCCCTCTTGTCTGCTGCAGGCAGCAGCACTCACCTCTGGAGCTGGGGAAGGAGTTGTTCAGCTGCTCCATCACTTCCTCCAGACCTGTGCTTGTGTCCTGGGGTGGGCTGAGCAGCTCGTCCTCACCTGCAAAGCAAATCCACACCACTGCTTGAGAGCCACTATAAAACCATTTGCTAAGAGCTTGCTACTGCTGTGTCCTGTGTTGGGCTGAGCAGCTCATCCTCACTTGCAAAGCAAATCTACACCATGCTTGAGAGCCACTATAAAACCATTTGCTGCTGCTATGTCCTCTACAAAGCTAAGGCTGCCCACTTAAATACACTTTCTGCTTACTTTTAAAGGTGAATTTTGTTGACTATTACATTTCTCTTTCTTTTTCAGGATCTAAGTGAAATTAAACAATGATTTTTAAGCAATTAACACTGACTTTAATTTGTAAAAAGGGATTTAAGAAATAATCTACTCTGGTAAAAGAAGTACAATGTCTGCTAGGAACATTTAGTTCCATAAATGACACTCGTTTATTCAGCTTTTCTTATTCTATTAATGGAGAAAGAAATTGCTGTTCTGAGTGCTGCTATTGAGCAGCCTTCTAATAGTTCTGGATTCCTCTTAGCATTGCTTTGCCTAGCTGTGTAAATCAGTAGCAAACCAGATCCTCATCTGCATCAGTATTAATATTTCTGACAGTTTAATTTCATCAGATTGGTGCTCCAAGAACATTCAATTGTACTGTAAAAAGGTTTAGCAGCAGTTTAATAAAGCAAAATACATTTCTCCCACTGAATAATTTCTATAACCTGATTATAGGGCAGCAGCATAATGAGAAATTCAACACATTTTATTTTTACTGGGTTTTTTTAGGTCATGGTTTCATATAGCTAAAATCCATATGTTGATTTTACTGTAGACCTTAGCTTCCAATACAAATAAAGCATCTGAAAAAAAAGGAAGACTGCAGCTGAAGGATATACTTTGAGGAAGGTTCTACTTTTTAACTAGTAATCTTATCTGTATCAAAACACAAAAGCAATTTTCCCTGCTATAATAACCATGAGAGGCACATCTTTATTTTGAAAATGACTTAATGACCCTTTATTCTAACATGTCTTGCCTTACTCAACTTGAGTAATAAGATGTCTGATTTTCTATTAGCACTTACATTCTTTAAACACTGAAGTGCTCCGTGCTTGGGGAAAGCCTGCTGAAAGAGATGCTAAAGGAACACTTCAGGACTGTATGTATTTCCTATTATTAGGCTTAGTGTTCAGCCTCACCTTAGGGCCAGGAGTTTCACAAGAGTTAGCACTGACCAAGAGTTATTTTTTCCCATTCTGGTACAAGAAGTGGGGTAAAGAGTCTGCAAGAAGCATTTAATTCATAGAAGTGAAGGTCTTCATACCAGCTTCATTTATTCCACTAATGGCCTAAAAATAGCTGCCGAGACTGCTTACAGTTTGTTCAGCTTTCAGCTGTTCTGGGTTCACACAAATCAACTGACACCTAGAGTTAATTTTATATCACGTGTTGCACCCATAGAGGTACAGAAGTAATGTCCCTGCAGCCTCTGCTGGGTGGCAAGGTGAAAACTCACAGCGAGGTTTTGCTGTTTCAATGCAGGTTAAGGACCTTATCAGCATGCCTGCAGAAAGCCAGCTGGTCCTAAAGATCTAAAGAAGAGGGCAGTGGTTCCCTTGTCCTGGCCAAGAACAACTGAGGACAGGTACTGATTTCCAAATGTCTTGGTAGGTGCTGACACAACCTGAACTGTGCTGACCCTCATGACTGCTGCATCTTTTCTGTAAAATGCCTTATTTCTCTTTCTTTCTCATTTGGATGATTTTTCTGAACATTCTCCTGTAAAGGACAAAACAAGCCAAGCAACCCAACAGAAGTACAGACACTTCAATGACCTCTCTTTACTCAAAACAAACTTCTTCATTCAGGTTTCTACAAAAGGCTTGGAAAGCAGGATGGATCTCAAATATTCTGGTGATACCTTGAGCGAACTGAAGTTCAGCAACATGCCTCAGAGAATCTACTCTGCTGCTACATTACTAGGGGAGAAAGGCCAAAGATCAGGACATTGCCATTAGGATTCGATGAGGAAAAAAAAAAAAAGCAGCACCTTTCCACTTGCTCAGGGAGATTTCCAGTTATCAAGGGATCATAGAATGGTTTGGGTGGGGTGGGACCTTTAAAGGTCATCTAGTCCAACACCCCTGCAGTCAGCAGGGACATCTGCAACTAGACCAGGTTGTTCAGAGCCCCAAACAACTTAACCTGGAATGCTTCCACGGATGGGACAACCTCGGCCAGTGTCTCACAACCTTTATTGTAAAAAATTCCTGCCTTGTATCCAGTCTAAATCTCCTCTGTTTTAAAACCATGACCCCCTGTCCTGTCACAACAGGCCCTGCTAAAAAGTCTGTCCCCACCTTTCTTATAGGCTACAGTAAGGTCTTTCTGGAGCTCTTCTATTTGTAAATCAGTATGTGAGCGAGTTGCTGCTTTTATCAGACAGCTGGACAATACTGCTGGTGGGAAATCTTTTACAGCAACCTCACCGTGAGAAAGCAGAGAGACAGAGAATTGCAGTGAGTTTACATTCAAAGAATAAAACCTAAGGTCAAAGAATAAAACCTAAGGTCAAAGAATAAAACCTAAGGTCTCCTTTCAAAAAGAGAAGAATATCTAAAAGCTACCACTCTGCTGCCTGAGAGATCATCGGTGTTGTGCTGGTTTGAGGCTAATTGGAATATTTTAATGGAGAAAATTATACTATAGGCTGTGAAAAGGAAACAATGGTGATGTCTACTTCACTCATAGGCTTGCTGAGATGTTTTAAGAAAAGAATACAAAACAAAGATAAGACACTCGGGCTTGCAGACACTCTCAGGCTGTCTAGCTTCTCGCCTTCTCCTCTCTGCTGAGTAACCTCACTAACCACTTTTTCTTCTAACCCTCATGGCCGATGCTCCAAACTCATCTTGTGTGTAAGCTAAACTCTGGGGGTAAGGTATAGGGGTGGGGAGAAGGTGGAAGAGTGGTTGGGAGCCCCTCCTGGGGTCTCTGATTTCTAGGAGGAGTATTGTGTTTCTGTATTACCTTTAACTTGTATATTTCTGTAAATATTTTTGAATATTGTGTATATATCTGCTTGTACATTGTGCTAAGCTGTAAATAGAGCTTCAGTCCTTAACTTCCAGTCGGCTGAGTCTAGTATGGGTGATTTACAAAGTGTGGGGGGCGGGGAACTCCCAAACCATCACAGGTATTTTCTGGAAAATTATGACTCCTTCATTCCTGGGCACATGCTTGCTGCATGGGAGCATTATTTACAACTCCACCCTAGTTTCCTTCACCATCCAAGAATACTTCAAGTTGTGCTTCAGCAAGCCCTTAGCCTTGCAAGCAAAGCTTACTGGTGTGAAAGGCAGCTCGACAAACTGAATTAGTTGCGGTTTGTTAGCTCGGTTAGTAACTCCTTTTACAAGCTCTACTCCATGCTGCAGTGTTGCTTTGCTGAGTTTCACTGTGAACACACTGATAATGGTTCAGCATCTCACTCTCCTTCCACATATTGGCTCAACTGAACAAACAAACCCCAAACATATTATGTTTAAACTTTTGCTTTAAACGTTTTAGCAGTTTATAGGATTATGTGCATGCTAATGAATTAATTCCAGTCTTACAAATTAAAAGGAAATAATGTTACATCAAATCAAATGAAAAGAAGTATGTTGTTTTATTTTGTCCTACTAAAGGGCAAAATATAAAACAAGAATGTTTAGAAGATGTCTGGGAACCACTGTCTTGCTATCTTTTGTGTATTTTAATTAACATATTTTATGTGATGAAATTAATTCACATATCTTCAGAAAGCCAATGCTAATTACTCCACCAATACACTGTCTCCTCTGTGTATGCCATGCATAGCAAACTATTTACTCACTAGTAATATGACTAAAGAAAGAACCAAGTGGAATTGCTGTTACCTGTGATTGTACTCTCACCCCCAAGATTTAGCTCAAGCATTCAAGCATACAATTGATTTAACTTTTTTTTTTTTTTGTTGTAGAGTGTACAGAACCCATCTTGCTTGATGCTGGCACTGACTGATGTTATTGCCTATGCTTGAGACAGAAGAAAAAGCTGCATCTCCCATCAAAATGGCACTTCAGGCACTGCAGAATGTTCCCTCCCATTCAATTTCTCACTGTCATTGACTCTTTCACTAACTGCAGGGAAGAGAAAAGCTCTCACTTAAAGCTTCTCACTCTCCCACAAAGCCTCTCTCTAATATACATTAAATTAATTTCTGTGTATGAACTTCAACTATTATCTTGTTACTTGCTTAAAGATGCTGCAATGATTGATTGCTTTTTAACTTAGCAGAAAATCCTTACTACTCGGTAATTAAAAACTTACTAACCACGTAAGAGATAGGAAATCAGGGAAAGTGTTACAGATGTGTAACTAAAAGCATTCAAATCATAATTCAAGCCTCTGGGTACAGGATATTATTCTTAACCTAACTCCACAATTCATCTGCTTATCATCACATCTGATGTGATATTTAGAAAAGACACTAGATGGGCACTGTTTATGAGTGACAGCTCAATCCTACTGATTTGAGCCATGACATAATAAAAATAAGATCACATCTGTTAACACAAGGATGATTATTCATAAATGTAATGTCTTAACCATAATTATTACTATGTACATTGAAATCAGCTGTGTCATGCTTAGTAGCTGAAAGTCAACTTGGATAAAATAGCTTTTAGTGATACTTGTTTTAAGAAGTCAAGCCCTCACTGAACCTTGTGTTTAATATCCGTGCTACTGTGTGCATCACTATCGCAGAATAACAGAACGGTTTAGGTTGGAAGAAACCTTAAAGATCATCTAGTTCCAACCCCTCTGCCATGGGCAGGGACACTTCCAACTAGATCAGCTTGCTCAAGAACCCATCCAACCTGGACTTGAACAGTTCCAGGGCTGGAGTTTCTCCAAGCTCAAACACAAATGAACCATAGGGATGTTGTAAAGTGTAAACAGTCTAACAACAACAAACACCACTGCAAACATCTGCTTCATTCTCATGGCACTCATCAGGAGAGAAAGGTATTATTGTCTTTAAGGATTTTTTTTCATTTCTGGAAAATGGGACTATAAATACTTTTTAGGACAATCTGAACTTTGTTATCTTACCCATGGTTTCTGAAGTCTGGCTGCCAACCACACGAAGAAGCATTGGTTGACTGCTGTCTGACCTCTGCAAAGAGGTAGAAGGAGATGATAGTGTTGTACCATTCACCTTGGCATCTGCTTGTGGCTGAAAATTGAAAGAAGGAAAGAAGGGATCATCACAGAATGTTAGAGATTGGAAGGGACCTCCAGAGATCATAGGGTCCAACCCTCCTGCCAAAGCAGAATCACCGAGGGCAAGCCACACACAAACACATTCAAGGTGGCTTTGAGTCTCCAGAGGAGACAGTCGTTTCCTGTGCTCCATCACCCTCACCGTAATGAAGTTTCTCCTCATGCTGAGGTGGAACTTCCTGTGCTCTAGCTTATATCCATTGCTCCTTGTCCTGCTACCAGATGCCACTGAAAAGAGTCTGTCCCCTTTCTCTAGACACCCACCCCTCAGATATTTATAGACATTAATAAGATGTCTTCTCTTTTCTAGACTAGATCATTATTAACAGTTCAGTACAGCTGTAGAAATCTTTAAATCAGTGTATTTTTCTCTTTATTCCATAAATACAAACAATTTTCTGTCTGCTACTAAGTAAACATACCCATCCAGACCATGTATTTGAATTCCAAGTCAAACAAAGATGATGACTAAGTAAGGACACCTAAACACCATTTCCTTTTCTCACTTGCAGCCTGTAGGAAAGTATTCTCCAACTCGTCACAAGAGAGATGATTTCCTGATCTGTTGTTGTTATTGGTAACACTTCACATGTCCTGTTTGGCAGATGCCTCTAGAGAGATCTAGAAGAAAGGCCTGAGGACTCACCTGCTCCAGCAGCTGCCTCAGCCTGTGCAGCTGTGACTCCAGCTGTTTGTTGTGATCTTCCAGAATCTGCATCCTGGCCTCCAGGCGGCCCTTGTGCTGGCGAAGCAGCTTGGCTTCTGCAATGAGTTCAGCATCCCGGGGGCTCTGAGGAGAAACTGGCATCATCTCTGGTGGGGACGGCAGTGGAGACAGTCCTTTGTGGTCGTGTTGCTGCTTTAAACGGTCATACTCTGCTTGCAAGTTTCTGTTGAGAAGTGACAAGGAGGTAAAAAATTATGAAGCTGGGTAGACTGGTGCAGGCTACCCTCTGCATGGGGCAGTGAGAAGACACCTCCTCCTCCTCCCATGTGGTGTCATCTCTCTAGCTACCTGGGGTGAGGGAAGTGTATGTGGAATGCAGAGGCTCACCTGCACCACCCACCTGTCTGTCTTTCTACTGAGCCCACGTGTGTGTAGGGTTACACTTCGCAGATTGGCACAGAGCTGCTATTACAGGGACCTGTGATTCAAGCACTGCCTAAAGGCTCCCTGCATCACCAGAATTCACAATTTCATTCCCTCCCAAGGCACGTAAGGCAGAAGGCTGGCCGAGCTCCAGGCACCCTCCCAAATACTGGGCACGCTCTGTCCTGCGCTCAGCTCTCCCTTGGATTCCTGCTTTTTATCCTTCCTAGATGAAGCTGGACTGTTTGCTTCCATGCACCAATACACTGGAGAAGTAATTAGTGCTAGAGAAGGACTTTGAGTGATCAAAGCACTCTGCAAACACTAATCAAAGTGGATGCCACCTGGCCGACCTGTCTGTTTTACAGGTGAGAAAGCTAAGACAGAAAGGTGGCCACACAGAGTCAGAGCAAAACATATAACTCCTGAGTTCATTTGCAACTCTGCTGTCATCAGTCAGGTCACATCACCCTCCTCTCTCTGTATTTACAACTGCATTTGCAGCCAAGCTCTAAAGTTACTAACCTGTGGGGAGGAAAAGACAGATTAGTGAGCCAATCTCTGTGCTGCACTAACTTCTGGAGCTATAATTTCCATCTTTGTTTGGACTTCACTGCTTAGAGTGCTGCAGTCTACTCTAACTTTAGGAGACTGCTAAGCTTATTCTTTCATTCTGCAAAATCCCAGTTTACTCCAGTAAAATGCTCCACAGGTTAGCATGATCTACAGCAGTCCACATGAAAACAAAAAGTCTACCAAGCAGTAAGGGCATGGGAGGTAAGAAGCTGACACCTTGTTAGAGAGAATACAGCCCAAAACCTCAGAAATAGTAACTTGTGAGAAAAACATTGTAGGCAAGGGAGGCCTAATAAACTGCACTGGGATTCTGTTGCTGTGATGTTCCTTTGCAGCTTTTCAAAGGCGGAGAAAAGGCTGGATGCTCTGTTAACTGCTTACTCATCACGAGCAGTGACCCAGATTTTATTTTTTTCCAACTCGCTCTTGTTAGAGGTTGTGAGAACTGACACTTTTTGCCAGTTCTGCCTGCAAACCACAATACACACTGACAGTTTGGTATGGAGACTTAATAGCACCTCAGAAACCTCCCCCAAAACAACTTTATTAAGCTCTGAAACACTTCTAAATGTATGGTGTTGTGACCAGAACAAGAACTAAAGCAGTATGCATCATTTCCCATAGATAAGAAAGCAAAGCCAGAGACAAAAACAGGCTTCTGATTGTTCCTTAAATGTGTTTGTGCCCCATAGCAGCTACATGATGGATGTGTCCTAAACTGGAACTGTGGCACCCTCCCATTACAGGATCTCTATGTGATCCAGAAGTTTGAAAAGGTGAAAAACAAAGAGTTGATCCTTCTTATGTTTTACGTTATTCCAAAATTCAAGATTTCTTTCTCTAAAACACATATAAAGAGAGGCCCATGGAAAGATTTTTTTCCAAAGAAAGGTTTTTGTCTTAACCAAAAGTAGAGTTTCAAGTCCATGAAAACTATCTGGGAAAAAGAAAGAAGGGCTCCACTGGGTGTTGCCTCCCACATGATTTAACGTCTTCTGGTACTTCTGGCTGAACGGACTGGTGAATGATTAATAAAAATACAAAAAGGAGTAAGAATGAGCATGGCAACAGTGCTGAACAAAGTTCTTCCTGCAGACTAAAGCTTATATGGGATTGATCATTAAACTTGTTTTTCACAAAGTCTGTAGGTAGTGGCTCTTGCTACACCACGAGGAATTTCCCAGATGTACAAAACAGGCAATACTCTGCAAACAGCAGGCTCAAAAGTTTGAAGTGCTGTAAAGCAAAGGATGAAATATCACCCTGAGGGAAATTAAAAGAATGCACTTGGTCATATGTTACACAACACAACACCTTGCTATAAAGAGAGCTACAAATATCTCCTTAACTATCAATACAAAGAGGATCTTCCAGTACATATGGTATTGAAAAACAAGTAAGGATCAGGGAACAATTCAGACAAAACTCCATTCCTGTCTGATTAAAAACAGTTTAAAATCTCTTTCAGAAAGCCTGTAGAAAAAAAATCCAAACCGAAACAAAACTATAAAGAATATTCCATATGATACAAGCAAAGATATATCTCAATTAAAAGATATATCTGGAATTAAATACAGTAATTTTGAAACAAAGGAATGTCAATTTGAATGATGCATATGCGGTTTGCCCAGAGCACCTGTATCATTGAGCTTTTCATTCCAGCTGCACCTTTTCAATCTAGCTACACAGTCCTTAGCTCAGAGAACTGAGACTCATCACAGTAACAGCTTCCAGGGCTGCAAGACTGATGCAGAATGTAGATGATAAGTAATATCATAACAATTGAGACCTAAATATATAGGAGTGAAGATCTGTATTAAGGCAGGGGGAAAAAGCTGAAAATTAAAAAATAAAGAAAGAAATTGAAACTTGCTGTGAGAATATCCCAAAGGAGAGAACGACTGACTCTTATTCATACCTCTGGAATAGTTTCAAGCTGTGTGCTGGAAAAAGATTGCTACTGGATGCCAGGTATCCAAGGCACTGCCCACAGATCTTAGCGTAAAGCTTCTGTGTCCCAAGGAAAGGCACACTCTGACATATTCAGCATAAAGGGGGATCATCTCTAAGTGAGTGCAACTGAGCAAGCACAGGCAGTACTGCTAAACCTAGCCCTAGCATCTTCCGATCACTGGGAAAATACATTCTACTTCATAAGACAAATATTCAAAAGAAAGCCCCCATATATTCCATTTACTATGCCTGCACTTCTTTGAAGCATTCAGAAAGAAAACCAACAGAGGAAGCATGCAATACAACCTTGATTTATGCAACCGTAAAGAGCTGGATAGTAAAGAGCTGGTGAGCTATTAATCACATCTATCACTGGCAGCATTAATTGCCTGGTGATGGAAATCCTAGTGGACTCTGTTTGCTGAGTAGTCCTCTCAGAGGCAATTGAGAATTTCTGAATTTGTGTTATTTTTCATCTCCCTGCAGAAAATCAGTGTTCTGAAGAAATGGACAGAGCTGGTAACTCAACCACCTACTCCTGTTCCCTGCTAGAGCGCCAGTGTTTACTTGTGATGCTTCACACTCAGATCGAGTTTCCCTTCTTCAATGATAAATTAACACAAAAAGGAAACACAGCATGTTTACAAATGCATCACTTTCTTGCTGCTGGCAACTATATAGAAGGAACTTATTTGAGTAGGCCATTCATCAGTCTTCAGCTCTGAAGGAATACCATAGCTGCATGGAAACAGGGCGGCTTTCAGATTCAAGGTATTAGTGCTTCTCCAGCAGCACACAGCCCACTGTGTTCCCAGTACAAGTCAGGAAAGCAAAGGACGGGCAAATAGCTCTGGTTGGAGACCTCATTTACTAATTTCTTGTTATAATACAGCTAGGAGCTGAGAGGAGAAGAATAAAATGTAAGAGAAGTCTACTTTTTGCAGAAGTATGTCAGTGATATTGACTTAACTGAAATATTGGGAAGCATTCACTTTCTTTAGTCATTAAATTGGCAGGAAAGTGTTTTAATTATTTGCAAAACATTCTGAGTCTCTGTCACTGCAGAACTGTATGCTCTCTGTGCAGCCTGTCCTAGGTGATCCTGCTCTGGCAGGCAGATTGGACTTGATAATCTCTAGATGTCCCTTCCAACCCCTAACATTCTGTGACTCTATGACTCTGTAATGCTAGGGTGGTAAATCCTAGTCGGTATAATCCACTCTACAGCATAATCTGTGTACTGCAATGTTTTAGATGAACACAAACACCTATCTTCTCTGTTTCTGAAATATATGCGTATGGCAGGGGGTTGGAACTAGATGATCCTTGAGGTCTCCTTCCAACCTTACCATTCTATGATTCTACGATTCTATGATTCATGCCTAAGGAAATTTCAAAATGGTTTTGAGACACTTTTATAAGTGGTCTTTTTTCTCCTCTTATACTGCAATACATAGTATTAGTGCCTTGCATAGAAAGCTTATTTTAAATCTACTGAACACATAATAAATGGTCTTATCACAATATTCCATGTGATGTAAAAACTAAGCATGAGTCTGAAGGTCTAATACTGATTGAAAATATTCTTTAAAATGCTCATATTTTAGCAAATATAAATTATTTAACAGTAAAATTTTAGCCATAAATTATTTAAGGAAGTCATATTTGCAAGCCACAAAGCACTAAGGTCTCAAAATGCTAGCAGATAAATAATGAATATCTAACAAGAGGCCCTGAAACATAAAAAAATCCCAGTCAGAACTGTGTTACAGCTAGGTTAGTTTATAAGCTGAATAATACATTTCAGAAGAATTCAAAATAAGCAGCAGATCTTTAAACTTTCTGAAAGTAAACCCTCAGAATCACAATTTCAAAAAGCCTTTTTCATTTAAGTAACAAGTCAAGATGGAAATAGTTGGAGACAGAAACTGCTGCTGGAAAGCAAATGGAGGTCAGAATTCAATAAATAGCTCAGAAGAGATGAGGGAAAGTCAAAGCCTGAAGAGTTTTGGGTTTTTTTTTGAAAAGCAGGAAATTGTGGAGAGCTGAAGAAAAAGAGAAATGACAATGAAGTGTTTGGAATTTCGTAGGATTGCTTCTTGTTGATAGTTGATGCAGCTTTCCCAAGAGCTCCTGAGAAGCGACTGCATGTGCTGACTCTAACTGCAAAATAATACAAAATACAGCAGAGAAAGATAAATCTTCATTGTCAAATATTCAACAGAAGTGTATGCAACAAAAGTTGTGTCAACACAGGCTGGCTTCCCACCCACTTGCCCTCCCAGGCATAAGCACTGCATCCTGCTCAGCACCAGCAAGGAGGCACACTACAGCAGCAAGGCCTGAGGTATTTATAATGGGGACGAAACAATTCAGGTGTTTTATGGCTAGGCTGAGGACTAGGCAGTCCCAACGTGATCTGCATCACGTCCAGCTAATTTCCAGGAAACAGATTCACCAAGTCTTCATGCTGCAGCAATAAGTGTTTTAGGATAAGCATGGGAAGGAGTATCTGTTCACCCACTGGAACTGGCTTCACGCAAGGAATTAGGTCCCAGGTTGTTGATTACCTTTGACAACAGCCAAGAAAAGGTTTGCACAAACTGAAAGAAGGAGAAAGACTAGAAAACAGAAATCTAAAGGAACAAGAGTGTTTTTCAAAGGTAGGTAAGTTACATGAATGGTTTCTGACTGACCCTGTCTGAACAGTTTATTTTTCTAAACAGGATTCAGTGTTTCCTTCATAAAATCACAGTTATATAGCTGTGACAAGCTATCAGGACAACAAGAACTTGTTCTGTTTTGAGCATCTGCCTCGCATTTTAAGTACAAGTTATCTATAGCTGTTTGCAGAGACAAAAGTCATGATTTTGTCATAATCAGTGAGAATCACAGCAATGTGACCTCCACGTTGTCCTACAGAAAAAGACCTCTGTGTCCCTACTGCACCAAGACCCGAAGCATCCACAAAAAGGTTAGGGTGCTTGTGGTGGCATCCCATCCCTAACTGAGCCTCCAATAGCACAAATGTGACACTAAAAGGCTATAAAATCAAAGAATCACAGAATCACGGGATGGTAGGGGTTGGAAGGGAACTCCAGAGACCACTGAGTCCCACATCTCTGCCAAAGCGGGATCACCTACAGCAGGTTACACGGGAACCTGTCCAGACAGGTCTTGAAAGTCTTTAGAGGAGACTCCACAGCCTCTCTGAGCAACTTGTTCCAAAGTCCTGGCACCCTCACAGGAAAGTTTTTCGTCATGTTGAGGTGGAATTTCCTGTCTTTCAGTTTATGTCTGTTGCCCCCAGTTTGTTAAAGCCCAAAGCTCTTGTTTACTCCAGAACTGGGAATCTTCAAACCAGATATTTTTAAGGTGTAGTTCCTGTCAGAGATCCTTTAATGTGCCATTTCTCAGTAGTAGTTGTTCTAGTTATAGTCAATGCAGCTCATACTGAAATTCAAGGCATAAACTCCCCAGAGGAATTTTTTTAGCCTACTTTGCTGTCTAAATGAAGCTTATACTAATGTTCAAATATCACATTTCTAATCTAAAATGAGGCTGTTAAAAAGCCATCCACCTTTTCTGGTGGGTGGCTTATTTTCTATACAGACAGAAAAAAAGTATTTTTTCCTTCTTCCTTGTGCTGTTTAAAAGAAGTAACATCCCTCCCCTGAAAACTAAGCCATTTTACTATCTGTACAGTGCTAGTACTTTAGAAAGTACTTTGGTTTTATGTGCTGCTCAGTAGGAAGCCTGTTTCCAACAAAGTCTCACTGCTGTTCAGAGAGCAACAACTTTGTTTACTACAGCTTTCTGTCTGAAACACTTTCCTCATCCTTTATGACTATTGATCCTCTACATTCTCCCTATTCCTCCTGATAAAGGTGCCACTGTAATTGATTAGTACCACCCAAAGAAGACTTATGCATGATGAGGAGATCTATGAGAGTGCCAACTCTTGCATTATTTCCTTGACATGCCTAAAGTAAATGATTACTGCATTAAACCCTCAAAGTAAACAAAAGGACCTAGCTCTTAAAGAAGCAAGAGAAAAATTGCATGAAAAAGCCAATAGATTGTACCATAAAAGCTGAAGACAGCAGAAGGCAAACAAAAATGGGGTTTGTGTGGATCTAAGTGATTTCTGTCTTACAGACTGGTTTTGATTGCAGTTACCTGTCAGGGGCAAGATCTACTAGTTTTTATGCTGATGGCCCAAAACTCCAGAGCACTGTAGCAAGACAATTGCAGTGCTCTGATGATACAAGATTCCAGCTGAGTGGGGTTTTTTTGGTGATTAATGAAGATAACTTCGATTAAGCTTGAAATTGAAAGTGGTAAATGACATCTGGTATTGAAAGGCTAAAGAAATGGCAAGCAGCAACACCAAACAACCCAACCATTAACCACTGTGAAAGTATTCATTAGAAGAAAATGCAACTTTATAACTCATCCCTAAAAATGCTATCAAAGTGAATTTCATCTAACTGTGCAATGCAGTTATTTCACAGATCCTTTACTTCAAACAAACCGGGATAATTTCAAAGCCTCATGCCCAACCTTTTTTGAGAAAAGCCTGTCTTTTCAGGAACTGCCACCTGTCTTTTCCAGAAATGGTTGCACAAGTCTGCACGCCCTTCCCTCAATGGAAAACCAAAGTGATGGGAGTATGAAGCTCATTACTGTCATGGAAATAAAGGAAACAGTGGGACAGAAGGGAATGGTATGAAATAAAGCCAGTAGTGCTTGTCACATGTGGCTCCATGAGTATTAAGTGACCCAATGCATGTTTTTGGAGCTTGCCAGTTTGGAGGTTTTGTGCAAGAAGACGTGCTGACTCATTAGTGCCCTGGAAGGGGAACCTGTTAAAGATGATGTCAGCCCCATCATCTATAGAAAGAAAGCTTTTGTTTGCCCCTGCAGTGTGTGCCCGAGGGCTGCAGCAGCTGGTGCGGTAACTCACCTGTTTTCCTCCTCCAGGTCTGCGAGGATTCTCTCCAGTTCCCCTCTTTCTTCACTCTCCAGAGAAATCAGGATCTGGGCAGGACTTCGGGGCTGGCTCAGGGGGGACTCCTGGTTCAGACTTTGGCAGTAGTGCTGGATTAATAAGTGTTCATCATCGCTGGAAAACAGAAGAGGATAAAACTGACTGTTCCCTTCCTCGTTTTCAACTTAGCAGTAAATATGAAGAGATGATTCACTCAGAGTCTCTCATTTCTTACAAAGAGATTTGCCGAACTCTTTATAGCAAACAGCAGACCAATGTACCTTAAAGCAAAATCTGCTGAACTGCTTCATTTAGTCTCCCCTTCACGGAGGATTCCACCTTTTCTCCCCTCTGCTTCTCAGATACTTAAAGCCAAGTTTTGTCACAGCCAACAACCTCAGCTTTCCTCTTTTGTCTAATGTCAATTAGGAACTTGCTTGAGAAAAAAACATCTGCTTCCCAATCTGTGTTCTGGAAGGGTCATTCCAGCAAAGGCAAAGCGTTATTTTTACACCCACGAGCTCCTCTTATGCAATAAAGGTGTCCTCTGTTTATCTATTTTTCTCTATAAAACTGTAGATGAGGTGAAATTTACAAAAAATGACAATCTAATGAAATGATGTTATTTTTCAGTGAGTTTGTCACCTTTTGTTTTTATTTTTTTAATTTCAAATGATCTGCACTGTCGGAATACAAATATATATGTATTATAGATGAGCATCTTCCTTTATTTTTATTGTCCTCAGAGCTGTCTGGCATTTGAAACATCTCTGGAGGAGAAAAGCAAATCCAATTTGGAAGACCTTGACCACCTCCCAGAATTACATGGACGTTTTAGATGCTATGGAATTGCATCCAGGCCCTAAGCTATGCAGCTAGCACTAGCAGTAACTGTGAGAAAACATAGAGGAATTCTCTTGACACAAGTCAAGGACAGAAAAAAAACCCCACGCTGCTCTTTGGAATTTTGTTTTTCTGGTAGTACTTACTTGTAACAAAATAATTCAGTGTAGTTTTCTGTTTTCATTTTTTTTTCCTGATAAATTTTTATTCCAGAATTTAACAGGCATTTTGAACAGCTGTTATTGTTCAAAAATTAGAATTTTCCATGTTGCCATTTTGCTCCTGAAAATGTTAATGATGCCATTATGACTGCAGGAGTGCTGAAGCAATGTAGAGCACATTAACATCAGTTCATAAAAGGGAAATATTAATTTTCCACCACAGGTTTCCTTTGCTTTTCCTAAACAAAATTTTACAGGCTTGCCAGTCCCTGAATTTATACCTTTCATGAAGCATTTCAACTGTGATTTCCTTCAAACAACTGCTTTGCATTTATAAATATCCTTTATGCATCTTAAGTGAATTAACAGTGAAAAAGTGACATAACTATTGCACTATAATGTCACTTGGCAAGTCATATCCTTTTTTGTGATTTTTTTTCAGCCTGCACATATTTTGTATACATAATTGCAATGATACAATGTAGTGGAATGTTTTGTGTGATACACACACACACACACACGTTTTCTCTTTATTTCCCTCCTTCCCTCTCTCCATCTACCACTCTATCTGCAATTATAAGCCTCATAAACCAAAACTTGTTAGAATGTCAACAAGGAGTAGTTAAACATAACCTGACAAACAAGACTGAAAGAATTACAGTTGTGAATTCACGGTGAGCTTTGATTTTGCTGCAGTTTGTATCTGGGCCCTATTTCTTCCCAAATTCATAGAATCATAGAATCACAGAATCAGTCAGGGTAGGAAGGGACCACAAGGATCATCTAGTTCCAACCCCCATGCCACGGGCAGGGACACCCCACTCTAGATGAGGCTGGCTAGAGCCTCATCCAGCCTGGCCCTAAACACCTCCAGGGATAGGGCCTCAACCACTTCCCTGGGCAACCCATTCCAGGCTCTCACCACTCTCATGCTGAAGAATTTCCTCCTCACATCCAGTCTGAATCTCCCCACCTCCAGCTTTGCTCCATTCCCCCTAGTCCTGTCACTACCTGATAGCCTAAAAAGTCCCTCCCCAGCTCTTTTGTAGAACCCCCTTTAGATACTGAAAGGCCACAATAAGGTCATCTGGGAGCCTCCTCTTCTCCAGACTGAAAAGTCCCAACTCTTTCAGTCTGTACATTTTAATAGTATCAACTGAGTAACAAACTGGATAGTCAGTGGTTAATTTATTACCTGAATCTTATTAATAAAACTTTTAATTAACTAAAGAATTAATCAAACAGTAAGACCAATGTGTATTATAAAAGATACTGTTTAAGAATGATTTTGTGACTGTGGACACTGAAACATTCCAGTGGGGACAAGAGGAAATTCCATATACAATAGCATTACTACTATCCATAGCAATAGGAAACTGACATCCAACTTGGAAATAAAGCTTTCATCATTAACTGTGCAAAACTACACTACCAGTGCAAACATGTTAATTTGAAAGTGTCACTGCAACCTTCTCGGTTTTGAACCACTGTATTAAAGCAACATACTTGACTTGTAGAGGGAATTTTCTTTCAAAGCTGGTAGGTAACAATCCTAACAAGTCAAAAGAGAAACTACTTTGAAACAGTTTTGTTACTATCCATGAATATCTCACAAGCTCACAAGGTTTTGATTCTCACTCCACATTTCGATTATTGTTTTCATAGATTCATAGCTTGGAAGGCATCTTAAAGATCGTCTAGTTCCAATCCCCCTGCCATGGGCAGGGACACCTTCCACTAGGCCAGGTTGCTCAGGGCCTCATCCAGTCTGTCCTTGAACACATCCACAGAGTGGGCTTCCATGATCACAGAATTGCAGAATGTCAGGGGCTGGAAGGGACCTCGAAAGCTCATCCAGTCCAAACCCCTCGTCAGAGCAGGATCAACTTATCCCAGATCCACACAGGAATGCGTTCAGGTGAGTTTTGAGTATCTCCAGAGAGGGAGACCCCACAGCCCCCTGGGCAGCCTGTTCCTGGGCAAACTGTTTCAGTGTCTGCCCACCCTCACTGTAAAGTATTTCTTCCTAATATACAGCCTAAATCTGTCCTCCTCAAGCTTCAATCTATTCCCTCTTGTCCTATCACTACAAGCGCTTATCACAAGTCCTTTCTCGGCTTTCTTGTAGGCTCCCTTCAGGTCCTGGAAGGCTGCTATAAGGTCTCTCCAGAGCATTTTCTTCTCCAGGATGAATATCTCCAACTTAGAATCATAGAATGGTAAAGTTGGAAGGTCAGTCCCCAGCCTGTATTTGTCCATGGGCTTGTTCTTTCCCAGATGCAAGACTCTACACTGGTCCTTGTTGCATTTCACTCAATTTCCCCCTGCCCAACTCTTCAGCCTGCCCAGGTCTGGCTGAATGGCAGCAAAGCCTTCAGGTGTGTCAGCCACTCTTCCCGGTTTAGCATCAGGAGCAAACTTGCTGACTCACAGTTAAGTTTTCTAGTTCTGCATCCTTTTATTAAGAGAACAAACAAGATCAAGACAGTCATGAGAGGAGAAATATATTACTGTGTCAGAAAACCACAGAAACGTCTTGGTGTGACATCAGATTGACCTTTTTTTTTTTTTTAGATTAAAACTTTTACTTATGACTTTACATTTCAAGTAGTAGAATGAATGCTTCTCTGTGACCCGTCCAACTTTAAGTTACTTACTCATATTTCACAGACAGAATGAGTCTTTCCTGGCTTAGTCTTGCAATGTATTTCAGGTATTTATATTTCTGTTTAGCCCCACTAACCTTTTGAATGACACTTTGCTCACGACAACATTTTCTACCTTGCAGCAATTTAACCATGATTAAGTTTGCAGTACAGATATAAAGGTTATCTTTCTATCTTTGTCCTTAAAACATATCAGAGATGAGCATTTTTTCCAAGTAATATGGAAACTGTTTGCTGAATAAAACACTATTTTAAAGAGAAAAAAAATAGTAATTTTAATATTGAAAGTATCAATCAGCAGTAGCACAAATTCAGTACTAAGCTATAAGCCATAAATCCAGACATTATGTTACAGACTGAAAAAAACCAGTTGTTCATCATTAAATTTAAACAGATCTCTTATGTGGCCATGCAAATTCTGCACTACAGAATTTCCTTACAAGTTCACAGAATCATAGAATGATCTGGGTTGGCAGGGACCTCCAAAGGTCACCTAGTCCAACCCCTCAGCAGTCAGCAGGGGCATCCTCAATCAGATCAGGTTGCCCAGAGCCCTGTTGAGCCTCGTGTTTGATATCTCCAGGGATGGAGCCTCAACTGCCTTCCTGGGCATCCTGTTCCAGTGTTCCACTACTCTCACAGTAAAGAACCATGTTATTAACCTTCACAAGAAAAAAAAAAGTAAAAAATATTGAAGTAGCCTACTTACATGCTCTCATTAGGTGAAATACTGTCATTTAGATAAGAACCATTGGTGTTCTCCATTTCTGCTAGCCTATGGAAAAATAAACAAGATTCATTAAAATCAATTCTCTGTTCCAGAAACTTTATTTGCTCTAAAATTCCTGAAAGAATTGAAGAGCAGGATGTTTTTGATGAGTTTTGAGAATTTGAAACTCAAATTAATTGATGCTCACTGTTGATTACCAAAATAGTTTTGCAATAAGATTTTGCAAAGGATTGGTTTATCTCTTTTACAATGACCTGGCTAAACTCACTTCTAAGTTGTCAACCCTTTCTCTGAGGTTATATTCCACTTCTCATCATTAATTAATTCCATAATCAAAGAAAGGCCTAGAGATGCCAGGGGATTACACAAATTGCTTTGTACCTGGCAAAGTCATTATCAGAACTGTAACTATCAGTCATTTACCACTGGTTTTCAACACTCAGCCTCTCCTAAATAAAAATTCAGAAATACCTCTCCTGATCGAGTAATTCTGGGGAGAGAAAGAGGAGGTTGGAATAACTATTTTTCATTACCTTAACCCTAGCAAATTTGCTCACCTGATGGAAAAATATTTCTTTGTGCAATTAACTCACTTTTTGATTCTTAAGAGCAGCATGAAAGCAGACAAGGGAACTAAAGCAGTGATACACCACTATTTTAATTCTCCAAATCAAGGAAAAATCCTATTTATGATATTCACAAGGAGAATTACTTAATGTTAAAACAGGACTTGAGATTTATATGAGTTTGGAGGTTTCTGCTCTTCTGATTTGCGTGATTTCACTAGGATCTATATTAAAAAAGAACCTTTATATAGAATCATAGAATGTTTTTCAGTTGGAAGGGGACCTTTTAAGGTCCAGATCAACCCCCCCTGCCATAGGCAGGGACAATTTCCACTAGACAAGGTTGACCAGAGCCTTGTCCAACCTGACTTTGCTTCTAGGCATGGGGGTTCCATCACTTCTCCAGGCAACCTGTTCCAGTGTTTCACCACTCTCACTGTAAAAAATGTCTTCCTCATACCTAGTCTAAATTTAGCCTCTTCAGTTTAAAACCATTACCCCTTGTCCTGGCACAGGCTCTGCTAAGAAGTCAGTAATCTCAGTGCACAGTTTAATGAAGATCCCACAGCATCTAAAGGTCGCTTCTGACCACATACACGCTCTGGCATGCAAGTTAGCTAACAGGTTGGTTAGTAGTAACCACAGACAGTGCTCTACATCCCAGAGCTTGCAAAGCAGAGCCCCAAACCCTATGTTTCTTTAAGAAGCGCTCAGGTAGCAGCTAGCCTTTGGGATTTTGGCTTTTTAAGAAATGATTGTTTAGAGAAAGATCTGCCTAACATCCAGCTGGTCTCATACCTGCTAGCATAATGTTCAATGCGTGAATGAGTATCATCATGTGAAAGCTGAGGGGACGAGGCAGGCCTATAAGGCAGAAAACACTGATTAATCACAAACAATACCCCTTTAAAAGTAAAAAGATACTTAGACCTATGCCTATACCCTCACACCTCTGTGCCTTATGCTTACAGTGTGTTTGGTAAACAGCAAGTTACAACTCCAGGTGCTGCATGTGCCTCCTCAGGCCATTGATGCAATGTTTTGTGGTACCACACCAGGGACTGTGACCATTAGGCAACCCATCTGTTGCAATGACTCTTCTTTGCACCAGTCCCCAGAGAATCCTTTTCCAAAGGATTTACAGAAGAGCCTTCCCACTGGTTTTCCCTTCACACCTGCCTCCTTCATTCTGAATGCAGCTTCACATGCAGCCCTGCACCGGCTGCAGAAACCCTGCTGGAAACCTCTCCTCTGTCTCCCGCCCCGCTCCAGTGCTTGCATCCAGCACATCCCACTTCACAGGGCCTTTAAGGACTTCTTCACCAGCAACTACAATCAAATATGAGAAATATAAAATGTCTGAAACGAGCCTTTAGTAACAGACTGCGGACAGTGAGGATCTTGCCTAGTGTCTTTCAAGAGTGGCGATCTGAACCGCAGATCAGTGTGTTATGCAGGACAGTTGTGAACTATTTTGGGTCTCCTGCCTGACAAATCAGATGGTTATGAGGTCCTTTTCACTTTTCATTGATGAAAACAATTATGTGACTTCTGTCATCAATTAGAGTATTGTTTCTTACAGCCTCAACTCTGGGAAACATCACTATGGAATTAAGTTGCCTGTGCAGTTCAGAGAGCAGCCTTTCCTGCCAGGTGGGATTTTGCCAGTCTGCATGTATCAGGAGATGCTGGAATAACAGAAAACAATGCAGCTTCCCAAACTGTATGGCAATCTAGTATTGTAGCTTTATTTTAACTTCCTTTTATTCCATCTCCACTGACTCTCCTTTTGGAACTTCTGAATGAGGGTTTTCCCTTCATTTTAAATTGTTGGAATCTGTGGGTTAGGTTGAGTCTGCCCAACAGAGATTGCACTGCATTGCACGAGCAGTTAAGTTTGGTATTTACTGGTTATATACCAAAACTGTGATTGTCTTGCGGTTTGTAATGCTCCCATGTTAGAAATTTGATAATCCTGGAGTAAATTTACTAGATTGGTCATCTTCCAGGTTTTCTACCAGCCTGCAAAGGGTTCTATGAAGTCAAGATCCTTCCAAATTCATGGGAGTGACACATGAAATTCATCAACATTAATGTCTCTTCTCACAGACTAGTCAAGTTGTGCTCTTAAATAATTTACAGGTCAAGCATTTTGTTTGAAGTGAGCTTTGGCCCATCACATGTTCAAAGACAACAGAATTGCTCAGTGCAGCACAGATTCATGAGGATGGATAACTGCTTCTCTGCAACTTGCTATCATAGAATCACAGAATGGTCTGGGTTGAAAGGGACCTCCAAAAGTCATCTAGCCCAACCCCATGTGCAGTCAGCAGGGGCATCCTCAATTACATCAGGTTGCCCACAGCCTTGTCAAGCCTCACCTTGAGTATCTCCAGGGATGGGGCCCCAACTACCTCCCTGGGCAATCTGTTCCAGCGTTCCACTACCCTCATGGTAAAGAATTTGTTCCTAAAAATCCATCCTACACTGAAGGGAAGTAAGAGGGGAAAGATGCAATTTATCTAGAGCAGTGGATTATGCAGAAAGATGCTTTTCTGATAAATTATTCCTTTCTCCATTTTTTCATTTGTTTGACATACAGTAGATTTGAAGCTGGTCTAAGCTGGTAGTATCAGCAAAATAAAGGGTCTTGGTTTCAACCCTCTCTCAAATGTTGCTGCTAATACTGTGCACGGAGTAGGAAATCTGTGTTCAAAGTAGCTCTTGTCTTGGCAATGCACACGTATTGGTGCCAGTATGAAGGAATGGACAGCACCTGTTTGGGACCAAGTGGGCAATGAAGAGATGTCCCTTTGGGCAGGCAAAGGATGGGCCTCATGGCATGATCACACATTTGCTGCCTTGACACTAAGCTTCAACTTCAGAAATTAACAAGGTGTGTAAGTTTTTTAATTTATTTGATAACAACACAGGGCTATGTGACCTGTTGAAGCTGAATTTGTCTTTCTGACTACTGCAGGCAGGGGATGAGGTTACATTTCCAGGTTTGTCTGCAGTGGAGATCTACAGCTTTCGACATCTGCTTAAGAAAGCAAATCAGTTAAGATTTGCTTGATGAATTTAGCTGCTCAGAGGTACACTTTTGCCCATATCTGAGCATGTTTGAGAACCACTGTGCTGCAATTGTAGGCTGTTGTGCAGACATACTCCTAGATTACCATCTAGGCCAGAGCTCACAGTCCTTCCTTTCTAAGCATATACACTCAGCCCACCTAACCAGTTTGAACCCTCAGCAGGAAGGCTGAGTGACACAGCCAATATTTAGTCAAGATAACCCTCCCTTTTACAAGGGCTCCACAGATGCATTACTCAAGCTGGGGTCTGCAGGAACAGCCAGGGGAATTCCAGTCAAGTGGCAATTGAGTGGCAAATACCACGTCTTGAAACTCCCTGCACCCCCAGAGACCTGGCTTGCAGGACAAAGGCAGTTTTCTTGCTCTTCAACATTTCATTTGATGGTTCTTGAAAGTGTAGCATCAAGTGGATTGTATTTGTGCCACTGAGAGCCCAAAGTCCAAGTAAAAAGACACAAATTCTCACAAAAAGTGTGAGCTCTCCCTTTAATGCCTGCCAAGCACAATACCTGTGCAAAATACTGAGTAATAAAGGAGTCAGAATCTCTAACTTCAAACAAAAAGGTAAATATCTCTGTGTTTATAAAAATTCTACCACATGTTCATGTCAGGATAGCACTACTGAACACTGTCTGGTTATGCACTTCTGCAGCGCTTTAAAGGTTACCCAGAGACTGGCATGAAAATACCAGGGAAAAAAAGCAAGATCTTAGAAAACATAGGGAAGTCTTTTGATAACCAGAGTAAGAGGTTTGTCTGCCAAGATTGCAATCAGCCCTGTAACTGACAGACATCTTTAAACCTGAGTAACTCAGTAAATTGTGTTGTAAGCCTGGTGGGTCTAGCACAAAGGAAATAAAACCTCCAAAACTTAGTGGACAAAATGAAGATCGATTCTTTACAGCCACTACTAATTTTTTAATTTTCTGCCTTCTTTTCAGACCAGACAAAAGGATTGTACTCAGGAAAGTACCTGAGCTGGTCTGATTAAAGGCATAACCTCTCTACAAATCCTGCTTCTCAGTATCACCCAATTTTTCTTAAGCATTATATGTGAGTTAATGCCTGTAGTACACAACACCAGATCTTTGGTGTGAAGCTATTGGTGTAGGCATGCCATGATGTTATTGCTGTAAGTAACTAGAATTAAGCATGTTATGGCAGCTTAATTTCATGTTATGCTGGACACAGCAATGGCATTCCACATTATCAAGGCTCTCTTTAAAGGTTACTTTTAAGTTGGCAGTTGTTAAGGGTAAGAAATCTAGTAGCACAACTGAGTACATAGTATGCTGCAACCATTCCCATCTGCATTTCTAAAGAGAATGCACCCTGAAGTTCAAAGCCTTTCTGTTTCAGCCTGGCTCCAGCCTTTTGGCATTTTCTGTGGGTGAATCCTCAACCACACAAGGTTTGTAGTATTAGATGTGTTTCCTGGTTGCTCAAATTTCCTAGAAGCACAGCACTTCACTTGACTTCCCAATGGTTTGTGCTCCAAATGAGAATTAGAGATCAGTATTCCAATGTATACATTTCATTATTGTTTTATTCTACCAAAAATTCAGTGATGGTGCAAGTCATATACATTTCACCATATAGAAATATATAAAACTCTATTTATTAGTTTCTCAGTAGTTATCAAGATATGAATTAAAAATAATCCTTATTTAACATCATTCTAAAATCATCCATGTAACACCAGTAGTAGCAAATGCCACAATACTAAGTATATATATACTTTAGTTTATGCTAAGAGAATTACTACAACATTAAGACAATGCACGTGCAGGAATGGTTCAAGAGTGAAAGTCCATTTATAGCTAAAAAAATTCTGCTTTTTTTTTTTTAACTTCCAAAAAAAATAAAAAGCAACAGTAAACATTTCCCCATTTCCATCTGCCATCATAAATCTTACTGTATCTAAAGAAAAAAGAAAAAAAAAAAAAATGAAATATCCAGTGAGCTTTGGATTAATTGAGGCACACGAGTGTGCACCGTCACGCATAAATCCAAACGACAGCTTTATCTACAAAGCAATGCCATTCCTAAAACTGAATTAAATTCAACAGGTCCAATTTCCAATCCTTGAAAAATCATGTTGTACACATTCAGAGGGATCGACACTTATTCAGAAACACAGGCTTTTAAGGGATGAACTCTCATAAGCATTAGTAGGAGTGCACCAAAATTCCTGTTAATCGGATGAAAGAGCATACAGTACACAATCCATCACTGCTGGAAACTCCTGGATTTATCCCGTGCTACTCATTCGGGATTTAAACATTCCTTCAGAGAGCGCGCCAAAGAAAATAATCATAAAGAAAGAAGGAAATGAACTTATGTAAAACTAAACAAAGAAACAAACAAACAAAAACAAACAAACAAAAAAATAGTGAGGGAACGCAGCAGCAGTAGCAGCAGCAGCACACTTCAGCAAAAGTACTCACGCAGAATCTACTGGCCAGAAGTTGATCAGAGTAACAGGACTGCAAGACAAAAAATGAGGAGGTGAAGAGAGAGGCAGAAGAAACTCAGCAGCAAAATAATTACAGAGAGATTAAAAAAAAAAAAAAGAAAAAAAAATCACAACTGAAAAACAGAAATCCAACAGACCAACGTGAATGACTGCGAAGAGCAACCAACCAAAAGGTGAGAGAAAAAAAAAAAGAAAATAAATCTAAAATTAAAAAAGAGGAAAAGAGAGAGAGCCAAAACAAGCTGTGTGCAATTGCCATTAAACAACTGATTAAACTTCTAAAACAAAACAAAGCCAAAGGCAAGTGGGTTAACTCATTGATTTCTCCATATACATTCTTCTTGCTTTTTGTGTTTTTGGTTTTGTTTTTTTTTTTCTCATAAAGACATCAAAGCCATTTAATAAGACTAGATCTACAGGGTGAGAAAAGAAGAAATCAGCTGGGAAGCTTGCAAACACAGTAGGCTAATTAAAAACAAAAAAACCCAAACAAAACCAAACAAAACCATGGAAAGACACCCATTTGGAAGAAAATATAAAAATTTGACGAAGAGATCATTAGTCTCCAAATTGTCATATCCAAGTTGGAAGTTCGTAAGGTTGTCAGTATGTCTCTTTAACCAACTGAAGCTGAAGTTCTTGCAAGAGGACAGGTTAAACATATAAAGGCAATGGCAATTGAAATCCCAGCTTGTGTTTTCCTGCCAGCCGAGGTTAACAGAAACAAAAGAAATAAAGAGGCTTTATGCGTTTAGGAAGTGAAGGGAGTTGGCACCAGCTGGGGAGCTCAAAGAGCATACCAAATGAATCGCTACTTAAGACACTTTAGAGCTACTCACGTTTCCATGTTGTCTCCCTCCAAGACAGTCTGCACAGGCAGGTAGCCCATTCGCGGGTGCTTTGCAAAATATCTTTTTGTTCGAAATTTGTTTTTTAGTACCTTGGCAAAGTCACGGACATCTTCTCCTGAAGTTGTCTGAAAGCCACAAATAAGAATGAAAGCATTTTTTGTGAGGTGGTTATTTTTTGTTCAGTTGCCTCTTCCTTCGCTGGGTCACTTGGAAGAGCTGTGGCCACACTAAGCAGAGTTGCCAATGGCTTGATCTCCAGAACTGCAGATTTTATCTATCACCATCACCTTACAATGTACCACACAGTGAGACTGCTAGGGGGGAGGAAGGAGAGAAAAAGGCAAGCTCCCCAAACCCCACACAGGCTCATGTATCAGAATTACAGCATATACCGAGTTGGAAGAGACCTCAAAGATCATACAGTCCAACTCTTGATCCAGCAACAAAGGGTCAACACTGAACCATGTCCCTAAATCCCAGGTCCACACACTGCCCCACACCTCTAGGGATGGTGACTCCACCACTGCCCTGAACAGACCATTCTAATGTTTGAGAACCCTCTTGTACAAGTATTTCCTAGCATCTAGTCTGAATCTCCCCTGGTGCAGCCTGAAACCATTTCCTCTAGTCTTGTCACTTGCCACCAAGGAGAAGAGGCTGCCCCCTCCTCACTCCAGCCTCCCTTCAGGTAGCTGTAGAGAGCAATGAGGTCTCCCCTCAGCTTCCTCTTCTTCAGACTGAGCAACCCCACTCCTCGTAGGCTCTTCTTGAGTCTCATTGTCTCATCTGAGGTGATCTTACAAGGACAGAATAATTAAATAAGAATTTGTCATTTCCTCATTGGGCTTGGGGTGCTCTCTGTCTGCTTTTTGTTTAGCACTAAAGTGGCCCTAATGGAGGATATACAGCCATTCCATGTGTCCAGCTAGCTGCTTCACTGCCTCTTACCAGAAGCTCACCATCTCATGGGTTTGTCAGCCCACAGAAGTCAGACCTGTACTCTCAGAACGTTTTCTTTCCAGTTCTCCATCTCAGCCTCCTCTGTCATTAATATTTTGATCAAAGAGAAATAAGAAGCAGGTGAGAGCTGCTGAAAGCTCTCAGATCAGTTATTTCTTCATGTGCCTGTTTAATCTGAAGCTAGCTGGCATTTAAGATCAATACTCAGAGGAGACTACAATTTGCACAAAGTTTTCTACTGCCTTGCCTGCGGTTGCATTTCCTTGCTGCTGTAGAGAGTGGCAGAGAAACGCAAAGTGGGATTAGTTTCCTGAAAAGCAGAATGAGGGAGGAAGAGTTCAAAGGATGTCTGCTGGGAAGATACAAGGCTTCTTGTGAGCCTGATTAAGAGTTGGCCGATTTTCTGAAGAATTTTAATGGAAGATGTTGGTTACTTTAGCCAGGCTGCACTCCCTCCTCTGCACCTCGCAGAGACACTCCAATCGGAGATACTGCTCTTCTAACAGTAAATTAAGTTCTTCCTGACCCACATAATGGAATTGCTTCTCCACTGTATCTAATTTGAAGGGAAGAAATGAGGGAAAAGTTAATCTTTCTGACACTTTTTAATGAGTTCTGTGACTTCTCTTTAGAGAGGAAGGAGTTGCTGGGACCTATCAGTCAACTTTCAGAGAGCTGCTGAAACAGAGATGTATATATTTTTAATGATTACCTGGGTAGAAAAATTAAGGATGCCCTGAAAAATAATCTGTAGAAAGACTGAAATGCACTAGCAGGAAAGACAAATATCATCCTTGTACTGATGACATCTGAAAGCTGGAAAGAATTTGGCTCTCTTTCTGATCAGTCTGGTAGGAAAATTGGTGCAAACAGTGACTGAGAGAGAAGGGACATAGCAGAACCTACCAGCCACTACAGTAGTATTTTCAAGAAATTGAAATAATGCTCCATAATATTAAACATCACTTCCTTAATGCATCAGAAGTAAAGACATTTTGGGAAAAGGAGGGACTACACATGCTTAGACAGTCCTGAGGACGCCAGAAAGCTGAGCTGGCCTCAGATGCCCCAGCAGGAGGGAATTCCCTCTGCTCAACGCCATCTGCAAGGCCTGCTAGGAGAGCAGCTCCTAACAATGCTTGCATCAGAAGAGCATCCAGAGCACAATCAGTTGAGAACAGAGAAAAACATTTAATATTTTGTCTCTGTACAAATGGATTAAAGACAGTTTCAGGTTGTTCACCAGTATCACCTGTAACCATTTATTTCCACCTTGTCTGAATTCAATGTTGTAAAACCTTTCCATTGTATTTGACTTTAATTTGGATTAAGTGTTTTCAGATATGACTCACAATAAAACATTCTTTGTTTTTATCTTTCTGGGACTGTTACCTCACCTTACTTCCTTGAACCTTCTGCATGACAACCAAACAGCAAATTGGCATGTTTGCACAGAAACATCCCAACCTGTCTGGTAGCAAAAGAACCCCAAGAAGAAAATATGTCCTCTGCTGATGAATAGAAGCACCAGGCACCTGTTATACAATACAACTGCCATTTAAAAAAAAATGTTCAAGGAGCACAGGAAAGGCTAAAAAAATGCCATTATTATGTTGACAAGATGATACAGAATCACAGAATGTTACAGGGTGGAAGAGACCTTGAAAGATCATTCAGTCCAACCCCCCTGCCAGAGCAGGAACACCTAGCCCAGATCACACAGGAATGCATCCAGGCAGGTCTTGAATATCTCCAGAGAGGGAGACTCCACAACACCCCTAGGCAGCCTGTTCCATGGTTCTGTTGCCCTCACAGTGAGAAGATTTATCCTCATGTTTCCATGGTACTTCCTGTGCCTCAACTTCCATCCATTGCCCCTTGTCCTGGCATTGGGCATCACTGAGCGGAGCCTGGCTCCACTGTCTTGGCACTCACCTTTTACATATTTATAAACACAACTGAGGTCACCCCTCAGTCTCCTCTCCAAACCAAAGAGCCCCAGCTCCCTCAGTCTCTCCTCAAAAGGAAGGTGTTCCACTCCCTCAATCATTTTTGTGGCTCTGCATGGGACTCTTTCAAGCACTGAGATTATATTCAGCCAGACCTCCGTATTTAGTCCTCATAAGTTTTATTACACATGATTTTCAGAGCAAAATCACCTACCAAAAAATTTCAGTAGAATTGGTTTATGAGGAAGAAACAGGAGTTTCAGGATCCCAGCTTTCTTAAATCAAAGTATTACATCGGCAGCTGGGTTGAGCATGTTCCACCACTATTCTGAAACCAAAACTATTTCAAAAGAAATAGCTCTTCTTACTCACATAGGAACTTTACCATATCTGACTTTTCCCAGTTTAGTTTAAGAAAGTGCCTTACCAAACCTGCATCCCAGACCTCAGCCCTGACTGTAAATACTAGATGTAGACAGGTCTGTTGGCTTGACAAGTTTCCTTCTAACAAGGTGCTTTTTATGGTGGTGTGCCACCATTTGTTAAACCCAAACAGGAAAACAATCCTATATTTAATTCCCAGTCTAGAAGTTGTCTTCTGTGCTTTTATTCAAAATCTCTTTGAAAGTCACCAACTCTCTGAACAATAAATGGAACTGTGTTGCTTTCAGGAATAACTGCTGCAATTTTTCTAAGTGACAATTAGGGAGCTGTCTTGTCCTTACTCCTTTTGAAGGAGAGGAAAATCCTCGTATGTTTAGCATGAGTTCTCCTATCTCCTCTAAGCAGCATTAAAGACTGCAGTGCTCCAAAATTTCCTATAAGAGGGAAGGGCAATTGAAATATCAAAACACTTCACTGTGCACTTCTGGCTATTGCCAACATATCAGAGAAGGAACTGCATGTCTTCTGTGCACCAAAACACATTTTAAGGTGAGAGTTTTGTCTGGAGGAAGAGGAATGAAATGCTTTGCCACCTGCAAATGCCTTTTAATTCATCTAGAAAACAATTACATACTAAACATGATAGCTTCAGTGGATGTCTTGCTCAGTCACACTGCATTTGGATTTATTTTTTCAATAGAAGCAACACAAAAAAGATCAAGGCTTACTTCTGCGTCACATTTACTGTCTGTTTTATTTTTTTCCCTAGTTAATCCTTCTCTAATTCATCTGGGTACTGGTGCAGCCAAGCACAGCACATTAGCACGGGCTGCTGGAGTTAAGGATTCACAAAAAAATGTACTGGCTGTGAATGGTTCTTTATTCTGACCCAGTAATCTGGATGTCATTGTAGGTTTTTTGTTCACCACTGTGTTGCCCTATTAGTAATCTGTATGTTTCAGAGAACAGAAACCTGATGGATCTTGTGCTGCAGGGACTGCAGGCTCTGGGGGTGTCTCACAATCTGTTTTCATTCCCCTCTCCTCAGAACACATAGAATCATAGAATTGTGAGGGCTGGAAGCAACCTCGAGGACCATCTAGTTTCAACCTGCCTTCCATGGGCAGGGACACTCTCCACTAGATCAGGTTGTCCAAAGCCCCATCCAACCTGACCTTAAAAACTTCCAGGGTTGTGGCTTCCACCACCTCCCTGGTCAACCTGTTCTACTCTCTCTCCACCCTTATGATGAAGAACTTCTTCCTAACGTCTAATCAAAATCTACCCTCCTTTAGCTTGGATCCATTCCCCCTAGTCCTGTCACTACTCAGTATTCTAAAAAGTCCCTCATCAGCTTTCTTGTAGGCCCCCTTCAGAAACTGGAAGGTCACAATAAGGTCTCCTCTGAGCCTTCTTATGAACAGGTTAAGAGAATTGTAGCAAGACACTGGTTTCTGCATTTTGTACACCATCCACAAATCTCTTATGTCTCTTATTAGCAGCAATAAGGGTGGCAAACTGCAAAACAGAACCAGAGCAAATTCAGCAAGGAGGTACTCAGATGCAGCTGCAAGGAATGCTCTGATGCAGTTGCTCACTGGCTTGCTCACTCAGCCTACAACTCAGATCATAAGACTTTGCTCTAGGAATGCCTGTGATGGAGGAGACTGTTCAGACCTGCCCAGGCAGAGTGAGCACTTGTCTCTTGTGCAGCAGTTCAGGCAAACTGCCCTCTCCAGCAACCTCAACCCCTGGGGGATGACGCTGAAAAGCAGCAGCCAGTGAATACTAACAAAATGCAAATGCATTTTAGTCAGCCTTGTAAAGATTCAGATGAACTGCTACTATTTAATGCTACAGGAAAAGTTGATGGACAAAGGAGATAAATATCCACAAACTAAAAATAAAACTACTGGGTTTACTTTAATATCTTAGGGGAATTTTTTTTCTCTCTAAGTTTCTAAGAAAAGCTGAGAGTCTTCACTTTGGCCACACCTTTTTCATTTGGATGAAGATGTAAAGACCATTCACATAATTCTGTGTATAATTTTCATGCTTTATTTTCAACATTCATATTTGACCAGGAGAGAAGAGTACAAGGCCAGGGCCCATTCCATTGCACCAGGCAATGGTAGTCTATTGCTTTAAGACTAACACAAACGATAACAAAAGCAGCTGAGAGCTTGGTTGTGCTGCATCATTAAAGAATAACTTGAGAGATCCCTTAATTTATGCTGCTCTGCATTGGTCATGAGTGGGCAAAAAGGAGCACACTGAGAGGGTAATATGGAAATTCGTAACACCAGCTGTCTGGTAGGAATGAAAAGTTCATGGAGAAGTGATTCTTTTGAGAGCTGTGAAACAAAGGTGAAGACCCTCACCACATCATCAATTTTAGCACATCTTCATTGCACTCAGCTTCCAGTCTTCAAGAATTAATCTAACTTGCTATTCTTGAAAACTTTCCCAGGTATTTTGTGCCATCAAGTGATCATACAATACAGATACCACTAAATACTGAAGAACTTAAAAAATAGTGTGGATCCATCAAGTGAAACATGGCACTGAGCATGGAGCAAGTCATGAGCATGCAACAAAACATTGTAGCAATAAAACACTGTAACATAGCATCGTACATAATTTACTTCACACCACTAGAGGGTCCTTTACTAAGCATCAGAAATTGCTGGCACGTATAGTATTTAAAAGATGATTTAATCATAAGAATGGAATGAAAAGTCACTCAAATGCTCCATTACCTTGCAACTAGGAAATTAAGCTTTTTCCTTTCTACGTAACAAGGGAGGTAAGGGTCAGTAAAAGAGCTACTTACTGGTGTGCAGTATTCCACCATGGGATAGTGCATTTTATGACCTTTTGCAACACGGCCAGAGAAGAAGCAACTTTGGCAGATGTCATAGTTAAAGTGCTTTAAACTTCTGTACCTACAAAAAGAGGGAGGGGGAAAAAATCACGTCTTCAGAGCTTTGTATGTGAGTGTTTCATATGAGCTTGTCAAGTTTGAGATGTCACACACTGTGGAATGGCAGGCAATGCTCCCCTGCCACCAAGGGACAGGTATTGCTGCCTCAGATGTTTATGGAAGATCTGAATCTTGAAAAACGTTTTGTAACACTGGGCAACAGCAAAAGTTTCCACACAGTCTCTCTCTCTCAATATACGGAAGACACCACTACACTTCTATAATGCTAATTTCAGTTATTTTGCTCTTCATAATGATTGCTAACACCGAATGTCCTGAGGAGGTAAAATGCAAGTAAAGCACTCATCAACAAATCTCTCCAGCAAGCTCCTAAGTGCTGCATACAAGGCAGAAATTTGTTTGTGCCCTTCCTAGCACCTCTATCAAAACAATTTTCCTGTGTGGCATTCCATCCATGCAAAACTCCAAATGCACTTTCAGGCCATTACTTAATCTCATCAGCTCTGTGAGGCAGCTAACTGTTGTATCTGCTATGCTGAAGTGCTTGAAAGAGCTGGAGGCATAAGAGTTGTCTTGTTCCAAACACACGAAGCTGTTCAGCCACGATGACCTCAAAAGAACATTGTTTTAGACGTACAGTATTAGCTTTCTAAAAGCCTTCTAATACAGTATCTTTTTGTCAAGTGTGTACAGAGGGTTTCAATGACTTGCAAAGCCAAAGAAGGGGAAAAAAAAGTCTGTGACAGACAGATTCTACTATCATAATAGATTTGTTATATAAATTTAAGAGACAGATGAGATCAGTCAAGCAAAATTAGATGCAAACACAGAGCTCCAGTGTCCACTTCCCGACTTCTTGATGCTCACTACAGAGGATCCATTCATTTGCCATCCTTTGATTTTCCAAGTGCTGCATTTCTGAATTCCACCTACTTGTTTTTGTCTTTATAAAAAACTGTGTAAGTATCTCAGTAGTTCATAAACTGTGTTTAGGAAGGAGAGAATTAGACTTTGTGGATGTGTTGAACTACTCACATTCCACCCCCATCTCTTTCTCACTAATACTTATCATTTCCCAGTTAAGAAATTCAAAGGGAATAAAAGCATCAGCAGAAGAATTTAGATGATTAGAGGAACAGCCTCACCAAAGAAAATCTCAGATTTAAAACAAAGCAATACCTTCATTATTTCCCCTTTTTCCCACTGCCTGTGAAACTGCATAGCAGAAAGCACTGCCCCACCACATACATAAAAGCCACATTCATATTCTCTCAGGTAAGAGTAAAATGATGGCTTTTCTATGTGGTACTGTTTGCTGTTGCCTATCTAGGTTTTAGAAACAAAATTACAGAGCACTCATTATAAACAACACAGCATCATAAGAAGAGAAATGCCAGTAGTAAAAGAAAGCCATGCATAAAAAGGATAGAAACCATACAAAGCAGCTATTGCAAAGCAAAGTGATAAAACAAGTCTCAGCAAAATTGAAAGTGAGTATTTACTTAGCTGTTAAGTGGATTCTCAACAGGCATACAAACACACAGCCATTTTACAACACAGGGACGTATTCATTGCCATAGTAACCATGGTGCAGATCCAGATGTTTAAACAGACCAGCAAGGTTTCCCCCACTCCAGGTTAACATTTCGCCAAAAACATTCTTTCATTCGGAAACACACATGTAGCTTTACATGTCTGCACATTTCCAAGGCATTTGCTTTTTGAAATCCATGACATAAAACAACTCATCAGGATCCAATTCAGAAAATGTAACTGCATGCATAGGACATGCTGAACGTAAAGCAAATGGTATCAGTTATGCGATCCACCAACACTTTGATTGAGGCACAGAAAGACTGGGACACAGAGGACAGGTCATTATCTTAGCTGAGAGATGATTTTTGTTCTCAGAGAATCATACAATGTTAGGGGTTGGAAGGGATCTTGAAAGATCACCTAGTCCAACTCCCCTGCCAGAGCAGGAGCACCTAGAGTAGGTCACACAGGAATGAGTCCAGGTAGGTTTTGAATGTCTCCAGAGAAGGAGACTCCACAACCTCTCTGGGCAGCCTGTTCCAGCACTCTGTCACCCTTACAGTAAAAATGTTTTCCCTTAATTTCATGTGGAACCTTCTATGCTCCAGCTAGCACTCACTGCCTTTGTCCTATCATTGGACAGCACTGAGCAGAGACTGGCTCTGTCCTTCTGACACTTGCCCTTCACATATTTATAAAAACAAATGAGGTAAATCCCTCAGTCTCCTCTTCTCCAAGCTAAAGAGTCCCACCTCCCTCAGCCTTTCCTAAGAAGGGAGATGTTCCACTCCCTTCATTATCTTTGTGGCTCTGCACTGGACTCCTTTCAAGCAGTTCCCTCCTTGAACTGAGTGGCCCAGAACTGGACACCGTATTCCATATGTGGCCTCACCAGGGCAGAGTAGATAGGGAGGAGAACCTCTCTCATACTACTAACCACTCTCCTTCTAACACAGCCCAGGAGACCATTGCTCTCCTTGGCCTCAAGGGCACATTGCTGGCTCATGATTATCCTTCTGTCTACCAGGACCCCAAGGTCCCTTTCTGTTACACTGTTCTCCAACAAGTCAGTCTTCAACCTATACTGGTCCATGGGGCTGTTCTTTCCCAGATGTAATACTCTACACTTGTGTTTGTTCTATTTCATTAAATTTCTCCCTGCCCAACTCTCCAGCCTGCCCAGGTCTGGCTGAATGGCAGCAGAGCCTTCAGGTGTGTCAGCCACTCCTTCCAGTTTTGTGTCACAAGCAAACTTATGGCAGTGCACTCTGTTCCCTTACCCAGTCTGTCTCTTCATCTCTCGCAACACTGTACCCAGCCTAGGTATCACTCTCCCTTGTGTTCAGTCAAAATTATTTTTCCCCTGAACAACATGTATAAAATTAAGGGCATGGAAACAAGCAGATCTCTTGTTCCACCAAGCAATATCACACACGGCAGAGATGGAGCAGATTCATACCTGAATCCAATAATCGGGCACTCCTTGCAGATGTTACACTTTGCTTGGTGTTTGGCAGTCTCAGCAGCAGCCACCCTGTGCAAGACTGGCAGCCACACCATGGACTGTGGTTCCAGCCTCATCCAGTCCAGGAAGAGGGCTGCTTCAATCTCTGGTTTGTTGTTGGCCTGTAAGAGAAGGGGAAGGAAAACACAGGCTGAGCACAAGTGATTTACTACCTTAACTTCCCACCTAAGCATACAGGAGCCTGCCTTCAAGCCAGGAAGGGAAAACTAGTATTAATATTTCAACTATCTCTTTTTCTTATTGCCTGTTACAATAGGCAGCAGCAGCACCACCATGTACTCTGTCACACAGAAAATCATCCACTTACAGGATCACCTCTGATGCCTGATCTCCCATCTCCTGTCTCTCTTATCTGAGCCTTCATAGCACCGCACCGCTTCTCGCCTATTTTGAAAACAGTCTGTGTCATCCAAGCCCTAAAATTTGCCTGTCTTTTGATCAAAATTCCTTTCTCCTTAACATCCTTCATTGTCATGCTGACCTTTCTTCAAAATGCTTGTCTAAGGAAATCATTCAAATCCCTTCTCAAGCCTGTTGCTGAACATGGAAACTGCCTCCTTCAAATGCCTTAAAGTCCCTCTTCCCACCATATCATCATTAAATTCCCCATCACTGCCTGCAAACACAGTACAGTTTTGTCCCACAGAATACCATCAGTTTAGACTCATATTCCATTAATTCCTGCTTTCACCTTTATGTCAACAACAGAAAAGCCTATGAGTATTTCCTAACGGCTTTGTTCCTCTGCTGTCTTCTCATCACATCCTAACTAGTGTGATCATTTTTGGATATCTCTTCCACAGTAACTTGAGGCAGTTCAGCTGTGGAGCTGAACCCCATTGCAGCAGGTACCATACACATCAAAAAAATGCTACATCATCCCTACCTGGCAGCACCTACACTATGGAAAAGGAACAACAACAAGGTGAGAACACAGGCAACAGGGGACAATAGTGATCTATCTGCATGAGTAGAAGCACCAGCCACTGCAAGGAGCAGTGCAGAATAAAGGCAAGGAGCATCAGTAGGGATTTTAAGGAAAACAGTGAATTGACAGAGGTGTACAGGGAATGTCTCTCTGGCATGCAGGGCGGTGCAAAGCCAGTACGGAATTGGTTATATGAGAACCTGGGAGCTGGTTTCAGCAGTGAGAGAAAGGGGATGAATCAGGTGGAAACAGTGAAGGGCTTAGGATGGGTCCACACAGGAAACAGCCCAAGACATGAAGGACAGTGTCCAGTTCTGGGCCTCTCAGTTCAAGATGGATAAGGAACTGCTTGAAAAAGTCCAGTGCAGAGCCACAAAAGTGGCCCATATGGATACATTCCTGTGTGATCTGGTCTAGGCAATCCTGCTCTGGCAGGGAGGTTGGACTGGATGATCCTTTGAGGTCCCTTCCAAGTCCTAACATTCTGTGATGAGGCAGGAAACTGTCCCACTCCATTTCCCTAAACCCTATGTGCTAATCCAAATTCTTTGAGACATTTCCTTCCATGTTACCCAATGGAAACAGTATATTTATGTGCTGAATATATCTAAATCCTCTGTTTTCCTTTTTCTCTGGGCCTTCAAATACAGCCCTCAGTAGGCTAGTCTTTTATATTTCAAACTTCACAAGGCAGACAGCCTTCCTTTGTGGTTCCAAATCTATCTGAAGCATTTAAATAAATAATAAGCATTAATGTATCAGGTACATGGACCAAGATGAATAGGGGACTGAGTGCTAGGGTATTTTTTTATTCTTGCTCTCAGTTACCTTTCCAGCTCCTTGTGAAACCTGAGTTTAGTATAACCTACCTAAACTCTTCAATTAAAAATGCTAGTAATGATTTTGGAGAAAAAAAAAATCACAAATGATCTAAAAGAGAGCAAGCTATAGGGAAAACCAATCAGTTGCATGTTCAGGGGTTTTAAAAAGCTAACACATTTTATAATCTTGACAAACAAATTAACTGATCAATATTTGAAACCTGTGAGAAAATGCAAAGTCTCTAAATAGAACCCCTGGCCACAAGAAAGACTTGAAAAAAATCCTCTAGAACATCTCCTGAATAATGCATTGCATTAAAATTGACTTAAAATGCTACTGCAATACTTTAGTTAATTAGAAACAAAGGTTTTTGGTTTTTTTTTTTTTTTTTTTTTTTTTTTTTTTGTCAGGGCTTTTGTCTTGAAATGCTAATCCCAAACGGCTAGTTTGGGAAACCATCTAAATACTCCTGTGGATGGCATTTAAGCATCACATAGATGGCTTTCTGGTAGTCATACACATCCTTTTCAGATATTTGGGGGCAGAACCATCAAACCACAACATATCTACAGTTATTCAGATGAAGTCCCTCACAGTTTAATATTCACTGCAGGTCTTATATGAAATTTAATAACTTCTGCTTTAAATCTTACTACTTTCTTTTTCTTTTCAGACAGCTGCAGAATTTAGAAAATGCTTCAAAGGAATAATTAAAAAAAAAAAAAAAAAGTGAGGGAGAAAATCAGAATTATAATAAAGTTCAGGCAACACTGGCAACAGAATTTGTTCAGAACAGCAGATAGTGCTTTTTGCTGCAGGACATCAGTGAATTCTAGAATTCTCCTAACAGTTTATAAAATATGATCACCTCTACATCTATTTTTCAGCTAGCAGCCAGGGCAGTAAAAGAACTGGAGAGAGACTTTCTGTGTCTTACTTAGCGATCCAGTATCACAGAACCACAGAAACATTCAGGTGGGAAAAGACCCTCAGGATCACCAAGTCCAACTGATACCCCTACTGTACAAGGTGTACCCTAAACCATCCCACCCCCAAGCACCAAATCCAAACAAGTTTTAAACACATCCAGGGTTGGTGACTCCACCACCTCCTTGGGCAGCCCATTCCAATGCCTGCTCACTCTTCCTGTGAAAATGTTTTTTCCTAGTCACAGCTTGAGGCCATTCCCTCCTGTTCTATCACTAATTACATGTGAGAAGAGACCAACACCAACCTCTCCAGAGTGTCCCTTCAGGTAGTTGTAAACAGCAATGAGGTCTCCCCTCAGCCTCCTCTTTTTCAAACTACCACAGCCCCAGCTTCTTCAGTCACTCCTCATAAGATATCTCTAGGCCCTTCACCAGCTTTGTTGCTCTCCTCTGCAGAAGCTCAGCCCTTCTCAGCCGGGAACTACACTGACAAACCATTACCCTGCATAGCAGACTGCACTTTCAATACAGAGGTCCTCTAAATCTCAAGAAAAAAAAAAAAAGTAAGAGGCTCTCTTTAATATGCCATTTCTAATAGAAAAACATGAAGTGTATGGAAATGCTGCAGTGTAAGCTGCAGCCTGAATAAGAATGAGCACTGCTCTCCACTTGTAGCTGCTTTGAATTTGCAGGGGAAACGCTGCAGCAATGAAAGACTTTCTGTAACATCCAAAGATCTATTTTAGTTTTGCAGCCACTGTCAATTGCCAGCAGTCCCAATAACTGCCTACTAAGAGCTCTGCGGGCTGGCTGTACAAAACCTGTGCTCAGAGAGATTAGCTGCATTAAAATGTATCAGAACTGGTTCCGAATTATATTACATGAAGATTTAAAGCCATATGGAGAAAAGCCAGTCAGGGTCAGACAGTATAGGACAGACAGTTCTTGACTGTTCCTTGAGCTGCTATTCTGATTTTTTTTTTTTAATAATCTCTAAATCCACTAAAGGCAGCAGCTGAAGATTTTTGCATAAGGGAAAAAAAGTCTGAATTCATACAGTTCCGTATCTGAACCAACAAGATCAAGCTGTAAGGAATATTAATGGTTCTTCTCTTGAACACATTTCTCTGCAACTCTCAATTTTTATGGTAATAACAGTGTGAATCATAAAGTAAAATTCATAAAGCCCTTTCCAGCTTACAAGTAACAATTTGTTATGGGGGACATTCAAATTCATTATGTTCCAGACATCTGTTTTTCAGTTTTTCAGTATTTATTTTGCTAAAACAATTTGCGGGGGGAGGGAGAATAGGAAATTGTTTGGTGCTAGCATCTTTATGTACTGCTTGGGTGTTGATTTTTTTGGGTTTCTTTCCTCCTCTCTTCTTTAGTATCTTGTAGTTTAAAAAAGATTCTATACTATGTTACCTTTATCTATTCATGATATGAAATGTGGTTCAAAATACATGATCAATGTGATATGCTTTCGGACAGAAAGCATAGCACAAATTCTGGATACATTTTTGATATTCTGTTTATATACGGTAGAGGAAATTAACTGAAAATAAATTAGCATTGTTAATTTAATGGTGTTTTTATAACCTGGATGGAAAGCTTCACATTAGTCCAGGTAAATACCATTTTTGTACAAACCAAATTGCAGAATGGGATTCTGAGGACTTGCTGAAGTTTAAAAATGCAGAGTAAGTCATGAAAGGCAGCTTTGTCTCCCTGGAGTCAGACTGAACCCTGTGCAACTTCTGTCTTCCACTGTTGAGCCGCTTCCTGAGTACTTTCACATTCTTCCCTCATTGCTGTCTGGTAAGAAAACAAAGCTCCAGAATTTATTGTTTTCAGGACAAGTAGTGTTTCATGGTCAAGAAAGAGGATTAAGGTTTTCAGGACGAGTGTTGTTTCATGGTCAAGAAAGAGGATTATTATAAAGGTTAATTTTGTGTGATACAAGCTGCTTAAATCTATCTCAAACCTTGAAACAAATCCTTAAGATCATGGCTTCAACCTCTTGCATTACACTTCACTGCACTGCCTAGTCAATGTTTTGTGTTGTGGCAAAGAGTAATAAAATAAAACCCGAGAATTCAGAAGTGAATTGGTGTGCTTAGTTTTATATCGCCCACACTTGAAACATGCTATCTTCCCACTTCCAATCCCCATCTCCTAAACCATTTTAAGATAGCCCTTTAAAGCACTTCACTTGTAGAACTCTTCAAAAGTACCTCCCAAAGTCAGGCAGGTTCACAAAATCCTACTGAAATGAAACCAGAATTACTGGTTTATGACATTTACAGCACAGCAGCTTGAGGAAGGATTTGCTAGTTCCCTTAGGCCAGCTCTGCCCCGTCAGAGCCAAAAGCTGAAGAAGTATCTCATGAATAGAAAGAAGGGCTGCCTGCTTCTCTCAAAACAGATCAAGTACCTCAACAGTATGTAGAATTCATATAGAATTCTACATAACTATAGCTCTTTGTATATAATATTGGTATTAAAAAAAAAAAAACCCTGACCCATCTTTCACAAATCAACTGCCCAACCAATTAAAATCACAGCCTTTGCAGCCAAAGTCACTAGCAAGGTCTTGGCCAAAATTTTTAATAGAATCACAGAATTAACCAGGCTGGAAAAGACCTCTGAGATCACTGAGTCCAACCTATCACCTAACCCTTCTAATTAACTAAACCATGGCACTAAGTGCCTCATCCAGTCTCCTTGTAAACACCTCCAGGGATGGTGACTCCACCACCTCCCCAGGAAGTCCATTCCAATGCTAATCACTCTTGCTGTGAAAAACTTCTTCCTAACATCCAACCTAAACCTGCCCTGGTGCAGCTTGAGACTGTGTCCTCTTGTTCTGTCACTGAGTGCCTGGGAGAAGAGATCAACCCCACTTGGCTACAACCTCAACCTCATTTCAGGTAGCTGTCCAGAGCAATAAGCTCTCCCCTGAGCCTCCTCTTCTCCAGGCTGAACACCCCCAGCTCCCTCAGCTGCTTCTCACAGAGCTGTGCTCCAGCCCCCTCACCAGCCTTGGTGCCCTTCTCTGGACACATTCAAGCACCTCAACATTGTTCTTAAATTGAGGGGTCCAGAACTGGACACAGTACTCAACGTGTGGCCTAACCAGTGCTGAGTACAGAGGCCACACTACTCGTGATACAGGCCAGGATGCCATTTGCCTTCTTGGCCACCTGGGCACACTGCTGGCTCATGTTCAGTCACTGTCAACCAGTACTCCCAGGTCCCTTTCTGCCTGGCTGCTCTTCAGCCACTCTGTTCCCAGCCTGTAGCACTGCATGGAGTTGTTGTGGCCAAAGTGCAGAACCTGGCACTTGGACTTGTTCAAACTCATGGCATTGGACTGTGCCCATCTATCTAGCCTGTCCAGGTCCCTCTGCAGAGCCCTCCTGCCCTCTAACAGATTGACACATGCTCCAAACTTGGTGTTATCTTCAAATTTATTGATGCTGGACTCAATCCCCTCATCCCAATCATCAGTGAAGATATTAAACAGGACTGGGCCCAGCACTGATCCCTGGGGGACACCACTAGTGACTGGCTGCCAAACTCCATCTGAGTTTGGAGTGGTTGTAAAAAACCAGACTGACCTTGTCTTGTCACGACCAAGTACAAACGTAGAAATGAAGACTATACAACACAGAATATTAAAATACCTCCCTCTGTCAAAGTAAAATGAAACAAGAAGGTTTAAAATACAGATATGAATTAACTGTACATATTTTACTACTCCTTAGCTTCATCTGTAGTTTTTCACAAATATTGTACTTCAAATACAAGCCCAGAAGAAAGCGTATCAAGAACTAGATATCAAAATCTCTGCTGAGAAACTCCAAGAGACACTTTTATCTGAGCTCTACTGTTTTCACATCACAGTTCTTAAAACGTCCCATTGTCATAGTAACTCATTCAAGGCAGTGATGTTAATTCCTAGGTCCTACTTACAGTACACTAGGAAAATGCATGAATAATTTTCTACTGTGATTAAAACACAGTGTGTGTGTCCTTCAGTCCATATCAGTTCCCTGTCCTGTTTACTTCAAAAATATACCTATCACAGAACTAAAAATAGTTTCACACCACAATGACACCGAATTCACTCAGCCTGAGCCCAGCTAGATCCAGGTATTCTTCAAACGCTCTTTGGTCTCACTAATAAAATGTTTTTTTCTTACAATCTCAAAGCAGAAATTGCATCCCCTTCCCCGTCTTAGGAAAAATGAGTCCCATATCCTTTCTCTCCCAACAATTACTACCAGCACCTTCCTGTATGTGAAGAAAACTATGGAAAGCAAGAATTGGTGCTGGGAGGATTAAAAGCAACAAAGCAGCAATAGTTTGCAGTAAGGGGACCTGTTCCCTGAGAGCAGGCAGCATCAGATGCTGCCAACAGCCAGGCTGGGAGGCCTGCCTTTCCCAACTGTAATTCTCAAGGACTCACACTTCAAACCATAACGCAGCAGAGATTTCCTCTGTTATTGCTGGGAACAGTAAACATCCCTTTTTTTTTTTTTTCTTTTCTTCTGTTGTACAGACAGACAAGGCCGTTGCCAGGGCACCTCTCCTAAGAGGGCAGGGAGAGCCATGTCTGAAGCACACATTTGTTGCAGATGCTGACACAACTTACTGCAATTTATTGCTAGCTTATCATCATCAGAAAGAGAAAAACAAAGCAAAACAAAAAAGAAAAGAAAAAAAAGCAAACTAAAAAACAACAACATAAAAAGAGCATTCCTCACCATGGGTGTTCAAAGAAAGACTTAATTCAGTTTTCACACAGCAATGTAAACTATGAATCCCCACAATACTTTTAAAAATTGAATTATCTCACTTCAGTAAAAGGAGGTCACTGGGTGCCTGGTGCAGTCCTCAGCTGCCCAGCTGATCCAGCCACTTTGTTTCCCAGGCTTCTCCCTGAGACCATTCCCCTGGCACCTCTGCATTGAGGACCCTTATGCCCCACCATGCTACACTGAAAGGATGTCTTCCTGCTCCCCTCTTCCCTTTCTCCCGGAAACATCTTATTTCTACACCATCCCCACTCCTGGCTGCCCCTTTCTTTCAGGTCTGATCCTCCATACCCTTCCATTTCCTTCATCATTATTATTCCTACTACTGTTCTCACCATAATCCCTTCAGTGTGCCCCTTCTTTTTCCACTCCTTAGTTCCTTCTCCCTCTCCTTCATCAGTGCTCTCCCTACACTTGGATTTCTGCTTCTCTCCCTAGGATTTAAGCCTGCCTATTTTTGTATTTCCTTTCAATTGAGCTTCTCTCACTTTCTCTGGCCCTCTCAGATCATCTGTTGAGCTACAAACCTGATCAGAAATTACCCTCCCTGCTCTGCAAGTTAAAATGCGGGTTCACTCAGAGAGAATAAAATCATGAAACTCCTCTTACTGCAGTTAAGAAGAAAACCTGGCTTTCAGTGTTGGTAAGACCAGGAAACCTCACGTTTTCCAATGTTCTGGTTTATGAACAGGTCAAAAGTTTTGCCCAGCTGCGTTTGGGCATCTACAGAAAACCCACAAAACCTTGTCCTCACCAACAAAGAGGGGCTGGTGAGTAATGCGAAGCTTCAGGGCAGCCTTGGCTGCAGCAACCATGAAATGACAGATTTTAAGATCCTCAAGGCATCAAAGAGAGTATGAAGCAAGCTCACTGCTCTGAATTTCAAGAGAGCATCCCCTGCAGGGATGTGTGGCAGAGTGTCACAGTATAAAGCCCTGGAGGAAAGAGGGGCCCGAGAAAGCTGCTCACTCAAGAACCATCTCCTCCAAACCCAGGAGCAGTGGATCCCAAGAAAGAAAGTACCAGACAAGAGTGCCAGGAGGCCAGCGAATGGAGACCAGTGACAAGTGGAGTCCCTCAAGGGTCAGTACTGGGACCAGTGTTGTTGAGCATCTTTGTCAGCAATATGGACAGTGGGACTGAGGCACTCTCAGCAGGTCTGCAGATGACACCAAGCTGTGTGGTGCAGCTAACATGCTGGAGGGAAGAGATGTCATCCAGAGGGACTTGGGACAGGCCCATGCCCACCTCATGAAGCTCAACAAGACCAAGTGTGAGGTTCTACACCTGGGTTGGGGCAATACTAAGCACAAATATAGACTGGGTGAGGAGTAGATCAAGAGTGGTCATGAGGAGAAGGACATGGGGGTGTCAGCTGATGAAAAATTCAACAAGAGCCACCAGCATCTGCTTGCGGTCCACAAGGCCAACTGTGTCCTGGGCTGTATCAAAAGAAGTGTGACCAGCAGGATGAGGAAGGTGATTCTTTCCCTCTACTCTGCTCTTGTAAGACCCCATCCGCAGTACTGCATCTAGTTCTGGTGCCTCCAGCATAAGAGGGACATGGAACTGCTGGAGCTGGTCCAGACCAAGGCCATGAAGGGAACAGAGGGCTGAAGCACTTCCCCTCTGGGGACAGGCTGTGAGAGTTAGGGCTGTTCAGCCTGGAGAAAAGAAGGCTCTGGGGAGACCTTAGAGAAGCCTTCCGAGGGACCTACAGGAAAGCTGTGGAGGGACTTTTTATCAGGGCTTGTAGTGACAGAATGAGAGAAAATGGATTTAAGCTGGAAGAGGGTAGATTTAGGTTGAATATTAGGAAGAAATTCTTTTACAGTGAGGGTGGTAAGATACTGGAACAGGTTGCCCAGGGAAGCTGTGGATGCACCCTCACTGGACATGTTCAAAGCCAAGCTGGATGAGGGCTTGAACAACCCGGTCTTGCAGAAGGTGTCCCTGCCCATGGGTGGCACTTGGATGATCTTTAAGGTCCCTTCCAAGCTAAATCATTCTATGATTCTATGAAATGCTGACAGCTGGACACAGTACAGCATTCATCCCACTGTCATTTCTTCACTTGCCATGACAATGCTGCTAACTCATTTCAGTCAAGCAAACATTTATTCCAAGGTCTTCTTCCTACTTGATAAAAATTGGTTTTGCGTGTTCCATCACTATGAATTCTATTTTTTTTTCTCACCTAGTGTAAACACACAGATTTGGCTGCCCTCTTTCAAATAAGCCCCATGGTTGTGTCAGATTCTGAAGTCCTTCTCCTTATGAGCACTTGAACAGTGTTCTAAGGGCTGTGGCCATTCACTTGGGAAAACTGTAAGATTCAATCAGTCTTAATTTCTGAGGAATGCACAGATGAGGTTTTGACTATCAATTTGCTGTGGCACCACTCTGTGTTGGTCTCACTTGAAAGTCCAAGTCACTTGAAGCCAAAGAAGGGCATAACTCAGCTACTAACACTACTACACATAGCTTAGCACGGGTTGTTGACTTCAGATATGGTCCTATAAAACACTGATTTGGAAATGGCATCAAATACAGATTAAAATTATAAAAGGTCAAGACATGAACAACAGAAATGGGAAAATGTGAATCCTATCAAAAGAATTTGTTAAAAGAAGTTTAAAAATACAGAAAGCAAACATGCCTTCACAACTGAAGTTTGTGGTGATTTCAGAATTAGATTCTTTGCATACTCCTTGTTCATAAGAAGACAACTTCCAAACATTAATGTTCATTGCAAAAGAAACCTTGCCGTGTTTTGCTCACTACAGAACTCAAACTACCACATAATGAAACTTGAGCAGCGGGCAAGAAAGCAAACAACTTCTTCCACCCCCAACCAAACAAAAAAATTCTCCCAGGACACCCAGGGGATGGGAAAAGAGCATTTTTTCCATTATAATGTAGAGGATGCATTGAGAGCTAATCACAGACTATATAATACCTCCCCTCCTCTACCTTTTCATTAAGCAGCTGTTCTTCATCTTATGCATTCTGCTGGTGGTTAGGAGAAGGATGAATAATTCTTTTAACTGTCTTCCTCCCCAGATTACATAATTTACAAGTTTGAAGAAGAGCTTCCAATTTGCCACCTATTTCTCAACGGACAGGACAGGAATTCTTTAAAAACTGGTGTTACCCAACTAAGCAGTGGAAGGAGCCCATTGAGCACTCCTGGCTTCTACACAGCACTGGAGGCAGTTGCTCCTTGTTGCTCCTCTGGCAACCTGGCTGTCGCTGCCCAAAATTTAGATTACTCATTGCTGGTCACCTACATGGCAGCATAAATGGTGACCTACCTGTTGGCAGCATGGAACTGTGAAATCAAGAGCTGCTGCAGCAAAGACTTAAACTGCTTGCAGATTTCAGTTACAATATAAACCTTGATGACAATTATGTGCTGCCTGGGTAAGAGTATAATCTGGGCTTCATCCACCAGGGTCAGAGAAATGGGCTAATTCAAACACCCAAAAGAAAGGTTTATTACACCAATGGATACCACCATCACATCACCCTCAGTACCCTGATCTTTCTTTCAGATTTCCAATCCTCTTCATAATGGACAGGCTACTCATACAAAATACAAATCAGAAAATGAACAGTGAGTGAATATGAACTTACAAACTGGAAGCAGCTTCTGACACTTGGCTCGATATTGCTGCCCCCAAAGGAGGCCACTTCCCCCAGCTGCCGAGGGATCTGGATGGAATCATGCAGCAGGAGCCCCAGCCGGCGCTGGTCACAGAAGCCAGTGGAGCTTGCCACTTGCTTGAACAGATCTGGAGGGAAGAAAAGGACACCAGAGCTAAAGCATCACTACTGGGATGTGGCAAATAGCAAGGAAGTCTGCATCATTTCGAAGGCTTGCAAGTGTGGGCAACAACCTTGGCAGAAACGAGCACAAATACACCTTCAGATTGGCTGCTTCTCTTCCCATAAACATATTTTTTTTTCTGTTAAACATGCAGTCTAGTAATTTTTAACAGCATTATTGGCTTGTACCTAGGATGAAGGACCATTCTGACAGCACCTGTGGCATTACTGATAACAGCGGTTGTTACTTTATAACACAGCTAACTAAACAGCAGGATCTTTGAGGCCCGGCAACATCGATGTTTGTAAAAAAATCATTTAACAGTAAAATAATCTCATATGACATACAGAGAATTTGAAGCCTTAGCAGCCAACATACAACTCATGGAATCTATCTCTTTTTCAGATGAACTGAACTGAAAGCCAAGAGCTCCTTAACTTCAATATATCATAATCTTTTAATCCAAAAGTATTTTGGAGCCCCCAGTTCTGGAGCCCCCAGC
>WBNM01003285.1:0-68681 GCA_013399055.1 Ramphastos sulfuratus
CTCTCTCTCTCTCTCCTCTCTGTGTCAGTTTGCTGGACTGACATAGCACAAAGGTGATGAAATCATATCACTGTTAATGAAAGTTTTTCAGTATGTTTTGAGAGCATGAGTTGGAGCTAAAATCAACTGAAGGGAATTTATGGTAACTATGTATTTCACTGTTTGAATAATGTTTTAGGTAGGATATCAATGTACTTCACCATGGCCCCCACCTGCCCAGAAGTGTGACAAGTACATAATAGAACAGGGAAGGTAATAGTAGCAAAAACTGCACTGAGGAATAAGATAATATGGTTGGTTCTAGCAGGTGAGACACCTGTGTGTTTTCAGTCAGCGCTAGGGTGAAAACAGGAACCACAGCAGACTTTCTGAATGTTGTAAGGCATTTTATGTTGAACAGCTTTTAATCTAGTGCAGCTGGTTTTATATAATGTCTAACTAGTAAAGACTTGGTCTAAAAGAGTAGACAATGAAATTGCAAATCTAGTCTGTACGTTACAAAATGAGTATTTTGAAGTTGCTTGATTTGCAAAAAGCATCATAAACTCTGAGGTGGAAATTATTCTCACCAAATATATTCCTTTATTCAGCAGAATGAAGAGGCAGTAGCCACATACATGTATTGGACACTATTTTTCCACTTCAGGAAAATGTTTTGAATACTATTTTTATGCTAATTCATTTCACTGTGCCATTTTTTGTTTCTTACAGGATTTACAAATGCAGTTTCTTTGGCAGCCAACAGGGCTTCACAAAAAGCAAATCACGGTGGCCTTCTATGACAGAGTTACAGCTCTGGTAGATATGGGAAGAGCAACTGATGTCATCTTGTGATGTCTTGTGCAAGGCATTTGACACTGTCCTGCCTGGCATCTTTGTCTCTAGTATGGAAAGACGTGGACTCGATGGATGGACCATTCAGTGGATAAGGAACTGGTTACAGAGTTGCACACTCAAAGAGTTGTTATTAACAGCTCAATGTCCAGCTGGAGACCAGAGGCAAGGGGAGTTCCTCAGGGGTCTGTCCCAGGTTAAGTGCTCTTGAACATCTTTGTCAATGACATGAAAAGTGTCATCGAGTGCACTCTCAGCAAGTCTCCTGATGACACCAAGATGTGTGATGTGGTGGACTCACCTGAGGGAAAGGATACCATCCAGAAAGACCTTGACAGACTTGAGAAGAGGGCCAGTGACAACTGCATGAGGTTCAACACGTCAAAGTGCAAGGTCCTGCATCTGGGTCAGGCCAACCCCAGGCACAAATCCAGCTTGGGTGCAGAGTGGAAGAAAAAGACAGGGTGCAGCCCTGAAGAAAAAGACTTGGCTGTGTTAATTGATGTGAAGATCACCATGAGTCAGCAGTGTGCTCATGTTGCCCAGAAAGCAAACCACTTCCTGAGCTGCATCAAGAGGAGTGTGGCCACCAGGACAAGAGAGGTGATTCTTCTCCTTTACACTGTTCTTGTGAGACCCCACCTCGAATACTGCATCCAGTTCCGGTGTCCTCATCATAAGAAGGACATAGAATTGTTGGAGGAAGTCCGGAGGAAGGCCACAGGTCTGACTGAAGGGCTAGACTCCCTCTAGTATGAGCATAGGCTGAAGGAGTTTGGGTTGTTCATCCTGGAGAAGAGCAGACTCTGGAGGGACCTTGTAGCTGTGTTTCAATACCTAAAGGGAGCCTATAGGAAAGCTGGAGAGGGACTTTTCATAAGGATGTCTAGGACAGGACTAGGGGGAATGGATTTAAGCTGAGGGAGNGGGCAGAATCCCCTCCCTTGCCCTGCTGGCCACGCTGCTCTTGATACAGCCCAGGACTCGGTTGGGTGAACAATGCACAGATGGATTTATATTCCAGACTAAATCCAAATTAGAGCAAGGCACTAGGTAGCCAACCTTGATTTAATAAGCTATTTTCCTATAAATTTATTCTATATATTTAGTCTGACATTTAATAATGGTAATGAAAACCGTGAATGATCATAAGCTGGTGGAGACAATCTGCAGTTGCAAATGTCTCTTATCACTGATTTACTGGATGAAGCAGTTTCTAAGGTGAGTTGCAATTCTGTAGTCGTGTCTTCACTCTGGCGATGTTTATACACTGCACCTATGAGATTGTAGCGTTCAATGGGCAGAGAGCATTATAATGCCATAGTGTAACAGACCATAAGGGGGAGCACTTAACAACGATACTGCATTGTGGGAGCTCAGGAATGGAGACTGAAAGCTGATGCTTTAATGCAGCGCAGCTGAGCTTAGGTAATCTCTTCACCTCTTGTTGAGGAGGAAAATCGTTTTCCTAAACAACAGCTTTGCCAGATATTTAGACTCAAAGTAATCAAGTCCCCTCCATGTATATATAACGTTAAATAGCAACTGCCTTACTGAATCAAAACCATTATCAATACTTTTTGAAAAATGAAGTGGCATTTTTTGGTCACTTGGAAAGGAATATGATAGTTTCTTCATTTATTTGCTTGGATAGTTCATTTATTAAGTGCAAAATGTTGAACATTTACACATACAAAGTTACTGTTTTATTTCCTTTCCTATATTTCCTGTATAGTTCTGAAGCCCCCAGCACAGGAAGGACATTGAACTGTTGGAGCGGGTCCAGAGGAGGGCGGCGAAGATGATCAGAGGGCTGGAGCAGCTCTGCTATAAGGACAGGCTATGAGATTTGGGGCTCTGCAGCCTGGAGAAGAGAAGGCTTCGAAGAGACCTTAACTGTATCTGAAGGGGGCCTACAGGAAGGCTGGGGAGGGACTATTTACAAGGTCTTGTAATGACAAGACTAGGGGCAATGGGTTTAAACTGGCAGAGGGGAGATTTAGACTAGATGTTAGGAGGAAGTTCTTTCCACTAAGGGTGGTGAGGCACTGGAACAGGTTGCCCAGGGAGGTTGTGGCTGCTCCTTCCCTGAAGGTGTTCAAGGCCAGGTTGGACGAGGCCTTGAGTGACCTGTACTAGTGGGAGGTGTCCCTGCCTATGGCAGGGGGTTGGAACTAGATGATCCTTGAGGTCCATTCCAACCTTACCATTCTATGATTCTATGATTTACACACTGAACACAGGTCCTTTCTGTAATTATACCATATTTAGGTGATGCACTTCTTTCATGTTGATGTTTTCTAAGACATTTTTTGTTGTTACTGCTGATACTTGCTCTAATTGAGGCAGGAATCTAACCCACAGTATACATTCATGCAGAAGACATTTGCAGCTGTCATATAGTTGGCAGCTCATTGGCTTGCTTTGAGATCTTGGATAAAAAGCAGCAGATTAATGACAAGATATAGCATTGTATTATTTTTTTGCTGACACTTTACATCAAGGGCTTAATGTGATAGTTGACTCTTGAGTTTATTCTGGCAAATTCTGTGGAGGACAATAGTACAGTAAAGCAAAAAAAAAGTCATACTTTGCCTTTTATTTGGGAATCTTCATGTGCTTCTTAAATGCTATTTACACAATTTAAGCAAGTTATAATTTACACAGTATTTTTAATATCTACTTGTCAGCAGTGGAAATACACCTAACATGATGTCAGATTTCTGTTCTGCACAGGTGTGCAACAGCCTCTTACTGTACTTTCATAAGCAAATTATTGCGGCATGTCTCCAAGACATTTTCAAAATCGTTGTGGCCGGCATATGAAAGGGCGAGAAGTATCACAGTGCTCAGTTTCACCTCCTCATTCATGCCAGGGCTGAGGAGGTTGCTTTCTTCTCTCAGGCAACCAGCCCCAGAACAATAGGTCACAGTCTCAAGCTGTGCCAGGGGAAGTTTAGGCTCGAGGTGAGGAGAAAGTTCTTCACTGAGAGAGTCATTCCCCACTGGAATGGGCTGCCCAGAGAGGTGGTGGAGTCACCGTCCCTGGAGGTGTTCACGGTGGGTTTGGACATGGCACTTGGTGCCATGGTCTAGTCTTGAGGTCTGTGGTAATGGGTTGGACTTGATGATCTCTGAGGTCTCTTCCAACCTTGGTGATACTGTGATACTGTGATATTCCCAATGCACATATACTACCTGGTGAATTTAAAACTATATTATGGTATGCCATATTCTGGCTTTGATACACTTTCTGGTGAATAGATAATGATATAATCAGGACTAAATGTTTGTTTGGTTTGAAATGAGGTCTTAAATGAAGGCTTTATTTGAAGATGATATACAGCCTTTGATTGTAAGCCTGATGGATTTTCTCTTTTATTTTGTATTGATTAAACAGTGATTTCTGAGTTAGAGATTTGGCAATAAATTATATTGAATGCAGAAGTTCCATGTACATTTTCATCTTTCAGTAAATCAAGTTTGAAGGAATGTGTAGACAGCATATTGGAAATGATACCTTAATTACCATCTTTGCAAATGCCAAAACCTTGAAAGAAATTTCTGTCTTAACAATGAACCAAAGACAGTTGTTATATTTTGGGAAAGGATTACTTTTTCATGCCAGTAAGTTTGTGTTTGGAAGAAACAGGGAGTATGTTCTCAGTCAGGGGCGGTACTTCACACTCCTTTCTCGGGTGAAATATTTGGCATTCCTTCTCTTTCCCACCAAAACCAGTTATTGTGAAAATGTGGGCACTTAGCTGAGCTGTTCTTAGCAATTAATTGTCCTTGTGTAGGAACATCATCCCTTTGTGTGGAAGTGATTGACCCAAATAATTCACTGAATAATTCTTCCTCCATTTCAGTTTACTGCACAAACATCTGCTGGGTAAAACATTGCTGGATCTAACATTGGAAACTGACTTTATTTTTGAAAAAAAGGTCTTTTGCTTGATTTATTTCCATCTTATGGACAGAATGACTTGGCCTAAAAGCCAAGTTATTGGTTTACAAGCCCATCTCAGTTAAAGAGTATGAGATTAATGCCAGAAGAATTTACATGTAGAACAAATCGCATGAAGAAAGAAACAAAGTATATGTGGTTAGTGCCAACAATTCTGTGATGCACGTAAGAGTCGTATGAGTAATCAGACTGCAATTTAATTGTGTCATGTCTTTAAAAAGCATGGAATATATTCAGCCATTATGCAGGATAATATAGTATAATATTCTTGCATGAGTAGTACAGTAATAAATAGCTGGATAGAAAGAAAACATGCCCCAGATTAATGTATTCCCTCAATCTCTTTGAGGTAGAATCTTTGGTGAGATAGGACTGCTGTCTCCAGTAAAGTAGTACCAGCTGAATCATAAATATTTTCAACTTAAGCATTTGACCTACCTGGCAGAGACAAAATCATTTTAGCATTCATAGAAATGAAACATGCTTACTTGTGTACACACCAGTATGCCAGTATGAAACACATTTTTTCTGTACCAGTTGCAGAGTAAAGGGCACCACTCTTCCCTAGCTCTTACTGAAGTCTTCTTTACTTAAGCTTTTCAGAAGTCTAAATAAGTGAATCCCTTACTGAAACACAAGTAGTTTTTTTTCATTTATCTGAGTTACAGTTATACTAGCTGAAGTAGAAATCATTCAGAAGCTGGCCTTAAACCAGGAATAAAAATGAAAACTACTCAGTGCAGCAATCATAGTACTCATCTTAGTTTCTTTTTCAGAAAGACTTCAAATAGAAATTCATCCATCCATGGGGGTTAACATTGCAAGTGACTAACAGTCAGAGAGAGAAATAACAGAAATAATGATTTAGGTAAATACCTTTTTGTGTTACATCCTATGACTATGACTGAACTAAAGCATATAGTTCATAAAAATCTCAGCTTTGATAAAAACAGTTTCCACTGTTTGAAAATTCACCACAGACCAGTGGCACAAAAATTGATGAAGGTGAGTGGATCACACCTGCCAAGTATTTCTGGTGAGAGCTTCGATTATTAAGACAGCTATGTGTTATTCCATATTGGTCTAAATGCATGTAAGTTTATCTCATTATGGCTAGTTTTGACATGCCAAAATATGACTATTATAGATCAAGATCATAGTTAAAGCAACGGTTGCAACTTCTTTAAACAATAGGGGGCCTATAGGAAGGCTGGGAAGGGACTATTTACAAGGTCTTGTAATGACAGGACTAGGGGCAATAGGTTTAAACTGGCAGAGGGGAGGTTTAGACTGGATGTTAGGAGGAAGCTCTTTCCAGTGAGGGTGGTGAGGCACTGGAACAGGTTGCCCAGGGAGGTTGTGGCTGCTCCTTCCCTGAAGGTGTTCAAGGCCAGGTTGTACGAGGCCTTGAGTGACCTGTACTAGTGGGAGGTCTCCCTGCCTATGGCAGGGGGTTGGAACTAGATGATCCTTGAGGTCCCTTCCAACCTTACCATTCTATTATTCTATAGTATATGTTTAAAAGAAAAAACTCACAAACAACCCCCACTCCAACACAGCTGAGTGCTATTATGAAAATCTAACAGAAGTCAGAGATCCAATGTATGATATGTGGAACTCGTGCTTCTGAGGCTCATATTTGCTTGTGCCCATTTATGTCTCGATGTTTACAGACAGATAAACCAGCTAATGCCACTAGCAGAATGAGGTGAAATAAAGTGATAGGTGATGTCCTTATTGGCATTGCATCTAACATCTCTCCAAAAGTGCCACTGTTCTGCCAAATGCAGCTGCATTACCTCTTTAGATGTTTAATTAAGACAGGGACTTACACATTGACTTGTTTTTTAATCACCTTTTGGAGAATAGAGGCTTTTTTTGTTTTTTTTTTTTTTTTTTGAGAATTATGGCTAAATGATAGCATTGGCTCCTGCGGAGCAGAGCAATCAGTACTGTGTTACAGAAAAATCTGGGAAAAGTTCTGGGAGACTGAAAAACTGGAAATAGATCTAATGCTTTGTTTTAAGATTTGTGATTTTTTATATTTTTTTTACTTCTAATTTAAAAACAATAATTTTAAATGAAAATAAATATAAAAATAAAGTAAGGACTTAGCAAAACAAGTATTCTGAAATGGCTGTATGTTGCCTGCCTTTTGCATCAAATGAAGCACATTGTTCAGGCTAAACTGAATGTGGATAGTTTTGCATAATTGATAAAAGGAGTTTGACTTTCAAGCAGAGAGAAATATTTCAGTTTCAGTTAATGGAAAATGTTCCAGCTTTTCCAATCAAACAAACATTTCCTTCAACAACTGTTCAGCAAATGAACTGTAAACACTTTCTTTGCCTGGTTGCATTCCTACACCATGTATGCTTCTGTGTATCCAGCATAAAGCACTTAACCAACATGAATGCACTAATTGGTTCAAGAGCTGTATTAACTTGGGCCTGATAGAATTACTGGACAGAATGAAGAGAAGAGTTAGATCAAATAGAAAAGAGGTGCAAAAGCTCATCTGAGAGTTCTGCAGAGGGAAATTATTACTTGCATGACCACAAAACCAAGCCAGGTGGCTTATTCTGAGACACGCTTGACTCCAGTCTGTCAGACACAGTTAGCCCAAACACAGCTGTTACCTCCCCACACCTAACACACATATAAACAAGAAAGCTTTGTTATTTGAACATGGATTAATTAGTCATAAACCCGTTTGTTAATGTGGATAAATAATCCCATCAATCCTGATCCTGCTATCTTAATATTGTGTCTGTATGCCCTGAATTGTTAGCCCAATAGTCCTTTTAGACACAAGATCCTATCGAATTAAACTCTTTTCTGAACTCTAAATTGTAAATATTTCACCTGTCAATTGATGTTAAAAAAATTACTTTTTTAGTCAACATCCAAACACAGGTTTTGGACCTTTGCTTGCATCAGTGCTCAATAAATGTTCTCATTTCTAGACTTAGTCTAAAACACAGGAAAAAGAGCTTTTCTTCCCCAATCTAATAATTATCTTAACCTTATTGTTAATGTGGATGTATTTCATCACCCACAAACAATCCCCACAGCATCCTCATGAAAAAAACTGCCTGTCCTAGGCCTGGACAGGTGTATATTCTGTTGGATCAAACACTAGCTTGCTGGCCATGCCCAAAGAGTGGTAGTGACTGTAGTGAACTTCAGCTGGTGGCTGGTTGCAACTGGTGTTCCCCAGGGCTCAGTGCTGGGGCCGTTCCTGTTTAACATCTTTATCAATGTGCTTTCAGTAAGTTTGCAGATGGCACTAAGGTAGATGAGAGAGTTTATCTGCTACACAGTAGGAAGGCTCTTCAGAGGGTCCTGCAGAGGCTGGATCAATGGGCTGTGCCCAGTTGTATGGGCTTCACCAAGACCAGCCTGTACTTGGTCTGCAACAGCCCCATGAAGCGCTGCAGGCTTGGGGAAGAGTGGCTGGAAAGGTGCTCAGCAGAAAGGGACCTTGGGGTGTTCATTGACAAGAAGCTGCACATGAGCCAGCGGTGTTCCCACGTGGCCGAGGACAACAGCATCCTGGCCTGCATTAGGAAGTGTGTCCAGCAGCACAGGAAGGTGATTGCCCCACTGCACTGGGCACTGGTGAGGCCACACATCGAGTACTGTATTCAGCTTTGGGCACTTCACCACAAGAGATGCTTGAGTGTGTCCAGAGAAGGGTAATGAAGCTGGTGAAGGGTCTTGAGAACAAGCCTTTATGAGGAGCAGCTGAGGGAGCTGAGGCTGTTTAGTTTGAAGAAAAGGAGACTGAGGGGAGATCTTGCTCTCTGCAGCTATCTCAAAGGAGGTTGTAGAGCTTGGTGTTGGCTTCTTCTCACGAGTCACAACTGATGGGACAAGAGGAAATGGCTTCAAGTTACGTTAAGGAGGATTAGATTAGACATTAGGAGAAACTTCTATACCAAAAGGGTTATCAAAGACTGGAACAGGCTGTTCAGGGAAGTGGTTGAATCGCCATCCCTGAATGTGTTTGAAAGCTGTCTAGATGTGGTACTTAGAGGTATAGTGTAGTAGTGGCCCTGGTGGATTTAGATAATGGACTTGATTTTACTTTATCTTTTCCAACCATGACGATTCTGTGAAATGGAGCCTGCTTGTCCAGAGTAAATCTAGTCTGGTGGCTCCTTCGATGCTGATATCTAAGTATACATTCTCTGCTCTTGTTGATCTGAACCCTAGCACTTATTCCAAATTTAGGACTTTTTTATCTTAGCTACCCTAAGTCCAAGGTTATTCTTACTACCCTTGTTTGTAGCCATATTGAGTACCTCTTCTGGGTAAGTAAAAAAAAAAAAAATTACCTCAGAATATATATTTCTGAACCTACTTCAACCCTTTTTTATTCCCTCTTATGTCTTTCAGCTATAGCCATAACCTTCATTCAAAACATCATCCTATTCTATTAACATACAAAAGCAGTAGTTATCCAAAATATGCCCCAGGAGGTAAAGTCATGTTAAGAGCACTGAATTTGGTTTAAGTCCAGTCTTACCTTACCTTACCAGATCCTGCAGAAGGCATTGCCCTTGATTTCAGTTGACTCTGCTTTGGTCATTGCCCTGTTTGGGGAGTGAGAGTAAAAGTGGATCATCAGTTCAAGGGTTTTACACAGATGGGCTGAACATTTCAGGCAGAGAGTTAAGATAACAGCTCAAAAGATTGTGAAGCCAGATAATTAGATCTGAAGGATTGCTGCTTGAGCAAAGGCTTAAGTGTGCTGGACTGCACTGGAAAGCTGTATTGTGTTCTCACAGCTGAAAAAGATTGAAAAGCAGTGATCTAAATGGAAGGTGAATGGATTTGGAGCTTCTAGTCGCTTGTGAAAACAAGAAACCTGAAGAGCTCTGAGTATACCACTTTAATTTACCAATGTACCTATTTTGAAATGTGAGGAATAGAGAGAGTATCAACTACTTTTCAGCTGTATTCAGCATGAATTAGTGTGAAAAATGCTATGGAACTCTATGACTGTATCTAGTTTATTTATAGTACCAAAGCAATCTTAACAAGGCTGAGCATTTTTAATATATCCATTGAAATGGGTACCTGTAAAATGTGGCTTCTCAGGAAGGAAAGCAAAAGGACAGACTCTCAGTCACTGATGTAATGAGAAAATATTCTCAAATTTAACAAAAAAAGAAAATCTGAGCAAGCAGTGTCTCAATGTATCACTAAAATCTTTCTTCTTTGCTCTTGAGGAGGCTGTATTGCCTTTCCTAAAAAGTAAATAAATCTACCACCATTTTAATTAAGTGCCTTCTCAGCTGATTCTTCTAACCTCAAATTGCTCAGGCTTTGTAAGAGCAAGGTATTTCAAGTCTTCCTTGATGTTTTACAGCCAGGTGCAACAGCTGAATTCTTTTGTCTCTGACAGTTTCCAGAGGCAGAGTTGTAAGTTTTCATGTCGAATGTATAGTACTGGATTGTGAGTAACAAGGTGGAAACAAATTGTAACTCCATTGTATGTACTACATATTTAAAGTAGTTTAGTTTTGCAAGTTTAATCCTCCGTTATTTTCCTAATAATTTCTACTCAATGAATCTGCTAAATTGCTGTGCTAAGTAATGTAAAACAGCCTTGAGAGCATCTTATGACTCTGAACACATACAGTAGAACTGAGTATAATTGAAGAAGTACAGTCAGTTCCTTTTTTCCATTTAGTCCTCTAAACCAAACAATTATCCTCCATTTCTGGCCCTCAGTTTCACCCTTCTGTGTTGTACTGCAGTTTGTTTACATTGGTATTTGTGCTGTAGCACGCTTGTGGATAGAACAGCTGTGGAGGTAGCATGAGGTGATCCTGTGGTGGTTTGCTGTGGAGCGTCAGGCGATGCATGCCATGGCTTTGTATCTCACCACAAAGGCTGCCGGGGTTTCTCTTTTGTTGTCTGTTGGTTTTGCCCAGTGAATAGTAAAGAGAATATGTATAAATGCTAAAGTTATTGAGTGTTTGCCCTAACAATTCTAACATCTGTTAGAACTGTATTTTTCCAAAGTATTAATGTTGGAAAAAATATTTTTCATGGAACTAAAGAGATAAGAAGTTTTCGTGATAACATACATACATACATATATATATATATATATATACACACACACATATATATAGTCTATATGTATACATAAATACTTCATAAATGCTCTAATAAGTCTTTTGGTGCCTTTCAACATTTATTCAATAATGTCTACCAGAGAATATCTATTTATGTGGTTAATAGCCTCTATTCTATGTCCTTGATATATGACTACATCCTTCCTATTATCCAATCCTTCCTACTTAGAAACCATTCTTCTGGACTGATGTGGGTTAGGGAGTTANCAGAGCCATCTTATTCCACTCACTGCAGCAGAGGGAAGACTATTATTTCTTCTAATATTCTCTCTCTCAAATGTGAAGTTGTTCATTCCTTCTCAGAAAAGTCTGCACTGTAGGTAATTCCTTTAACTTCCCTCTATCAGGCTTCATCAAGAAATACTTATGTTTGGTTTCCTTTCACAATGATATATGCAACCAAAACAGTAAGGGCTGTTGCAAAGTTGTTCTAAACCTTTTCTTCCATTCTGCTAAGCTGAGCATAATCATCTGCAGTTGTTCCCTGCACCCTTGAGTTGTCAACACCTGTACAACACACAGGAAAGCATCAAGAAGACATTTGAATTCACATACAATATATACCAGTGAAATGAGTAGGAAGCCATTGAGTCTGCATAGAGGGGGGAATCTACACTACCTATAATTATTTATGGCAGAGAATTTTCTGGATATACATGGGCTTTCCCTCTGCAGGTTGTGCAATATTGTGTTTATTACTAGATGCCTACACCAAACAATGGAGCGACTGAGCAAAATTTCTGTAGCAATACTGCTAGCAATATATAATTTTATCAGTTTTAACTGTGTGGTTCAGCGATTACAACTCTTACATACAAAGGTATAATTTTTATAATCAAGTCTGTGTATGTAGCTCCTATATTGTGCCCTATTTTGCTTACATATAAGTAAGAAAAAGCTTAAGAGACAACTTGGACTACTTTCCCAAACACTTAAAAGCATGATTACATCTTACATCATTATTTTAATCTCTGTAGTTCATGGCTGTTGAAGCATCTTCCTTTGCATACCTTTTCTTCTTGACACAATTTTGGTATGCATTCACTTACAGCTGCCAAAAGTGTAGCCTGTGTCTGTTGTTCTACTAACGGCTTCCTCCTTCTTTGAAGGTTATTGTGCAGTTGCTGTGCATATTGTGTTGAGATATTCAGGTGTCCTGCCTGACGAGTCCTTACATCAAGACTGCCTCATGTAAGTAAATCAGCAGTCTGGCTTAAGCACCAAAATCTACATGAAAATGTCTCCAAATCCTTCTGCTTGCCTCATTTGCTTTGGGCAGTAAAAGCTGGGGGATGGATAGGTATCACTTGTATGGGGCTTCAATCAAGTTTGTGGAAGAGCAGCCTAGAATAGATGGAAATGAGCCAGTGGGATTTTGAAAATGCATAAGTAGTAATATTGTCCAAATTGTTCTTAGCTATGTGATGCTTTGGCATCTCAGTGGTACCTACTGTCCATTAGCACAGTCCCAGGACTTAGGCCTTTCTTCTAACTTGCCTTTGTAATTCCACATATTTCAGCAGAGTGAAACAAAATAAAGGCTAAGTTTGTCTGTGAATCATTGTATTCATGACGTGAACCTCATAATGATCTCCCAACAGCAAAAGAAAACTATGATATTGAATTGTGCCCTTAATAACAATGTGAAGTGCAAAGTGACTAAATTAAAATGTCTTCCAATTATAAGCAGCATGGGTTTTCTTTTAGTAAAATTTTTAGTTGATTGTTGCAAGAGAACAGCATTCACAAATGGATTTACCTGCTGTATATCCTTTCTGCTGTCATGCTTCATAATATATGATAATAATTACCTTAGTATAGGAATAGAAGACCAGAAGGTTATAGGAAACCTTAATGGAAGAAAGATGTTGATGTTTTCTGACAGAAAGGTCTTTAGTATTGTGCTGGTTTGAGGCTAACTGGAATATTTTAATGAGAGAAATTAGATCATTGGCTGTGAAAAGAAAATAATGGTGATGTCTATATCACTCCTTTGTTCTGCTGAGAGATACAAAAACAAGAAACATCAACAAAGTCAGTCAGTCTCTGTCTGGCTGCTGCTTGCATCACTAATTCCTCTGCCTGGACCTGTATAACTCAAACTAATTATTCTGCTTCTAACTCTGTAACTGGCAATCTCACCCCTGCACATAAGGCTTCTGATATAAGGGTGAGGGTGGAAAGAAGGAGAGGAGTTGGTTTGAAAGCCCTCCTGAGAAATTCTGCTGTTCGGAGTGTGTGTGGGGGGGTGGAAATTAGTATTTCTGTGTTACTTTAACATGTATATAATTGTATATAGTTATAAATATCTTTATATATTGTGTATATATGCTTGTATATTTGTGCTACACTGTAAATATAGCTTCATTCCTTAACTTCCATCCAGCTGAGTTAGTCTGGTGAATTCGTGGCGGGGCAAGAAACTCTCAAACTACTACAAGTATGTTGTGGTCTTCTGATTTGTCACTTAATTGTTGAAGTATTTGCTTCACTTGTAGTTATGCAATAGTATAGTGGAGTCTGACTATTCACATAGCAGAAAATCAGAATTCATTTCTTAAAACTGAATCCTCTCTGCAGCAATAAACACAAGAAAGAGAAGTTCATAGAACTTCTATTGGCTGGCATTATTATATTGTCTCCTATCAGAACGTAAAAATGTGTCAAAACTTGTGATGGAGTTTCCTAATAAGCAGGTGTGTTATCATAAAATAATGGAATGAAATTTACTTCTTTGATTTAAAGCCGGCTTTAAAGGCTATCTTCTCCAGAATATCTAGGGAGAGCCTGGTTTTCTTAAAAAGATTGATCAACATGTTCACCAGTAAGTAATCATAGAATCATAGAATGGTAAGGTTGGAAGGAGACTTCAAGGATCATCTAGTTCCAACCCCCTGCCATAGGCAGGACACCTCCCACTAGTACAGGTCACTCAAGGCCTCGTCCAACCTGGCCTTGAACACCTTCAGGGAGGGAGCAGCCACAACCTCCCTGGGCAACCTGTTCCAGTGTCTCACCACCCTCACTGTAAAGAACTTCCTCCTAACATGTAGTCTAAATGCAACTAACGTCTAGTCTAATGCAATGCTACATTAGGGCAGAGCTTGTAGGAGCTACTGCAGCTTTCAACTGACTCAGTTATAATGAGTTTCCTGCAAGACAGAATGAGGGAGTAAATTTTGAGGCAACCTGGAAAAGGAATTTCCAGTGGCTTCGAGATGAAAATTTTAATGCAGTTGAAAAATATTAGCTTTCACAGTAGTGAAAGGTAGAGCCATCAAATCCACAATACAAAATAAAAATATTTAAGCATTTTGTGATACTGTAGGCAGCTGCCAAATTGTGGGTGAAAATCAGTAAGAAATTGAAAGAAGTCTTTTGTGGAAACTCTGTCAGGAGTGCATTTAGATTTCAAAAATGCATCTGGATAAAGCAAACTCTTTCCTGCTGTGAATTAATCACCCAACTAGGTTGCTTCTGCTGTAATTAGTTCTACATTAGTTGAACTCAGAACCTCCATAAATCAGAATGGTGAGAATTCTTGCTCCTTCCACTTTGCTTTCTATCTTCTTTCAGCTCATGTGTCTAGAAAAAAAAAGTTTTTTAATTGATTTTTTTCCCCCCTTCACCTGCAAGATTTGCAGCACATCCCTCAGATAAACATCTGTTTTGTTTTCTTTCTGGAGATAACATAAAGATCTGTGTAAACCCTCATCAGCAATTCTTTCAGCTTCCTTGATGCTGTCTCTGACTTTGTTCCAGATTGGAGTGTGCAGAAAGAGCTCTGTCAGGGCTCATCAGGCTGCTAGCCATTACCTGTTGCTTTTGCTCATTAGCCAGAAAGTAAGATAAACTTTCTTATCCTGGTATGATTCACATAAACTTTTCAGAGGACAAGTGAACATAACACATAATATTATTCCTAAGTTTTTCTTCCCACTGCAACAACATTATCTATGGTACTTACTCTTATTTACTGATTCTCTTTATATTACCTAATCTCCTCAACTGCAAGCCAAAGAAGCTTTCCTATACTACTGAAAATTGAATGTATAGTTGAAAGCTTTATGTGAAACACGTCAATAGCCTTTCCCCATTTTTTGTTCTTTTGGCTTAAGTACCTCTATCTTTATTAAATGTATCATGCTTTACTGTCTGTAAGTGTAGAAGGCATAAATTTAATACATAATGCCATTTCTGTATTGTCTAATGTAAATATATCTAGAACTAGATTTGCATGGATTCTACCATCTAGTAATTATCACAACTAAAAGAAGATGCATGATCAATCTAGCTGTGATATTAGCAGTGTCCTACTAGAGGAACAGGGAGGAAATAAGGATTCTTTGTGAGAGAATGAAGGTGGCAGGATAAGAATTTTGATGCAGTAGTGTATTCATTTCTAGTGTTATCTTTTTACATAAGAATTTTCTGAAATGTTCACAGGAATGTTATTTGGTCATCACAGTGAGGGATAATCTTTTCAGCTACCTAAACATAGGCCACAAAACACCATTCATGTAAGAACTCATCTCTGAAAGGACGTTTGGTATATATTAATTAATGGAAATGTGCTTAATACTGGCAATGAAATGAATGTAAGCATACAAATAAATGGTGCTCAGTATCCAGAGACCTTTACTTCTGTAAGCTGTATTTGGAAGAAATGCATAACTGTCAAAGGACCTGCCTGACCATGTATATTGATGACATTATGCAGATATGTGTCTGCTTGTTGCTGAGAGGTTCATGAGGCTCTCTTGAGACTACAGTATAAAGAAAACAATTGATGCACCAGCACAAAAAATCAAAGAATAGTCCAATAACAGTCACAACAAGGAGCAGCAGCTACCATTAGTAGAGTAAGCAAAGAGAGCAATTGTAAGACTTGTTACTGGACAGAGAAACTAAAGGAAGAGTGAAAATAATAGTTTCCAGGGAATATTGATGTGGATAGAAACTAACAAATCCTGTCAAGATTTGTCACCAATTACTTTTCTCCATATTGTAAGGGGGAACCCTATTGTTCTATTTAATTATTCAGCATGCTGGTATTGCTGTTCCCTAGTTTCCTCAGAGAGGGCTCAGAAGAACAAAACCTTTCTGTGATGGGGATGTGTACAATCAGTTAAAGAAGCTTACAGCTCTTGGTATGATTTCTACATGGGCAACTTTTGAGAATGTTGCTAAATACATTCTTCTTATTCAGGTTTTCAATTTGGGAGGGAAAAAAAGGAAAAAATATAAGCAGCAGCTATTCTAACCACTTGCATCACATACATACGTTTGGTGACAGCAATTACAAGATTTCACATCCTCTCTAAGCCTCCTTTGTCTTACATGACAAATACTATGTTACAAATAAGTAAGCACATTACAGAATCACAGAATGTTAGGGGCCGGAAGGGACCTTTAAAGATCATCCAGTCTGACCTCCCTGCCAGAGCAGGATCACCTGTACCAGATCACACAGGAATGCACCCAGGTGAGGTTTGAATATCTCCAGAGAGGGAGACTCCACAACTGCCCCAGGCAGCCTGTTCCAGCATTCCATCGCCCTCAAAGTGAAAAAAAAATTCTCTCATGTTTCCATGGAACTTCCTATGCCTCAACTCCCACCCATTGCCCCTTGTCCTGTCATTGAGCATCACTGAGAAGAGCCTTGCTCCATCCTCTCAGCACTCACCTTTTACATATTTGTAAACTTTGATGAGGTCACCTCTTAGTCGTCTCCTCTCCAAACTAAAGAGCTCCAGCTCCCTCAGTCTCTCCTTGTAAGCAAAATGTTCCACTGTCCTTGAACTGAGTGGCCCAGAACTAGACACAGTATTCCAGATGCTGCCTCAGCAGGGCAGAGTAGGGGGGAAGGAGAACCTCTCTCAACCTACTAACCACACCATTTCTAATACACATTCAAAGCATACTTATCAATTCTTCAGTTCTTAAAAATTCTTGGACATTTGGGTGCTTTAGGGAGTTTATAATTTTTGATATAAATAACTCAAATGTACACTTTAGAATTGCTCCCTGAAAATATTCTAGTAGTTAAAAGAATATGAACACCATAAGTGCATGAGAGAGAGCTGATTTGTAAATGTATCTGAACATTTCCAAAGTATACATTTCAATGTTTCCTTATCTTCAATAATAATGCATTTATTCAAAACACTGGCATCAAATGTATCACAGTATCACAGTATAGCAAGGTTAGAAGAGACCTCAGAGATCATCAGGTCCAACCCACTACCACAGACCTCAAGACTAGACCATGGCACCAAGTGCCACGTCCAAACGTGCCTTGAACACCTCCAGGGACGGTGACTCCACCACCTCCCTGGGCAGCGCATTCCAGTAGCGAATGATGTTCTGTTTCTTTACTTTGTAGGCTGGCCAGATTGGTTTACCATGCTCATTTTAAAAGAATTTGTATGTTAGTATATGAGAAAAAAAAAAGACTAAAGAAATAGATTCATGTAACATTTGCAGCTGGGTATTAAAAACACCTTTCACTAAGCTATATAAAATGGGCAAGTAACATTCAATAAAATATTTACAATGGAGTTCACATGAAAGCAGGGCACTAAAAGAGCACCTGACAATGATCAAGAAGGGGCAGTGAAAGCATGTATGAGAGAAACACAAATGTGCTTTCTGGAAATTGTGTGCTCCTACACTTTTCCTCCCAAGAACCACTCCCTCTCTGAAGCCAGATCTGTTCTAGACACTGCTTGGAATGCTGTTGATGGCATAGACATCACAGATGATGAAAGACATTTACTTAAATGCCTGTCAGCATTTGTGTACATCTCATTCTAAATCCATGCCTTTGATACTGCAGTGGAAACTGATCTGCAGCAAGAACATCAGAACATGGAAATTTGTTCTAAAATTCCCTCCAGGCATGTGAACTGCTCTGAGCTACAAGAAACTGCACTGAGATGGAAAAATTTCTGCAAGTTTCTATGGGTTTAGGCCACTAATCATACGAGGTGAAAAACAAAGTATATTATATACCTTCCAATACCTTCCTTCTCTTGCAAATAAGAGACACATGCTTTTTCTCCCTGTATTTTCTCTCTTTCCAATGAATATTCTGCTTCCTGTGTCACTGTGAAAGATACTATAAAATTGTGTTTTAGGAGAGGAGGTTATTCACTCATCTGGGATATGGAAATCCTGTTAACTTTTGAAGGTATTTTTAATAAAATTGCATCATTGGCAGAGAACTTTTCATGATATTGTACTGTGTTTATTAGATAGTGAAAATCTTTTTGCATTAGGTTCAAAGCCAAAAATTCATTTCCAAAGGAGCTGGGTGCCTAGGTTGCTTAGATATTTTGAAAATCTCATTAGGCCTTCTGTTTGCAGCTTTTTGGCATCTAAATACCCTCAAAAATCTGGCTCAAGAGTTATTACAGTAACACAAAGGAACAATAACTTACGGTTTTCATGCCAGAAGGATTTTACTGACACAGAGCATCTTGATGTTGCACTGTGGGTAATTGTATTTACATGTTTGAGAGCACTGTATTAATTATAGCACAAATTAAGACTCTGTTTAACATGTGTCAAGAAGTTGTTCTCAAATACATTATTCCTTGTAGGGCTTGCGATAAAGTAAAGCATTTAACTGAAGCCCAGGAAGGTTGTAAACAGGGAAACGGTCACTGTACAGTGGTTGATTCATAGTCTGGAGAAGAGACAGGGAGCAACCAAAGCAGATTGCTCAGCCTTAATGCTAAACCCATCACTACTTTAATTTTTTTTTGCCATCATGTTTTTTTTTTTTCCTACCTACTATTCTTTTGCTTAAGCCTCTTAAAGTCTGCTTGTCCATTTTTCAGTTCATATGAAAATACATGATTTCAAAATAACCTTGAAGTTATTTATTTAGACAGTTTTAATTTTTATGAATAAGAAAGAGAGATAGATATTTTGGCTTCAGTGTTATCCTTAGGCAAGGGAAGAAATGAATGGAGCCTAGTCTGTGTATTGAGCTATGAATATATTTGCTTCGTGGCCTCTGGAAGACCCCAGAGGTGAAAGCAGTGTATTAATTTTTGATGGTTAGTTTCTATTCTGATGAAAAATGTTTCTTTGGATGTGATAATACGGTTGAAGTAGCAGGAGCTATAGGGCTGGGGAAATGCCGGTCATACTTTTTAAATCTAGTTTTAATCTCATGTCCATAATTGTGGAAACAGGTTTGGGCTCATTTTTCTGTAACTCAGGTTGTATGTCAGTCTGTGATAAAATGATGGGAAATAAAGTTGATAGATCTGGCTTAGGCACAGTTTCCCCATCTTGCTTCCTCTCCCGAACATGAGCGATGAGAATTGAAAGATATAACATTTCTGACACATTCTGAAGACCAGTAAAATCCAAATTCTCTGCTATGCTAAAAATAAAAATCCAACTTGATGTGGGAATGGGGTTATTTGCTGCTGCAGCAGGTTTGTGCTGAAATAGATGCACCTGCTGTAGAGCTGGTCATTTGTACTCATTGTGCATTGATAGAAACTCAGGGTCATACCCGACTGGGTCCAACACAATGTCTGCAACAAATTTTAGTGTAGCTCTCTGATGACCAATACCCCATCCTCTAGGAGAGGGTGGTACATAGCCTCCATAATCTCCTCTGTAGTTATTTGGAGATCTCTGGGTGACTGAAAGCAGGAAGGTAGTTACCTTTCCTTACTGTGTCTGCTAAAGGTAGCAGCACAGTTCATGGTAGATTGTAGAAAACGATGTTGGCAACGAATGCCAAAGGTATTATTTAAACACATATTTAATATTTTCTCTTTGTAGTTCATTGCTTTAGTACCAAAACACCACATAATTTATTTCATTGTAAATTTAATTTTAAAAACTTATTTTTTGTTTGCTCTCCTGAAAAAAAACCCACAACTATCCCCTTTAAATCAAATAAAGTACACAGAATTAGAAAGTCTACAGGCTGTTCTAGAACATATTTGCATACTGTAATTAATTGTATTCTAGGAAATGGTTCCTGGCTAATGATAGGAAGATTTAATTCTTAATTTTTAATAAATTGAAATTTGGAATTGCAATTTGGAAAAGTGAGATTTGGAAAAGATTTTAAAGGAAAACTTGAGGGAAGTGGGCCATTAAATCAGTTGAAGACCCTGTTGATATTTTGAGATACTTCTGCTATGATCGACATTATGTCCATAAAGCCTTTATAAGTAAAGGCTGTTTTAAAAAATAAAAGAGTTTTTGCAGTCATCTGGGGTAGTTCTCTGGAAGAAGTCCCAGCTCGTAGAAAACAAGCATTGCCTCTGCTTGTGAAGCACCTGGCTTTGATTTCAGAGGGGAAACAGAAGAAAATTACTTCAATGGGTGGTGACATTATATGCAGCTGTTGCCTGGCAGAAATCATGCTCTCTTCCTTTACTCAAGTGAAAGCACTTTTACCTTGTATCATGGATAGGATCAGAACTCCAGCTGTGTTCTCCTATAAGAAAAGACAAAAAAAGATGCATTCCCCAAATCTCTCCTGCAATTATGAAATAAAGTTCAATACATTTGTCATTTTTATTATGCAGAGGAAGATGGGGATGACCAGAAGGACATTTCTGATGGAGCTGGCAAGAAGAAAAGGTTTCAGAGTAGAAACTGAGTTAAGGTAGGAAAATGTTTATGTATGTAGAAGTATTATGTAATAATACTGCTTGAAACACTCTAATTTATTAAATGCAGTCATACAAGTGATTGTGGTTGAAGTTTTTGCTTATGTGTTTGGCATATATACTCTGCTCTTCCTACTATAAAGATGCTCTGGGATTTCAGTGAGTCTTCCTAAAGTTTGATTCATTTATATTGCCTTCTAGGCAGAGAGCAGGCAGAACGCAAGCTTTAGCAAAATGTATAGTTTTTTTACCTCTGAAATCTGTCTAATTTGTCTTAAGTTAAAATACCATAGCTGTGGCATTTCAGGGTGAAAATATACTTCACCTGCAGATTTTTCTGATTCTGTCTCCATAAGATAACTCATTTTGATGGAAGCCTTCTGCTGCTTCTGCTTTTTTTTCGAGTGCTATCATTATGTGGTTTTCAAAAAGCTAGAAGAAACCAGGTATTGATCATTACTCTGCATCTGTATGCAGATAGTGTTCAGCTGGGTCCTTGCTATAAAAGCTCGTTTCCACAGATTTTTCTATCCCATCAACTTTTAAAAGCCTGAGGAAGAAGGGAGGATGAAAAAAAATTGTAAAGCAAGATTCAAGCAGGTATTGAACAGAAGTAGGTAATTAGCATGTGATATCAAACTAATTGAATTCTCAGGGAAGGAAAAATTAACTGGGCTGCCCTGAATCCAACATTAACAATCCACTGTGGAGTGAGTACAGGCTTTATTTGGGCTGCTTTGGCACAAAGGTATTTATTGCCCATATTCCAGACTTTCTCTACATTGTATGCAAGATGAGTGTTACATTTAATTTCATTTTAGCTGGTACTGGTTAAAACCATTTAACTGTTGATTTGGGGTTTTTTTCCCAAAAATACCAGAAGAAATGCTAAACTTTTTCTGCTCTGTGCCAAGAAAAGAGCACAGCTGTACGGGTACCAGAGGAAACTGGTGCACAGCAGCTAAACTGCTACTGTGAGCATAGTGATGGCAAAGTTCCCAGATCTGCAGCTTGGCACAAGTACATTACGTATGAATATTTTATATAACGTGAAATAAACCACAGGAAGCAGAAGTTCTATGTCTCTAACTGATTTTTACTTTATTTATTTTTTTTACTCAAGTAAAGATGTGACAGTTTTAATTATTTAACCTTGCTAGGTTCTACTTTAATAAGAAACAGGGGCATTCGATGGACATTCACCTAGCCTAGGTTTGTAGTCATTTAGGTTAAAGTAAATCAGGATTTCTAATCTGTTTGTTTATTTATTTACTTATTTATTTTAATTAACACTGTTCTACAAGTTGCATAATGTGGAGAGAAAAAAAAAAAAAGTGCTATACCATGACAGGTTTCATATTTCTGAAGTATAATATATTTAACAAATTTATTTCCAAAATGTAGTACATTCAGTGCATTGGACAATTGTGTGATAACAGTTTTCTCTAGGGTGACCCAATGTTTGTCATTGAGATTTGTTGATTTAATGAAATCAGTGACTATTGGTATAGAGTTGGAACTCAGGCCAAGGAGTTTTGTTGGTCTCCTAGAAAACGATTTAATTTGTAAAGCTGTGCAGTCTGTTGATCAGCTATCACATGTGATTTTTAAAGTCTGGCAATCTGCCAGGTCCGTTTGAACTTTACTGTATGTGCACAGGGCTGTCATTAGCACGGTGTTGCGGAGGCTTGCAAATGGTGATGGCTGTCATCAGGACAACTTGTTTCAGTTTTTATAGAAATAAGTCTAGAATTAAGGCACAGACAGTGTCATTATCTGACTTAACTTCAAGAAGTTTAGGAGTCTGCTGACTGATATCAGTTAATTTTGGCATGTATTTCAGACATCGAGATTCACAGGATCACAGGATGTTAGGGGTTGGAAGGGACCCAAAGAGATCGAGTCCAGCCCCGCTGCCAGAGCAGGACCATACAATCTAGAACAGGTCACACAGGAAAACATCCAGACGGGCCTTGAAAATCTCCAGAGAAGGAGACTCCACAACCACTCTGGGGAGCCTGTTCCAGTGTTTTGTGACCCTTACAGTAAAGAAGTTTCCCTTTGTGTTGAGGTGGAACCTCCTGTGCTGCAGCTTGTATCCATTGCTCCTTGTCCTATCACAGGGAGCAAGTGAGCAGAGCCTGTCCCCCCCACTCCTGACACACAACCCTCAGATATTTATAAACATTTATTAAATCCCCTCTCAGTCTTCTCTTCTTCATACTAAAAAGCCCCAGGTCCCTCAGCCTTTCCTCATCAGGCAGTGCTCCAGTCCCCTAATCATCCTCCTAGCCCTCTGTTGGACTCTCTTGAACAGGTCCCTGTCCCTTTTAAACTGGGGAGCCCAAAGCTGAACTCAGTACTCAAAATGAGGTCTCAGGGCAGAGTAGAGGTGGAGGAGAACTTCCCTTGATCTGCTGGACACGCCTTTCCTAATACACCCCAGATTCTATAGGTTTCATGAAAATGAAATTTCATCCTTTATCTGTTACTGTTTTTTTGAGTGACAGCGCCCTCCTGGGGTGTGTGTGAATGGGGAACACGAGTGATCACTCAAAATTTCCTGCCAAGTTAGTTTTCTAAGCTTACTGAGGAGCATCAGCAGGCCAGGCGGAAATGTACAGATCTTCTTAAGTACGTATATAAATTTTTTTTCTTCAAATACAACTTTATCTCTGTTTATTATTTTTCTGTGGAAGCTGCAGAGCTGTGTCTTTTTGTCATCCAAGCCAAATGTTTTCAGAGTTGGAAAAAATGTGTAATAGGGTAGTGTCTTATGGAAGGCAAATGATGCTGAAAGAATGGAAATACTGCACTTAGAGAAACTGTCAGGCTAAAGTATTTTCCCCAAAGCAGATTCAGTGACTAGAATAGAAATACTGTGATATGAAAACACAGCTGCTTCCCACACCCTAATATACTCTGTGTGTGTGTGTGTGTATATATATATATATATATATATATATATTACAATTTTTGGGAAGTATATGGTAAGTGAATATGGAAAATAACAATTCTGTATCTGTGTATGGTACTTTTTCTATACTTCTTGACAGTGACTCTGTGACTCATGTTGTGGCTGAGAACAACTCTTATCTGGAAGTACTGGACTGGCTGAGAGGACAGGCTGTGGGTGACAGCTCCAGGTTTGAATTGCTGGATGTCTCCTGGCTCACAGCATGCATAGAAGCAGGAAGACCAATAGATTCAGAAATGAAGTATCGACTCATGGTAAGACACATCCTTCGGTGTGAATACATCATTTTGTTTGTTTTTCCTAAAAATATACATATATGCTTGTGTTATGATTATGCTTTATTTACTTCAAAAACTTTTATTCCTTTATGTGAGTAATTCACACAATTTTAATACATTAAAAAGACCTTCTGCATCTTCAATATCAGTATCTGATAATGCTAAGTTGCTGTCACATTTAACATCATTCTTGTAAAAACTGGGGTGCTAGTAAAAGGGAAATATGCCTCAAAAGCACTTGCTGCTGTTATGGTACTTGATATACTTCAAATACCTCTGCTTTGTGGTAAACGTCCCACTAGAAGCAGTGTGCTTTAACGAGCTTCTTATTCATGGCCTCTTCAAAACAACACAGAAAATGTCGAAATCTTTGCAATTTGGAAGTGATTACCTAACCTCTGGGCCCCTGAAGCACCTGTGAAATGAGGACTGCTGCAGTCTGTGGATAAGCATGTACAAATTTGCCACCATCAAGTAAAATTGTGCAAAGAAAACCAGTTTTGGTTCTATTCTATATTCTCTCAATGGGAATGGTAAGGCAGAGATATTGTGAATGGCAGGCCAATTATCCCAGGTTGGGAACTATAGGGTTAAAATAGTCTTCTAGGGACTTGAAGATTTGTTATTCAATCCCACAATTCTGCTATCTCTTCATAAGCTCAGGGCAAGGCCAGCTTGTTCTCCTTTCCTCCCCCTTCAGCCTTGCGTTGGGCAGGAGCTGCGTTATCGGGACAAAACACGTAAGGATAGACCTGGTTGGGGCCTCCAGAGGCTGTGCTTAGGCCTCCTGGATGGCAGAGGCATGGGGCGGGGAGAGGATTGGAGCACTGGGGATGATAGATTTAGTTTTGGGTTGGGGAAAAATTCAGGGGATTTGCTTATGGATTCTGTATCTGCTTTGTAATTTCTATCTCTAACACTCTCTCCAAATATAATTCTGTTTTTTTCTCCAATTCGTTTGAGAGCTTCGCTCCGTCGGCTCTTTAAATCCATGACACCAATGGTTGGGTGAAAGGTGTTTGACCTCGAAGAAATGGATTTCTTCATATTTTCATCTGATCTATATCTGACAAAACTTTGCTAATTTGTCAAACTGGAGTGCAGTGTGAAACAGAAGTATTCAATACCCCCAGTAGAGGCTGTAAACGATGAAGGTGTGGTAGGGATGCACAGGCATGCTGTGCACAGTGTGACAACAGCACATGCTGCTGGGCCATGGAACAGACTCTGCACTGCAGAGTCCCTCATTCTGCACACACCCAAGCCTCACAATGCACCGGTGAAGAAATTAATTCATATGTCAAGAGAATTACAAGTCTGAGCTAAAGCTCTCTGAACTAAAGTGAGAGATTCCTGCTGACTTCTAAGGGTCTGGATTAGGGTCCTTGTAAACTGTCACCCCACTGCAAGACAGTGTCTAGGAAATCTGTAAATGCTGGGACCATGGCAGATCCACAGTGATATACCTTCTGTGAGGCAGAGGATGCCTGAGTGTTTAACAGCAATATCACACTACTCCATGCTTCTTCATCCTGATGTTTAGATTATGAAGGATGGATTTGTAAACAACCACCCTTCCCCAGGAAAAGCTGTAGCTCCCAATTAATTTTTTCAGTCATCTTTCACTATCAAAATCTATTTTCCAGGATTTTACATGTAAGAATTACTGTTTAATAACACTTTGGGGGAGGGGGGAGGAGTGAATACACCAGATGGAGCTGTTGCTCTCAGACTCAATATAATTCCACGACAGAATATGCATTTCTGTTTACCATCCTTCCAAGGAAGTAGTTCTGCAGTATATTTATAATATTTCCAGTGAATCTGCTGAAGGGAGAATAGACCAAAGAATTTAATGCAAAACTGAAAAAAAAAAGCCTGGAAACCTTGTAACTACTGCATTATATAATCTCATGGGCAAACAAATAACAAAAATATAAATACTGGAAATGCAAATAAGTTCTTTGAACAAAATGTGAACAAAATCCTATGAACTTTGCTGAGAGTTTCACATCAGGATTAAAAGGAAATCAAATTACCCTTTACGTACATTCTTAATTTCAGCAGTACATGAAGACCTTTAGATTCTGATATCTTGGATTTAAAAAAAAAAAAAAAAAAGTTATTTTCAAAGCAAGGAATGCCTTTGTCTTTCTCCAAAATGTCTTCAGCTATCCTTTCTTTTCTATTTTGTATGTGTATGTTCTTTTGGAATACTGCTGGAGCAGAAACTCCTGAATAACATAGCAGCATTGTCAGGAGATCATTATTATGTCAGGAGATCATTATACTTTGAGTCTGGCTCTGCAAGTAAATGCTTCTGGTTTTATGGAAAGAAAGATTTCATGCTAATAAATGTAGAGTGCAAAAAGCAAGCCAGTGACAGCTGTGCCGTTACCTTTAAATCTTGGAGTTAAAACCACTCTCAATTATATAGTGGCTCTGAAGTAATAAATACTTTTGTAAAGCAAACAAGGAAGGAAGAGAAAGGATTCTAGAAATTCAGCAGATATAAAAATAATCTTATTGTTGCAGTGTCACCATGATTGTGTTTTTTTCTACCTTGAGAAATGAGAAAAGATTGCAGTAAAGGTTAATTTTCTGTTTAAGTACTAGACTGAACTTGTACATAATGTAGTTTAATTGGAGTTTCACTGAACACAAATTTGGTCCATTATGTCAGTCTTGTAAAGTGTGAAATGAACACAAATTAACTAACCTCGAACCCAGGCTATATTATGAAGGCTTTAAGGTATGGATTGCAGTGGGGGATGTTCTGCCTGAAATCTTATCTACATGTAAGTTAGTGGTAAAATTCCTATTAATAGCAGTAAGATTTCATCATTCAGTTCTTACAGTAGCCTGTTTTCAAGGTTGTTCTTCATTCAGGATATTTGTTTTAATGTATTGCTAAAAAGAAATGTCCTTTTCTGTGCAAAACACAGGGAATGAAGTCAGAGTGACAGAACATAAGCTGACACATTAATTGCAATTTTCTCTAAAGTATATCTTGCTGTGGTTGCAAATGTCCTGAGAGATGCTCTGACTTTACTGATTCGTCGAGTGCAAAGGTTTGTGTGAGCAGATCCAAGATGGTCTGAATTCTTACTGATTCATGTGGTAACAGTTGACTTTAATAGCTGTCATTTAATTTAGTTGGCTATGGAAATGTGGTAGCCAAACATCTCCTTTAAAGGGAAATCAGAATATTTCTCTGTCAAAGGAATATCTATGTTCTGGGACACCTTTCCCACCACAAGCTGGTGACTGTCCTGGACAATAGCAGGACATGGACATGAATATGTATGCAAGGACGTCCCCACATGCAAGAAACTAGTGCTGTTTACTGGGTAATGAAAAGAGAGAGGCAGAGGGGAAGCTTTCAGAGGGATGAAAAGGAAGGAAGAGAACCATAAGCAACTTGGCATCCTCAGCAACTTTATGAACTGTGCTGGGACTGTCTCCTGCCTTTTCCTCATTCAGAACCTGGAAGTTGTTTGTTTGTTTTGAAAGGAAAAGAGATTTATTTCCTTAAACAAAGGGTTTCTCACCACACTAGAAAAAGGAAATATTGCATCTTTTGATCCCTTACTGTATCATGTGATAGGAAACTCATATTTAACATTTTCCAGCATGCATCATTCAGTTGCCTGGAGAAAGAGAGAGTCTAATTAATGGAAGAAAGCCTTCATATTGACAGACAGGGTTTCCCAGAAAATAAACTTATAAACTGGCTACCTTCTCTTCATAAAATGCTGGATATCAGCAGACTTTATTATTCAATCAATCCTTTCTGGACTTTATAGAGCTGCTGGCTGTTGTGAAATGTAACCTGGCACAGTCTCTTAGTAGCTGTGCACCTTATTCACTGCTGCTCTGTGTTCTCTCTCTGGTATTTCCCTATGACATTTTACCTCTTTGTTAGTGTATTAAAAATATATATATTTTGACAAAGAGCAAAGGAGTCCCCTACAAGATTCTGTCTCTGCTGTACAAACTTATAGTAGTACAGGCTGATTTTCCTGCTTATACTGTACAGAAAATGTCAGTGTGAAGGAGCATTTGTGACTTCAAGTAGCTGTAGCAATTAAGTAGCCTACACATTGGATATTTTTCAGTGGTTGCCCCCATGCAGTGTACCGTAATTTCATTTTGATGTAGTGGAGTTATATGCCAAAAAAAGGAAATGTAATGCTTGTATTTTTCTCGTATATGGAGGTGTTTCCTCCCAGTACTACAAATTGTTCTGAACTAGTGTGAATTTCCAAGATCGTTTGTTCTACACTGTAGTTGCTACTGGATGCAATTTCAAGTTTGTTTCATAATCTATATGCATGGATTTGGAGGGACTGATCCTGCTTGACCAACCTGATCTCTTTTAATGAGCAGGTGACCTGCCTGGTGGATGTGGGGAAGGCTGTGGTTGTAGTCTACCTGAACTTCAACATGGCCTTTGACACTGTCTGCCATAGCAAACTCCTGGCAAAGCTGGGAGTCCATGGCTTGGACAGAGGCAGTGCGTGCTGGGTTAAGAACTGGCTGGATGGCTGGGCCCCGAGAGTGGTGGTGAATGGTGCCACATCCAGTTGGTGGCCACTCACTAGTGGTGTCCCCCAGGGATTGATGCTGGGCCCAGTCCCGTTTAATATCTTTATAGATGATCTGAATGAGGGGATTGAGTCCAGCATCGGTAAGTTTACAGAGAGCACCAAGTTGGGAGCATGTGTTGATCTGTTAGAGGGCAGGAGGGCTCTGCAGACGGACCTGGACAGGCTGGACAGATGGGCACAGTCCAATGCCATGAGTTATTAAAACTCAATGTGGTCCAAGTGCCACATTCTGCACTTTGGCCAGAACAACCCCATGCAGTGCTACAGGCTAGGGACAGAGTGGCTGAAGAGAAACCAGGCAGAAAGGGACCTGGGGGTGCTGGCCAACAGCCAACTGAACATGAGCCAGCAGTGTTCCCAGGTGGCCAAGAAGGAATAGTGGCCAAGAAGGTGGCCTGTATCAGGAATAGTGTGGCCAGCAGGACCAGGGAAGTCATTCTGCCCCTGTACTCAGCACTGGTCAGGCCACACCTCAAGTACTGTGTCAAGTTCTGGGCCCCTCAATTTAAGAAAGATGTTGAGGTGCTTGAATATGTCCAGAGAAGGGCACCAAGGCTGGTGAGGGGGCTGGAGCACAGCCTGTGAGGAGTGGTTGAGGGAACTGGGGGTGTTCAACCTGAAGAAGAGGAGGCTCAGGGGAGACCTCATTGCTCTCTACAACTACCTGAAGGGAGGTTGTAGCCAGGTGGGGGTTGGTGTCTTCTCCCAGTGACAGAACAAGAGGACACAGTCTCAAGCTGCACCAGAGAAGGTTTAGGCTGGGTGTTAGGAAGTTCTTCACGGAAAAAGTGATTGGCGGTGCAATGGGATGCTCAAGGAGGTGGTGGAGTCGCCATCCCTGGAGGTGTTTAAGAGGAAGCTGGATGAGGCACTTAACACCATGGTTTAATTAATTAGAAGGTATTGGGTGATAGGTTGGACTTGATGATCTCGGAGGTCTCTTCCAACCTGGTTAATTCTGTGATTCTATACAATCTATCCTATCTGGTCTTTCTACCAAAAAATCCCCCTGTTTCATTATAGGGTATCTTCTCTAGTTTTCAAGTAGTCATTACATTATTCCCTAAAAATCAGACTATCACAATTACTGGATGCTAGATGCTCTAGCTATTGTTTTCTAGATGGTTTCTTTTGTTGTTAGATATGATCAAGTCCTATGATTGGTGATCTTTGAGGTCTCTTCCAACCTTGCTTATACTGTGATACTGTGAATTAGAAACCTAACTATTGCTGAATAAAAAAATGCTCAGATATCTTTGATAAGACAGGAACAGGATGTTTATGTGTCAACCTGTCACTCTCTTGACCACAGTGTTTCAGCATTAATTTTACGCTCATCCACATTTCCAGGTAATGCCACATCTAGGGCTCTTGCTCTTTGTGTGTCTACGTCCTAATGAAGATAATAGCTTATCATATATAATATTCAGTAACACTCTGTTTGTTTGCAGTCTTTGCAGCTAGTACTATTGGTTAAAGCAGTATATTAGCTGTAATCAATCATAGTTTTTATATAAATTAAAATAAATTTTGAAGTATAATCCATGAATGTGGATTACTTGTTTTGTTGATCCTGGCTGAACCCATTTTGGTTATCCCCAAAAGCAGTCTTACACATAAAATACTTTACTTCATTTCACAGTATATGATGAAAACTGCTGTATAGTTTGCTGCTCCTACAGCTGTGCAAGCAAATGCCTTTTTTTGTGTGTTGGTGAATAAAATTATTTAACTCTTTTGTATCAAATACAAGGGAAATTTGGTATAAAATGATATATGGGCAATGTGTGAAGGCATATACAGGTATTTACAAGTTTGCCTAGCACACGTGCTGAAATTTCATGTCTTTGGATACAAAAGAGAAAGAGCTCTTCATTCCATTAGAGAGGTGAAAATTTCCTCCGTCTGTCTTGGTGATTTTGTTGTAGTTGTTGAGCCATTTTCCTGTGCCTTTTGGGTAGTGTAATACAGTACATTCTTGAGAGATCTGCTAAATGTTTTAGGACAAAACCTTGTAGAGTAGGGATATGGGTGGAGTTGGTGATCCTGAGGGTCTTTTCCAACCAGAATGCTTCTGTGATTTCTGTGACAAATAGCAGAAGTTATACAGAAATACTGAGAAAACTGAGTGTTTCCAAACTATTTCAGATTTGGGCACCCTTAATGAAAGCAAGAGAATTAAAGAACTGGGAGCAGAAAGCATCAGAAAAACTGGTGCTAGATTGTCTTTTTCCACTTACTGACTGGATAGGACATTTGCACGTTGAGGACTTGTGCTCAGGACCATCTTTTGCCAATGGAAACATGACTTTGTGTAACCTGTCTTTCAGAAGATTTCCCTTCCAAACCTACTGGAATGGGTTGCCCACAGAGGTTTTATTGATTTTTAGGTTGATTTGGTATGGAGCAAAATTAGGAAAAAAGCAAATGAGTATGTAGATAGCTTGGTGCTTGCAAACTCCCATTTAAGATTTGGCACCTGTCTCTTTTTCCTTGCTCCAGTTAACACCTAAAACTGACATCTGAATTGGATCAGCAAGTATGGAAGGGCTGAGAAAGTCTTATCATAAAGTGAATACTGGGGGTTGGATGAGGGGATAGAAACAACTCTTGCATGGATGTTTGTAAATGCTTCCTTTGGTCTACGATGACCCAAAATCACAATGTTTATTTTAGTGGATTAAATCCAACCCAAAAAATGTGGTGGTCTTGATTTTGGTTTGTTTGTTTTTAAATTAGAATTTATCTGGAAAAAAGAGGATAGACTTTTATAAAAGTCATATAAAGATCTTTTCCTTCACCACTGAATTTAGATAGGGATTGAAAAAGTCAGTTATTTCAAGATATTTACTCTCCCCACTCCTTGGTCTAACATCCTCGATCTCATATTGAATCATCTAGTGTTTTCTGGAAAAATCTGTTCTTTCAAGCTTATCCACTCTGAAAGCTTTGTAGCTTTTCAATCTTACTGCAATAATGAGTAGTTGCAGAGACTTGCCATGTAGACAGCCTTTAAAAAAAAAAAAAGTGTCATTGAAAAGTCCCTGCAAGAACTCCCTGCAAAAACTGAAAAACTTCAGTAATCACCATAAAAACTGATATTGCCAATGTAGGCAGTATGAAATGGAACAATTTTTCCTAGGAATGTGGTAGGAACATAATTATTCTCTTATCTCCTCTTTTAAGGTACATGTCTGGGTCCATGAAATGTATTTTTAATGTTTTAAGCTATTTGACAGTTGTCACCAACCCTCTCCCCCCTCTCATATTTTTATCAGGAACAAGATCAGTCTCCTGCTTTGAATATACCTACATCGGAAGTGCCATCGTTTATTGCAAGCAAAGTATCTCAGTACTCGTGTCAAAGGAAGACAACTTTAAAGAACTACAACAAGAAATTCACGGTAATGTCCATGAAATATCCATGAAATAAAAATTAGCATAAGTAAAATAATTAATACACTACTTGCATCAGTATTTTTTAATGGCATCCTCAGCAAATTCAGGAGTTAAACAGGCAGCACAGTGATAACAATTAAAACCAATTATAAATCTGACATAGTTTAATTAAAATTGAGTGTAGGCTTAATTGTATCCTTTAAGTACTGTTGAAAGCTTAACATAGTGGAACTTAAAATACGCTAATAGTGGAACTTCAAATACACTAATAGCTTGTAAACACAAGAACTTTTAAAGCAAATGATAGAATAACATTCTGAAAATGTTGTTAGCCTTTTATCACTGACTTCTTTGACAAGTTGGAGTAATGATTAGCAAGTTTGCTTTAGGTCAGTCCAAGATACTTCACAATTGCTGTGCTGCATTCTCTTTTGCCTAAGTGTTAGGTTGTTCAAGGTGTGGTTGTAAACCTCATATTTTCATGATCTCTTAGTTATGAAAACAGATTGTGTGATGAATGTAATCAGCCTCCATTGGACTCTCTCCAGCAGATCTCTGTCTCTCTTGAATTGGGGGGCCCAATACTGGAGAGTATTCCAGGTGTGGTCTCACCAGAGCAGATTAGAGGGGGAGAAAAACCTCCCTAGACCTGCTTGCCACAGTTTTCTTAATGCACTCCAGGATGCTGTTCACCCTATTGGCCACCAAGGCATATTACTGTCCCATGGAGAACTTGCTGTCCACTAGCACTCACAGGTCTTTCTCCATGGAGCTGCTTTCCAGTGGGACAGGCCTTAGTCGTCTGTACTGGTGCTTGGTGTTATTCCTTCCCAGATGCAGGGCTCTGTACTTGTTGTTATTGAACTTCATGAGGTTCACCTCGGCCCAGCTCTGCAGCCTGTCCAGATGTCATTGAATGGCAGCACAGCCTGATGGGGTGTCGGCAGCACAGCCTGATGGGGTGTCGGCAGCACAGCCTGATGGGGTGTCAGCCTCCCTCCCCAGTTTCGTATTATTAGTGAACTCGATGAGGGTACACTCAATACTGAAGATATTGAACAAAACTGGACCCAGTACTGAACACCACTGGCCACAGACTTCCAATTTGACTCTGCACCCCTGATCACAACTCTCTGAACTGTTGTTGGGCCAATTACCAGTCCAATCATCTAACTCACTTTTCTTGAATTTACCTAAGAGGATGTTATGTCAGACAGTATCTAAAACCTTGCTGAAGTCAAGATAGGTGATATCCACTGTTCTCCCTTCATCTTCCCATTTGGTTGTGCCTTCATAGAAGGCTAGCAGATTAGTCAAGCAAGATTTCCCCTTTGTGAATCCATGCTGACTGCTCTTGATAATCCTCTTTTCTTTCATGTGGTTAGATGTTGGAGAGGCAGGCTTGGTGTAATGCCAGCACTGCTTAGCACTAGCCAAAACACTGGTGTATTATCAGCTCTTCCTAGCTACAAATAAAAAGCAGAGCACTATGAGGGCTGTTATGGGGAAAATTAACTCCATCTCAGCCAGACCCAAAATACAACGTAACTCCTTAGGGTGGTTGCTCTCTTTCCTGGTGACCAAAACCTGCAATGACAGCTGAAGTCTTGGGTGCTTATGCACTGCAAGAGCTGTCCTGTTCCCAGAGGCCTGATGGTGGGTCTGATTTTCAGTTTGCTGTTGTTTCATTGGTTTTGTATTAAAGTTATGATTCACATTCTCAAAAAAAGTGTTCTAACAGATTTATTTATATTTTCAGTGCTTGCACTTAGCAAATGCACTGAAATACTGGTATAACCCACTTGTGCATGCTGTGGGCAGCCAGCCATTAAATGACAGATTTTCCCTGCCTCAGTGCTGTATATCTTGAAAATTAGGTCCAAGTCATCTTGAATTATGTGTTGATGATAGTATTTTGTTATAACAACTTTATGAGCCAGGGTTGTTCCTTTTTCTTACAGATTTTCTGTTTTCTTTCATTACTTGAAAATAATGGGGTTTTTTGGAACTTGCCTGTAACAGGGGCACAAAGCTATTATTTGCATATCCCTTTACTTGGATGAAGTATTCTTGGATGAAATTGTGGGTTCTTCCTTTTACTAGACTTTTCTGTGATATTTTGCATCAAATTTCTCTTTTGAATGAGTAGTAGATAAGTTTAAGAAAGAGAAGCAGTTATGTTTTAGTCTCTTCAGAAGAGCAGGAAAACAGTTGCTAATAGGCAGTGAGGTGTGTAGAACAAGATTTTTAATGTGTGCTGATTTTGATTGCTTTTGGAGACTTGACCTATGGAGAAATTGGTAATTGGTGACCAGCTTTAAGCTTGAGTAGTGTTCTGTATGTGTTTTACCATGAAAGACCATTTACTAAAACCAAATAGCAGAGAGATTTGATGAGAGCTCATGAGGATAAGCTCGTGGTTTAACACATTATATGTAGTTTCTATGTTCAGCTGTTCCATGTTTCCTTTCTAGTGTAACAGCCAGAAAATAACTTTAAAGAAAGGTGCTTGCATCATGGAAGAAGCTATAGAAGGGCAGAAAAATACTGTGGAAATGGGAATGTTTCATGAGTATGTTAAGCATCGAATTGTTATTTTATGAGCTGTTGACTAGCAGCAAAGCCTGTTGCGTGAAGAATAGATGAACTATGTCAAATGGCATGGCAAGGAAGTGACAATGGCATTGTGTGGCAGTTCATGGAGGAGAAATGCAAGTGCTTCAGAGTTGTGGGGTTTCACACATGCTTTGTGTCACTGTGTGTGATGTACTGTGGCCTCGTGGTACATAGTTTGGAAACCACTGGCACAGGCTTCACTGATTTGGATGATTCAGTAACGCATCTGAGTGCATAGCCCTGAGTACACAGGTGGACTGTAGATGTTCAGATGGGTAAAGCTGCAAATTGAAAGGGCAGATCACTGTAGGCTGTACCTTAGCATGTTTCCTTTATGTTTGTCTTAAATGTTAATGTTGTTATGGAATATGACATTACAATATTGTTTTCTGTCTCATTTGTAAATAGCTAGCCATCCTTTCCCTCTTCCATTGAAAATATACACTTGGGGGCTGCATTGTGTTTTCATGTGGTAAAATAAATGGAGTCATTCTGCTGTGCCTGAGGGGGGTTGTTGGATTTGAATATTAATACCAAAGTGCAATAAAACTCAGAAAGACATTCTTCTGTGAGAAAAATGCAATTTAATTCTTACAGAAGAAACTAATTAAGTCAGAGGCAAATGGTTCTGTGATTCTGAGGCTTATTGCTAATGCTATAGAATGTTGCTTTGCTTTGGCTGTTACTCATGGTAATGAGAATGGGTTACCTAGCATGGGAAAGATGCCTGGTTTCCACTCTGAGAGAAAAGAAAATAATTCCTTTTTGTATTTTCTTTTATTTTTTAACCTGCAGAAACATGCATCAGTTATGCCAGTGGCTCAAGCATTTATTATTATTCCATTTTAAACAGACCTCAGGAGAACCTCAATTTTAATTTTATAATGAACTTGGGAGTTCCTTAGGTAGAAAAGCATTAACTGAATTCCTACCCTTAATAGCATGTACTGTCTCACTGACATAGCGTGCTGCCACAAAAATTCTCCAGAAAGTAAATCAAACTTGCAAATTTTGTAAGCATATGTGAAGTGTGTAACTGCCCAAAATGGACTGGTGGTTTAGTCTAAGGAGGAAATAATTATTTTTATTTATAAGAAAAGTGGGAAGGTGCTCCCTGAAATGCAGACAGCATATAAATAGATCTGCAAGTTTTGGTAACTCAGATTTGTGTGTATGCATCAAGTCTATCCTGGGGTTTGTTGGTTTGTTTGACCATACTAATACAGGTCTTCTATATTTAGCATTTTATGTTTCTAATTTGCACTGTGTGCTTTTTATCTAGGGCAGTGTTATGTGTTTGACACTAACTGCATTTTTCACAGTATCACCAAGGTTGGAAGAGACTTCAAAGATCATTAAGTCCAACCCATTACCACAGACCTCAAGACTAGACCATGGCACCAAGTGCCACGTCCAAACCTGCCTTGAACACCTCCAGGGACGGTGACTCCACCACCTCCCTGGGCAGCCCATTCCAGTGGGGAATGACTCTCTCAGTGAAGAACTTTCTCCTCACCTCCAGCCTAAACTTCCCCTGGCACAGCTTGAGACTGTGTCCTCTTGTTCTGGTGCTGGTTGCCTGAGAGAAGAAAGCAACCTCCTCCTGGCCACAACCACCCTTCAGGTAGTTGTAGACAGCAATAAGGTCTCCCCTGAGCCTCCTCTTCACCAGGCTAAACAATCCCAGCTCCCTCAGCCTCTCCTCATAGGGCTTGTGCTCGAGGCCTCTCACCAGCCTCGTTGCCCTTCTCTGGACACGTTCAAGTACCTCAATGTCCTTCTTAAATTGAGGGGCCCAGAACTGGACACAGTACTCAAGGTGTGGTCTAACCAGTGCAGAGTACAGGGGGAGAATGACCTCCCTGCTCCTGCTGGCCACACTATTCCTGATGCAGGCCAGGATGCCATTGGCCTTCTTGGCCACCTGGGCCCACTGCTGGCTTTTGTGCTCTTTCAGCCAATCTTTTCTCACAGTTGTCTTGTTTTATATTTTTCCACATAATGTGAAAACTTCTCAAGAGAACTGTTGCAAGAAATTTACTTCTTGTTGGTTAACATCAGGAGCAGTGGGAGCTAATGGATATTTATTTCTAACAACAGTATATATACAAGGACCCTGAGATCATTCACATTATGCTATTACTGTCATTTTCATTCTTTCAGCTCCTTTGTTCTACCAGCTGGTGGAACAAAGATGGTACAAAAAAATCTTTGCACTCGGGCAAGTATTGGGCTTTTCACGTCAGATACCAAAAATAAAAATAAATCAGGTTGAATAAAAATGGATTTATTTTTTATCTGGAAATTGCTTTAGTCAACACTACAATTTCAACATGAGCCTGCAGTGTGTGCATGCAGCCCAGACAACCAACTGAGTCCTGGGCTGCATCAAGAGAAGTGTGGCCAGCAGGGCAAGGGAGGTGATTCTGCCCCTTTACTCTGCTCTCATCAGACCCCATCTGGAGTACTGTGTGCAATTCTGGAGCCTCCAGCACAGGAAGGACATGGAAGTGTTGGAGTGGGTCCAGAGGAGGGCCACGAAGATGATCAGAGGGCTGGAGCAGCTCTGCTATGAGGACAGACTGAGAGAGTTGGGGCTCTGCAGCCTGGAGAAGAGAAGGCTTCATAGGAGACCTTATAGTAGCCTTCCAGTATCTGAAGGGGGCCTGAAAGAAGGCTGGGGAGGGACTATTTACAAGATCTTCCAATGACAGAACGAGGGGCAAAGGGTTTAAACTGGCAGAGGGAAGATTTAGACTGGATGTCAGGAGAAAGTTCTTTACAGTGAGGATGGTGAGGCACTGGAACAGGTTGCCCAGGGAGGTTGTGGCTGCTCCCTCCCTAGAGGTGTTCAAGGCCAGGTTGTACGAGGCCTTGAGTAAGCTGTGCTAGTGGGAGGTGTCCCTGCCTATGGAACTAGATGATCCTTGAGGTCCCTTCTAACCCTACCACTCTATGACTCTATGATTCTGCATTTTGTCTCAAGTTGCTTGGTTCTCCTTGAAATAAGCACCTGAAAGTATTTGTTCTCATAGAATCAGAGTTAGTTTCTGTGTGTATACAAGAAATATTCACAAGTCCTATGTCTATTCCCACTGACACAGGAAATTAAGATTTACACTGCTGAAAGTGGGAATAAAATTATTTAAATATAAGGTTCATTCTAAATCTCTTTAAAATCACTTTCATCAGTTTTGAATGGACATCAAATACTGACAACAGCAATGTGATGAGGACTAGGACATACTCTGGACTTACAACTTAATAAATGTCAAGTAGAAAATAGTGCTTAAGAGGAAAGCCAATTTAGCTCAGATTGCTTTTCTGAGCATAATAGTCCTTCAACCAGGTATTGTATAGGATGGTTTGGTTTGTTTCTTTATTTGGAGCACTTTGCTATTCAGCTTGTTGGATTCAGTTCACCTGTACAATGGTATGCTGCTTTGAAATCTGTGCTACAGTAGAATGAAAGGCTCAAGTAAGACAGAGGTCTTTTTTTATGAGAGATGCTATACAAACACATCATGGAACACAACTCAACTCCTGGAGAATTCCTAGCTCTAATAGACAGTAAATGAAACATAGAAAGGGAAATAGTGGCAGAGAGGTCTGAAGCAGCTTTCCAAGGTCATGCAACAGAGAAGCAGTGAGTGTAGGCATGGGAATAAGACAAGTGCCCTGTCCATGTAATTGTAATGCTTTCCTTACAAAACAGGTTGAATGTGAAATGTTCCTGGTAGTATAATATTAATGATTTCTGTTCTCATGGAGTTTTAAACTGAAATTATTAACAACTGTTTTGTAAGTAGCAATCAAACTCCTCAGACAATGTTATTGAAACAAGCAGGGTAGTATGAAGAGTAGCATGAGACAGTAATCTTTTGTTTTTCTGAATATGAGTGGGCTCCTGTACTCTGATATTCATACCCAAAGTTACTGGGCTAGCTGCTTAGCAGGCATAACCCAGTATACCATTATTGATTGTTATTCTTCCCAAGAAATCATTCAATTCCATTAGTTGAGAATCTTGCTCTTTACGTTGATGACAGTCTTGTGATTTTTAGCATTTGTAGTACGGCATTTTAACGTGCATTTTTACATGTGCAAAACACTGATAATTTTACTTTGCTGGTGATATTCTATCTTATTAGATCTTAAATACCAGACAATAGATAAACTGCAAAATTTCTGTTCCCGATTATTAACATAGTTGAACAAAATCTTTGTGTCCTTTTGTATCTGATCTGCTGGGATTTGAAAGTCCAAATTTTTCCAAAGCCCAAGTCTCACTAACATACACTCCACGATTTCAGACATGGATGAAAAATTCACAGTAATCTGAATTACTGAAATGTAAGCCAGCTATCTATCACATCTAATTAGAGCAGCCCTTGCAGACTATAAAAATCCCACGTGTTCGAAATCTCTAGAAATTTAGTTTCCTAAATTTTTGTTTAAACTAGTACCTTTCAAACAAGTAATCTGGCTATTTATCTGATTGATAAAAAGGTGGTAAGGTGCTCAATGTAACAAATATAAAGGTCAATTTATTTTTTTTATATCTCCATAAGTAGATTTCACTGGAGATCTAATAGATTGCAAGCTTTTCTCAGCTAATATAGTAGTTTCATGTGCTTTTTCCCTCTGGAATGTGATTCAATATGGGCTATAATATTCAACAGGCAGCAACTCCACTTAGAGATCAGTTGCTTGATTTATTTAAAGGAGAAAGATTTTATCAAAAAGAATGTCAAAAGCAGTTTTCTGTGAAAAGCCAGAGCTGTAATTAATGGCAGCATTTGCAGGCAGTGGTTCGTACAGGGAATAATGAATATTCAATACTATTTAATTGTTTATTTAGAACAGATTAATGAGCTCTGGAAAGACAGGGAAACACTGAAAAATGCAAACTAGAATGATAAAAATGTTTCGATTTATATTTTCTTACTGACTGGTGACAGCCTGTGAGTAAAACATTGCATGATTCTATGTGACTCTCTTTTTCAAAAATGATGATAACAGCTTCTCTGAAATCTACCCTCTTGCTAGTAAAAAAAGCACTAATACCTCTCTAAAACAGCAGTAGTACTGGGATATGCAGATACATTCACCACAACAGCTGATTATTTGGTGTAGCTGTTGTGGGGCACTCCAAATCCCTTCTTTCTTTCCCCCACCCCTGTCTCCAGAGGTTTGAATGGGTGGTGTGAAAAACTGCTTTCCTCCTTGCCTTGTGGGCTTGAAGGGGAAACAGCAAAGGTGCCTTTTCCACATGTGTGCTGACTGGTGGGAAAGCCTGCACTGGAATCGGCTGGTGCTTGGCTGGATTCTTTGCACCTAATATATATGGCAAGTGGACTCTCTGTCTAAGAAAAATCATAAATAGAATGAGGAGAAAAGTGTAGAGTTCCTGCCTTTACAGAATTCTCTCTCTGAGAGTTCTCGTTTTGGAGAGTTCCTGCTTTTGAACGGCTCCCACTTTTGGACAGCTCTCATTTTTGTGCTGTCCCCACTTTTAGACAGTCCCCCACTTCTGCACCATGCTGTGCAAGTCTGCAAGTTTGGCAAGTCCTTAGGTCCATTTGAGAGAGAGCTGCCAGCGGCACCTGGGCCTGGCTTCTATTGGACCACACAGTGCAGCCTGACTTCCTCCTCACTACCCAAGGTGGGCAGCATGCTAGCAGTTTAGCTTCTGCTCTGTGCTGCTGAGGCAGTGCCACTCCACGAATCTTTGCCTTGTGGAAGTTGACACTTGGACTTTTTCCCTGTGGATCTACAACGTGGATATAACTTGCAGTTTCAGGGGCTGCTGACAGAGAAATTCATCAGGGATCATTGCTAAGTTCTGACCTCACCTTTGTGAATAAAAAGCTGTTCCCTGGATTCTCTGCTCAGCCTGATTTGTAAGTAGGGTAAAGCTGTGTTGTAGCTTAGCCTTTCCATTTTCTGACTTTCCTAAATTACTTAACTTGTGCATAAGCACCCTTGTGACAAATTAGAACCAGCAGGATTGCCTATAGCAGATCACACAGGAAAGCATCCAGGTGGGTTTTGAATATCTCCAGAGAGGGAGACTCCATAACTGCCTTGGGCAGCCTGTTCCAGCATTTCATCACCCTTACAGTGGAAAAAAATAATCCTCATATTTTCATGGAACTTTCTATGCCTCAACTCTCACCCATTGCCCCTTGTCCTGTCATTAGGCATCTCACTGAGAAGAGCCTGGCTCCACCCTCCTGGGATTCACCCTGTACATATTTATAAACATTAATCAGGTCAGTTCTTAGTCTCCTCCAAACTAAAGAGCCCCAGCTCCCTCAGTCTCTCCTCATAAGAGAGATGTTCCACTCCCTTAATCGCTTTTGTGGCTCTGTGCTGGACTCTCTCAAGCAGTTCTATGTCCTTCTCGAACTGAGAGACCCAGAACTGGACACAGTACTCCAGATCCGGCCTCACCAGGGCAGGGTAGAGGGGGAGGAAAACATCTCTTGACCTACTATCCACACCCCCTCTAATACACCTTTTTTGGAGAAGGTAACAACTAAAAATTTTGTTTCTTTTCTCGGTGTTAACTGGAATCAGAAATTTCTTACACTGCTTTCTTGAATAGTCACGTGTGCAGATCAGAAAGAGACAAAGAAAGGAAAACAACCCATAATTTTGTGACTCTAAATTTCACTTGGAGCAAGAACTAGCATTTTTTTTGTTGCATAGAATGAAAGAATCTTTGTAGTTTGTAAGATTGGACAGTCTTTCACATTCTTATTATTTTTAAAGAAACCCACAGCAAATACCTGACCTGTATCACTCCACTTCTAAACTACATATTCCCTATTGATTAGTAGTACCTGTATATGCTGTATTTGTTCTTCTAGAGTCTTCTTCTTCATGGGGTGAATCCATGTTGCTTGTGACCTCAAATTGGTTGTTTTTCATTTTTGCATGATTTTTGGTTTTCTAAATAGGAACCATGTGCACCTGTCTTTAACTCAGTAGTGTGTAATTGAATGCAACACAATCTGTCAAGCAAATAAAGATTGTAGATATGGAGGAAAACAAAAGTAGCTGAGTATATCTAACAGTTAGCTACTGCAAGAACTTTAAAGGTAAACTCTAGGTTTATTTTGTTTTGGTTTTGGTGGTTTGCTTGTTTTGTTACTTGATTTTGTTTGTTCGTGGTTTGGTTTGCTGTGTTGGTTTTTTTTCTCAAAGGAGCATTCTTCCACTTCCCTTTTGGTTTCTTATACTCAAGGCCTAGCTGAATGTAAACACTAATAGAAACTTCCAGATTAAGAATCTTTCTCTACAGCTCTCTATCTTGAGAGGTCTTTCATGAAATGTTATAAAAATGGAATTGCAAAGCACTTACTAACCATGGTATCTGCTAAATATGCAGCTAAGAGGAATATTCTTGCAGTGAGATGGACAACAAGTGACTGATACTGGCTGAGATCAAGGAGTGAAGTTATTCTGGTGATACAGAACAAAGCAAATTCTTTATAGCAAGCCCAAATTAATTTATGCTACCATGTTATAATGTAAAAAAAAAAAAAAAAATGTGTGTGTGTGAAATCTAAAGGAATCTAAAGCATATAAATGCTGAGATTAAAAAACTAAAATTTATTTTTCTCTAAACTATATAACAATATATTTAATTGCAAATTAGATGAAATCTGAGCTCAGATATGAATGGTGATCTCATAAACACTGAGGACAGGAAAAAACTGTTTTTACTTTGTTCTTTCCTGCTATCCACTGCAGTTGTTATTCTAGTAAGCCATTTGCTCTCAGTATCTGTATCATGGGGTGTTACTCGTCCTTCCAAAACAAGTTCTGAACAGGCACTCCTCAGTGAAATAATTGCAGGCAGATGCATGCTGACAGACACATCTTTGCTATTTTGCTGCATGGGTCAAAGAAGAAACAGGATTAAGCTGGAAAACAGAAAAGCTGTGCAGCCACTGATACAGTGGGTGTATGGCCCTTTGAAAGCCAGGATCTGTTAGCTGGTCTTTTGAGACTGGCTGAAGGGTAAGTAAAGTCTTCTCTGGCAGGAGCATGGGATACAGTGCAGTGAAGCAGCTTTGCAGGGATGGCTTGTTTATAGTCCATACCTGCCCTGTGCTGCTTGAATGGTGCACAAGAGCATCCAACAGGCAGACATTGGATGTGGGTTAGATACGTATTTTGAACAGTGGAAGTCTCTCCTGGAAACAGTACACTCTTACCCATCTCTGAAGAACTCACTTTTGCAGTCTTGTAAATTTTTGAGGGTTTGTGCAAGGTTTCACTAGGAACTCAGATTGTAGCTGTTAATCAGCCAAAAGCCTCTTAATTCTTCAGTTATTCATATACTTTCCCCCCCCCCCGCACTTGTTCTCTCCCAAAACACAGGATTTTACCGAGAAAACAAAAAAAAAAATTGCTTCTCTTCTCTACCACTGTGTCATCTGTCCTCTGCATCTTGCATCTTTTAAAAGAATTGCTGGTATTAACCAGTGCATGTATATTCTGGGAAGCAGACTCCAAAACTGCATAAATTATATATAAATAGGGATTGTTTTGTTAGCTTTTTTTTTTTTTTTTTTTTAAATGTAATGGCAACCTCCAGGTAGTGCAACATCAAATAAACCAAGCCATGGATAGCTGAGGAACAATAAATAAAGTGTTTTTCTCTTTGCATTGGTCAATTATCTGAAAAATTAGAAAAGGGAATTTGCTTCTTAAATTATTAAATAGAAATATGGCTATAAGTTCAAAAAGAAAGTGGTTTCCAATATTGCCACAAACTCCTATTTGGTTGTGTCTGAAATGCAGTTATTACATACTGACCTGGTGGATTTCTTATGTTTGGGCATGATATGAAAAATTATGATGCCACTTCACATTGATTTAGTAGATCTGCATAGAATATGGAAAGTCTGTTTCACAAAAGATTTTAACATTTTTTAAAACTTAAAATATTTTCCCACATTTGACACTAAAATATTATTTTTATGGTACCTGAGAAATTTCAAGGGGTTAAAAATAGTGCTGGATTTTTTTTTTTTAAATAATGACCTCTATCTTTTCACCCTACTATAAAGAAATCGTTCTTGAATTAGAGTACAAAGTAACCTTTCTAAGAAGTATATCAAATAATTTAAACTTTTATTAACCTTTAACTTTTTTTTTCTGCATGCCTGTCATCCCCAGGATGCCTTTGAGATAATGGCTGAAAGTTATGAGTTCAAGGAAAATGAAATATTCTGCCTGGAATTTCTGAGAGCAGCTTCTGTGATGAAATTTCTTCCATTTCCAGTAACCAGAATGAAAGACATACAAGGGCTGCCCTGCATGGGAGACAGAGTCAGAGATGTCATCGAGGTAACATCTTGGTGTTATCTGCCAATTGATTCTTTTACAAATGTACTTCTAGAGGTCTCAGAGTGCAACACTGACATCTCTGTGTATTTACACACCCTTCTACACTTCCTGTAACATTATATTTCCTTGTTTGTAAAAAGGCAATGATTTCTAGAAAGCTGTAGTAGTAACATAAGGTTCTGCCATGGAATCACTGCCATTAGAAGTAAAGGTAATTAATTAATAAATATAAATTAATAAGTAATGCAGCAGCATCTTCCTAAGTAATTTTTAAAGGTTCACTCCGATTTGGATGTGACAAATTAACTGTTACTAGTTTTGTTCATATAACTTCTGCCCTTGGCAACCTCACTTTGCTCACTTGAATGGTTTATTAGAAATACTGTTTTTGCAAAACTGCTAAATATTTTAGTACTTAAATGTCAAATCCTTCCTTGTTATGAGTTATAGCAGAGCCTTTTATCTAGGTGATGGATGAACTTTACATTCTTACTGGAGCTTTGAGTATCCCTTGCATTTTTGTTTAATTCTTAGCCTTTGCAGGACTCTATATCTCAGGTCCTGTTATTCTAGCAGGAAGCTGATGAGAGGGTCTCAGCTGTCTGGAGAGGTCATTGCTGAGTGTTGTGATTCATTCTGGCTCCTTATTTGCCTCATTCCATCAGTTAAGAATGGAGCTTCTGAAGTGCTCTTTGTTCCTGCTACCTAAGGACTGGAAATTCACTTACGAAAAAATAATTATTGGGGGATCTGGGGGTGGGGAGGTGGCTATTACTGGTGAGGATTTTTTTGTTTCTTAGTTATTATCAAAGAGACTGAAGGAACTGTACATTCAAGAAAAAAAATTATATGCTCTTACTTTTAAGAAAAATCAAATTTAATTTTCAGGACAACTTATTGATAGCTTATAATAAGGAACTGCTTTCTGTCTGTGAATTTATGAGTAAATAAGTACTGTGAAATATATTCCATGGTCACAGTTTCTGCTTCATCCTTGAGTAAATTTACAAGTAAGTAAGTACTGTGAAATCTATTCTGTGGCTCCAGTTTCTTCTTCATCTTTTAGTACTTTTCTTTCTCAAAAAGGATTTCAGAATTTGATCCTACTGCAGAATAAAACAATATGCTCACCAAGGACACTCTTCATGTTTTTACAGGTTGATATGACTTCCTCTTAGATCATTAAATCTTACAATAAATTTTTTTTTAAATAATGTTTTTTATTGTTTAGGAGATTATTGAAGAAGGAGAAAGTTCTAGAGCTAAAGAAGTATTAGATGATGAACGATACAAATCATTTAAGGTAAATATTTTGAGGCTGGTTGCTGTTTAACATTGCATATGTTTTCTTTTCTTTAGTAGACCTTAGACATTGCCATCAATTTTATTGTAAAAGAACATCCAATATCAAGTATAAAGAATGAAAAATCTCAGTAAAGAGAAGGGAAAGACAGAAATTGTGACAGAGTAAGGAATGATGGTGAAATCAGTTACTTTTAAAAATTAACGTGATGAATACACTTCTGCTGTTAAGCTTGTACTAAACCTTTCTGAAAGTGAATGTAATGCATACTCTTTGCTGTAGGTTTAACCCAATGTTTGATTTTTTTCCTCAGTTATCTTTATGACACTCCACCATCTTATACTGCCATTAAAAAAATACCAAGCGAAGAAGATGACTTGGATCTGTTTCCATTAACTTTTGTGTATGGAAGAAGGAAGAGGACTGGAGACATTTTTTTATTAGGCAGATTGTAGGTTCAGAGTCATGATCACACTTCTTTACAATTGCAGAGAATGTAAACCACACAAATACTGCAGTTCCCATTTCTTAAAATTTCAGTGAATTCTTCATGGGAAAAATACTGTTTCAATTTTGTCTGCAGTTTTAATCTCTAAAAATATCCTGTTTGTGCCTGCAGAAATATCTAAATCAGAGTGTAAAGGGAATGAGATTGTTATAATTATCCCCTGAATTACTCACTTTTGCTTCACCTATTAAAAGGCTCTCCCATTCTCTCTGACTTGTAATACAGGTATGAAAAGATGGTCAGTGATAGTTCTTGATGCATTTGTAGCAATGCTTGGAGAAGAGGTTTAGATTTACAGGTATAGCAGGATTCAGGAACCAGACTTCCTTGTAATTGGTAATAAAGATTGAGGATCAGCCATTAAATTGTATGCTTTAGAGTTTAAGAAATATTCTTGGTGATCAAAAGAATAATTAGAAGAACCTATAAGAAAACATGCTATCAGATATCCTGTTATGTGTTAGAGTGGATCCCTCCCCTGATAGCTTCTTATAAACCTGCCCCAGAGAGTAAATTCACTACAAGTCAGAATTCAGAAAGTCAGAAAAATGGAATTGTATTTTTACAGTTAAACTAAATATAACAGTATAGAAAAAATAAACTATTAGAGAGTATATCAACCCTAGAGAAGATGAGGATGGGGTAAAGGAGTAGCCAAATCAGCAATGGGGAAAGATAGCAATGGGTGCAGCAAAAGAAGAAGATAGAAGCTGTGCTCCAATGAAATTATATTAACTTATCCATTGTTGCCATTTTGTGGCCTATCCCTGGCATATTCACCTCTTCACTTAGAGACTCCAGTACTTTGCCACTTTTCAGTGTCTAAGTTTCTCTGTTCCTAATTTTTTAATGTCTGAGCTAGAAATCTAGCTCATACGGCCACATATCCTTTATGTCTTATTTCTCATGCTGAATAACAAGCCAAATTATGTGACTCCTGTTTACTGAGCACAATCTCCACATTTTGGCTGAAGTGGCTGTAGCAAATTTTTCCCAACAATTTTTTAACGTGTTTTTCAGAAAGCTGAGAAGAATCCTGTAGCATTAGTGAATTTCCAAATTTTACTATTTAACATGGCTTTGGCAACTACCGCAAATCACTCAGCATGACTGAAAGGATCACCACTAGTCCCAGGACCACAGTTACCAAACAACTGAAAGAAATTATAGTCTGTGTTTTAGATGTAAGATATGTGAATGACATGGTCAGTTTACCTCCTTATGGAAGTGGGTGTTTCAGAGAAGCTCATGTTAATCATCCGCTCCAGTGTAATGGAGGAGTAATTAATTGATGTGAGATGGTATTTTTTCAAAATTAATATTGTTTATTAACTCTCAATATTCAGGAGTCTCACACCTCCGACCACTAATTTTAATAATAATTTGTTCTTCACACAGTCACGGAAACATCATACAAATGATAACATAGGATCTAGAATATTTAAGACACAACTAGCAAAAATATAAACATTTAACTCAGTTGAACTGGAAGAGAGGTTCTTGCAGTCAATTATACTGCTTGTCCTCTAGATGGACTCGGGAAGCTCCTCTTTGCTTATGGCAGAAGGCAATTAGTGAATTACAAGAGGCTTTAGGTATTTACTCACAAAATATTAGTCTCCCAATTCCAGAGAGGAGCAGAGGGTTCTGTTGGTGTCTTCTTAGCTGCTGAGGCTTCTGAATCTTCTCAGGTTTCACAGGATGCTGGGAAAAGGAGGCAGATGATCTCTGACCTTATCCTGGCTCCTTTGGATGATCTGTGTGCTCCTGATCTTGGCACAGGTGCAGGCAGGATGTCTTGCAATGTGCAGTCTCAGCATGGTGTCACATAGGCTATGCAGGCCAATTGCATGGAGGCATTTAGAGCCTGTTCCTAGTAAACATGAGGCAGGCAGCTTCCAGGCAGTTCAGGATGCAATAAGGCAGTGAGGCAGAACACTACCAGAAGCAGAGAGCAATGGCGGCAGCAGCAAGTGGCAAGCAAGCACGAATATAACAGCAGAGCACATTGTGTTACCTGTTCGTCTTTTCCTATCAATACAGCCTGAGACTAATGGGCCTTTGGACACAGAATAGCCAATCAGAATGGCAGTTAGCCAAGCATGACTATATTAGGTGAAACCATAGGCTTGCTTTACCCAAATTTGGGAAAAAACATAGGCCTTGTATGAGGCAGGCACAAGCCAAGTGTGTGTACCTTGTTTACCACAGGATGTAAACTGGAACAAAACAAGTCTGGGCAAGCCAGGGCCCTTAGACTCAGTGGCTCCAGGTTCTTTATCCTTTTTCCTGCAGTTGCTTCTCCCCAAAACAGAAGGAGGTAAAGCAGAAAAAACATGTCTGGGCAAGCCAGGAAATGTATAAGCCTATTTTTGGCCTACTCAGGCCTACCACGACAGCCAGCTATGAAAGAACAATGCTCACATGCACAATTGAAGAAATATGTGATCTGCTCATCACACTGCACTCTTGGCAGTGTCTCTAAATTGACATCTGTGAATATACTGAGCAACAATGGATATTAACATGAAAATAAATAAATGTGGGGTTGTGTTGTTTGGGTTTTTTTTCCCCCTAAACATTTGGGCAGTGGCATGGAATCCTTTTTCTTTAGTTCTCTATCCCAATATAAATTGTCTCGGACTCTTCCTAAACCTAGTAATAGACCCTTTTGAAAATCTTTTAGCACTAGCAAAACCAATAAAAGACAACAGGTATTTAAAAAAATCACATTCTTTCATAAACACCTATGATCCCGTCAAAGGACAGGTAGTGTCATACATTATATATAAAAAGTAGGGTAATTCCCCTTTAATATTGCCCAATATGTTAATTTTTCTCTCTTCTTTACCTTATTTCCAAGGAGTTAACCTTTTAAGAAAGGTTTTTAGAAAGGTTTTTAGAAAAACAAACTAAAGCGAGCACAGTTGGAATGCAGAGGTTGTAGATTCTGTGGAAAACAGCAGTTATGTCTTACACAGCTACTCACTGAATTCGATACAACTACAATGAAACTATTGAGAGCTTTAGTATCGACAAACAGCATAAAGAACATGCTTTTGGGCAAGCATGAAGGTTTCCTCTCTCGTTTTCATGTCACTGTTCATCTCAGGTATTGATCCACTGAATAATGCTCGCAATGTGACATTTATGCTTTATGTCCTTTCTTGGGAAATAAGTTACTGTACAAAACTGGTTTTGAATAAACAGAATACAATCATACTAAAAATTCAGAGACTGGTAGCTTTGGTTTGTTTGTTTGTTTTTCCCCCAATGGGCAAAACAGTGAAATCTGTACTCCAAATAAAACATACAAGAATTTAGCTTGGCCTATGTGAAGGTTGAAGAATTGTAAGACTACTTATAACAGGGAAGGAAAAACAAAAAGTACTATTTGTACTTGAAATTGAATCCCATTTTGGAAAACAATATTGTCCATGACCTCCAAATATGTGTTTTATATAGTGCAGTTTTAGAGCAGATTATGTACTTACCATCTGCTTCTATACACCACTGCAACCCACTGCCCTCAGTGCAGAATTTCAAGGCTTCCCACCAACTACATCTTTCTAGAGTAGTGCCACAATGTCATGTATACAACAGAGAGCTGGCAGTGCATGCAATATGAAATTGTTAATATCAACTGAATTAGGAAGATAATCTTGACACATCTTTTATTCTATAAAGTCAGTGTAAGGGAATCCAGTTACTTACCATTGTGAAAAATATAGACTGCTATCCTTACTTCAAACCTTAGTTGAAAGCGTACATTTAGGTAAACTACATAAAGATGCTCTTTATGCATCATTTAGATTTCACTTTAATAAGAACTGTGGATGTGTATAAAGAATTGTCTGTTCAACATCAGTGTGTGAAGAAAGTACCTGAATCTGTATGTTTGCATTACGCTGTTATCTTCAATGTGAGATAAACTCTGTCCCAGTGTTTTTCCCTGTAAACTCTTATTGTTGCCCACTTAGTGTTAATTCACTATTCTTTCGGGAAACACTGAAATGTGTGTTCTTCTACTGACCCTTAGCAATTTACTTCAGTCTTTGGAGTGGGAGTGAAGACTTCTGAAAAATGGTACAGAATGGGTTTACGAACTCTGGAAGAGGTGAAGGCTGACAAGACTCTGAAGCTGTCAAAAATGCAGAAAGCAGGTAAGGTAAAAAATCTCATAACTAGTTTTATCTCTGTGCTTTAAGAACTTGATAACAGAATCACAGGAGGCAAAGTTCATTTATATATCTATTTTCTTGCTGCAGTGTATTGTGAATATTATGTACTTACCATCTGTTTCTTAAATGATTTTTTATTAATTATTTTGCATTGATTTCTGTATTATTTAAAAAATATTAAGTTAAATAATTGGCCTAACAGAAATTCAAATTGAAAATGATGTCTTGGAAAACATATGAATACATATGAATTGAATATGCTTTCTTTTTTCTTTTTCTTTTTCTTTTTTTATTGCTTACACAGATGTTTGATGAGATCTGCTCTTATACACAAAACTATTAATGGGTCATTATTGCATAGGTCGTGAAAAAATTGCAACATTAGGAATGTCCAGAACTACTTATCAGAGACAACCTGTCTCTTCAAGACAACCGTGCTTTAATGATAAATTAAGATTTGTAAGGAAGTACTTAGGAAATTACTTCCACAACCCTACTATGTCCTTAGTGTTAAACATGGTCAAATGAATACTGTACCTTCTCCGTAGATGAGATTTTTTTTGTTTATATCATTTCCCTAAATAAAGAAACTAATATAAACAAAAGAACCATTTACATTAAGAAAAATAAATTATATAACAAAAGACAAAGATGAGAAAAGGAAAATGCTGTCTTTTGCTTGCAATCCCCCACACCTAAGGCTGGAGACAGACTCTAGGAATGGTGAAGAGGAAGGAAGTGGCTCACGAAGAGGCTAGATCAAAATGTATTTCCTCTCGCATATCCCGAAACAAACCCATAGTTCCTAGTTTAAGGTTGATAATTTCTTGGTTCTTGCCTTTTTAACCAGAATTTCTTTGTCCATGGTATAAGTTGTGTGATTTTTCATCTTGGTGAGAGGTAACTATTTCACACTTCATAGATTTTGACAGTTCCACAAAGTGATCAGCACTATTTTGCCTTGGTTTTCAGGGTTTCTCTACTATGAAGACCTTGTTAGCTGTGTATCTAAGGCAGAAGCGGATGCAGTAACCTCGATTGTCAAGAACACTGTCTATATGTTTCTACCAGATGCTTTAGTTACCATTACTGGTGGTTTCAGGAGGTGAGTGAAAACAAATGAGATCACTTGGCTGTTTGTTTCAGGTTCACACAAAATGATCATACTGCCTTGGAAAAATCAAAGAAGCTTGGTGGAAAAATATCAGAATTAATTTTCAGTGGTTGGTTTGGGTTGCTTTTTGATTGTTTTTGCATTTTGGTTGGTTGGTTGGTTTTGTTGTTTTGTTTTTTTTTTTCATTTGATTGGTTGTTTTTTGGTGTTTGCTTGTTATCTATTTTTCCTCCCCGTCAAAGAATCCTATAACATTCATATCTTTCTGTGTTTTGTTGCTGTAGATGACTAGTTTGTCAGAACAAAATCTGAGAATAGCTTGCTGGAAAAACGTTTAGGTAACATACTGTACCTGAGCATATTTTTTTCTCTTTTAATGCATCTGAATTCCCAAGGCTGAGATTACTGTAAGGCTGTGTTTGAAGGAAAGAAACGATAACTTTAAGGCAGTCTTTGTGTTTTGATTTTTGTTTTTATGAGAAATTTGTAGTGCTAGAAGTACTCTTTTCAGTAAATACTGACTAAAATGAATATGAAGCACAGACTAACTTGAATATATACCACACTCTGTATAGATAGGGTTAACTAGAATCTCCTACCTGGGTAGTTTTTGTTCCTAAAGATTTGTGTCTTGCCTTATAAAACCAAAACCAAAAGAGTTGTTCAAGACACACACAATTAATTCTTTCAGCACTTCAAGAGCTTTCCTAAAGCTACACAGCAAACTATCGAGACAGGGAATTGTCTTCAAGAGTATCAGATTCCTTTCTCTGTACTCAGTCTCCCATTGTATCACCATTCACCATTTATAGTACATACCCTGCTCATAAAACAAAAAAAAAAAACTTTACTCTGCACCTTAGGTCTCCTGCTATTTAGTTTGTTAATTTGTGTAACGTTGACTACATTTTTAATAAAAAAATGTAGTTCAAAATTACCTGAATTTTTCTCTTACAACTCAAAATATGTGATTCAATCACTCTCATGACACTAAAACTGGTATGAAAGTGAAAGAAAAGCATTAGTAATTAATGTATTACTTGTGAGATTTATTGGGAGCCTAGATAAGCCTTGCACCAGTGCAAAATGAAGACCATCTATGATTCGTAATTGCTGTATACATGGGCAGTGATCGTGATGCATGTATTTTATGCCTTTTCTACCACCTTATGATATTTATTTCTTCTGAGTCTCACAATTTCTATGAAACAATGAGGTTGATAAGAAGCAATAGGCTCAATGGTATGAGAAAATAATGAAATTTTATATTCAGATCCTCAAGTGTCATCATCCTGTGAGTCATAGAATCAGCCAGGTTGGAAAAGACCTCCAAGATCATCCAGTCCAACCTATCACACAGCCCTATACAACCAACTAGACCATGGCACTAAGTGCCCCATCCAATCTTTTCCTGAACACTTCCAGGGATGGCAACTCTACCACCTCCTTGGGCAGCCCATTCCAATGGCAAATCACTCTCAGTGTGAAGAACTTCCTCCTAATATCCAGCCTGTACCACCCCTGGCACAACTTGAGACTGTGTCTCCTTGTTCTATTGCTGGTTGCCTGGGAGAAGAGACAGATCCCCACCTGGCTATGTGATGGCAACCTGTTCACACTGGTGCAAATCAGTCAGAAACATTGTGTTAGTAACTTAGATATAACTGATTATCACATGTCTAGATAGATCAAAGAGTTAGAGAAACAGAATGGTCACCATGTTGCAAATTCCCAGGGTTTTTTTTTTTTTTTTTGACATTTGTGAGCTTTGCTGGCAAAACAGCTGTTTGCAAAGTTTAAATCTCACATATCAGATGTAAGCCCATCATTTTGCTTATTATTTCAGGGAAATATGATAGTTAGCCATTCTCTTTCTTAATAAAAAATAAGCTTTTGTGTCTCTTAATGTGTGTCTGTCAAAGCAGAAGATAAATTATTTAACTATGTAATGGTGCCTTCAGTGAGTAATTATGTGCCTCTAAATACACAGAAAATAGTTTCAAAATATTAGTCTTAAATTATATTTTAGCAACCTATGGAAAACAAATGCTGTAGTGTAGGATTTGTCAAAAACCTGATTGAATGTATTGGGGTACCTTTATAAAGCACCAATAGCACAGGTTTGCCTCATAGTCTAGAGACTATGTTATGGCACCACTTGTGTCAAGGAAGAGTAAGCTGGTAGTCACTTCTTTGCAGATTATGTTCTACAGGAGGCTACTGTTTGTGTATTTCTAATTCAGAAGGGTGGAAGATTCAGAAGGAAAAAAATGGCCATAGAGAGGAAGTGAAAATCAAATTGCTTATTTGAATCTATGTGGTTTAATCAAAATACCAGACCTACAAATTGTCAGAGTAACACATGAAAACTGCAAAAGCTGATCGAATCTTGTTTAGAACATGCAAGACCTGTTTCTCTAACCAGTTGCATACAATTTATTTCCTCTTTTGCTCTAAATTTCTTTTAGTTTGAGCTAAGCCTCCAAATTTTCTCTTTTACCTTTTCTCGAGGCTAATATTGACACAAATTTCAATGTCTGCTACTTCCTTGATGCCTTTTCTTATTCTTTCATCTTTCTGCCTGTCTTCACAAACAATAGCTCATAAAACATTTTTGACCAGAAGTGCTTTCCTTGTGGTTTTGGTTGGAAATGGCAATAATACTTTTGGTTAAAGGCAACTCTTTTTAGATATCTGAATCCATAAAGGAATATAAAGACTTAAAAGTAATTGAAATAAACCCCTCAGTAGCTCCCTATTTGAAATAGTCCAGGTGTAGAAATGAATAAATAATGAAGTCTACATGAGTTTATTCTTTGTTATTCCCTTATGGAAATACTTAACTAACCACCTGTAAAATGTGCTTCTTGAGTTTCAGTTTGTATGGCTTTGTATAAGAGATTGGAAGAATCTTTTTCCAACACTTATCTAGGTCATTCTGAAATAGAAATTATAACACTGAACTGCATAGAAATAGGGAAATATAACAATTGTGGTTATGAAATAAATGAACACACTCACAAAATGTAGAAAGCATCTTGTTGTCTATTGGGGCCTATCACCTCGACTGTAGATAAGATGAAGTATTGAAGATGTGGAATGTGTAGTATAAAGCATACCATGGACAATGTTATCAGAAAGAATGAATTTGCCATGCAGTCTATTTGAGTCAGGAATTGACATGGCATTATTTCCATGCTCAGCTTCTCTTACTTTGAATTGCAGAGATTTAACACTGATTTCTTCTGAGGTGGGAAATAGCAACTTGTATTAGGAGTTACAGAAACCACTGAGGATGAAGCTTCCCTTCCAACATCAACTTAAAGAGAGGCTCTGGAATGCAGAAAAAAGAAACTTTATTTTAGTGTGAGACATCCGCGGTAATACTGTATTTCTCCCAAATGTATCTGAGGCAGGAGTGTAGCTTAATCTAATGTATTTTATCATTTTTAAATGAGAGTTAGACAGAGGACTTGATAATTTTTTCCTAGTTATTAAAAACGTAATTTTACTCTATTAAGAAAATTAGGTGTGGGTTTTTTTTCAATAGTAATAGCATTATCTGTTCTCATATCTATAACTGCATTTTACAGAAAATGTGATTCTTATTAGCAAGGTGTTAATACTATTGTTAGCAATATTGGCATTGTGGCAGTGTGCGGGTTTGAACTAATTGGAATATTTTAATGAAGAAAACTATACTGTAGGCTGTGAAAGGAANTGTTAGCAATGACAATCAGTGCACTTCACACTAGATTTCTTGCCAGTGAAACTGAGGTTGTTTTTGGCCTTTCTCCGGCAGCACCATGCTAGGACATGTCTTCACAGTGACTTCCAGAGGTAGTCATGAGCTGAATCATTGTCAATGCATTCTGCAAGACTCTGGGTTTTTGCTGACCTGATTTCACTGCTGATACTTGATTTTGCCACAAGAGATAATCTAGATTGAGGACTTCCTAAAGGCAAAAATGTTTGACATAAGCTTATTCTATCTGTAGTTTATGGCTTCAATCTATACCAGTTGTTTATATCTCAATACACATGCAAACAAAACCCAAACTGGACTATAGAAGTTCAGAAAAGGATCTGGAATAAGAATTGAATACAGTAAGAGGAATAAATCATCATGCTCATTAATTGCATTTTTACTATGCATTTCTGTTAGCCTTTCTGTGCACTTTGTCCGTTTGCTTCCCAAGTGATTTACAAATTAAGTTTCATTTTTCTTGTGTTCCATTTAAGACACTCAGACAGTTGTGGTCAGCTTTGCAGCAGGTGGGATTGTATTGCTTTGATCTGAGCACTTGGTTTCTACAACCTTGGTAGGCCTTTATTCTTTTAAAAATTACTTAGGCATCCAATTGGTATTGTGATTTCAGTTTGACTTTCTCAAATGAGATTTACATAATCTTAGAATACTTTTTATTTGCTCCCCCCACCTTTGTCTTAAAATAAAGGGAACTAGACTAAGGAGACACTTCATTTTAGATAAATTTTCATACTGCAGTGTTTAAGAAGATGTCCAAGCATCTTGGGTAATGGATCAAGCAAAATTACTAGTGCTTATTCTATATTGTCTTGATGGGAGGCTAACTACTCCATCCTGCAACAGTCTTCAGGCAAATTCTGTCTCAGAAGCTCTTATTGCTGAATTTTGTTCTAACATGAATCTACTTGTAGATTACTATCTCCTTGTTTGATTTTTATATTATTGTTTAGAAATAAGGATCCAAGGCTCTGCAACATTTGAAGATAAGGATTGCTAATAGAAAAACAATGGAGAGGAAAGGACAGGGTCAGTGTGTCAGTTGGGCAGCACTGCCATGCTTCTGTATATTATTACAATTCAAACTTTCTTTGCTGTGTGCAGTGACATTTCCTACAAGGCAAAGGAATGCATAAAGGAATGACATGGGACAGAACTCTGGTCTTTCCTGTTGTATATCAAGAAAGTAATTTAAAGATATCCTTACTTTCAATATCAGCGATAAAGCAAAATGAAATAGCTGGGACAAAGAAACATTTCCAGAGATTACTTTACAGGCTCACACGCTGAAGAATAACTAATGTTATTGTGGCACCTTCACTTCAGAGATGACACTTCTATAAGGCATCTGGAATCACAATTATCTAACTGCATTGACACATGCTCATAAATGAAAGAATGTGAGATCAAATACACAAAAAATATTACACTTCCCAAGCTCTTTGCATATATTCAAGACTTCAAGGTTTCTTTAACTGAGACTGAGCTAGTCGTGTGGCCTCTAACTGAATTTTTTGATAAATCCTGATACAAATCTCTGTTTGACCTTTTCATGTAGGATAGTCTTAATGAAACTATTACTTAACAGGATCTATGATGAGGTTAGAACACCTGATGTGATTCCAAACCTTTGTTAGGTTCTGTGAAATAAGTCTATTCGAAGTCCTGTTACATGAGTTGCTGACTTTCTCCTCAGATCTATGATTAAAATAGTGCCAGATTTCAAACTCATGTAATTAATTTACCAAAGTTGCTTTCATTAGATTTTCAGGTGAATTCTTAAACAGATACAGGTATGTCTATGGTTTTTGTTTGTTTCTTGGGCTTTTTTTGTGAGTTTGTTTGTTTGTTTGTTTAGTTCTGTTTGTTTGGAAGTTGTTTGTTTTTTAACTCCAAACTACAAACTATAATCTGGGAAAACGTAAGCTACACTCAGATGCTCAAGTCCAAATATTGTAATTTCTGCTCACTCCTCTTATAAGAAGTAAATTTTTAACCTGCTGTTACTTAGTTTTGTAAGGGAGAAGTCTGCTAGCAAGGAGCTGAGAGGCCAGCTGCTCACTGAATGTTTGAACTGACATAGTAGTTTGCATGCATCCTAGAAGAATCTAGCAATTCTTTCAGCAACAGACTGAAGAACCTGTTTGGATATTGTTCATGGGCACAGCTTTGCCTCTGGGGAATTATAGTCCACTTTGGGTGAGGCTTTTAACCCAGAGATGATCTGATGTAGTTGTTCTTAAAGCTTAGTAAAACAGCTTCATTCACCTTACTGAGCTCCCTAACTTTGACATTGAGATGCTGTGAATAAGAATATGCTGTGGCACGAATTAGAGGCATTACAACTGGAAGAGAACACAGGACATCACTAGTTTCTGATTGTAATTTTCTGTAACCCATTAAAAAGTACATTGAGAGAAAAAAAAAATCATTATTACCCAAATTAATCCCTAGCCAAGTCAATTTAGAAGGTAATCTACTGGAGTAATTCAGACCTTCCCTTTGTCATTAGAGCTTTGATTATTTCTCCACTTGCTTCATCTTTTATTAGCCATGATGAATCATGAAGTAGAAGCTGATGAACAAGTTATCTGGGAGTCATGGACAGAAAGAACTTTGCATGAATCCTTGAAACAGTTGAGATCTCAGTACAACCTGTTCTTTCAAAAGCTTGTTGATTCCAGATGTTTTACATGTCCTTCTCTACTAAAACTTTACCACTTTGATAAGTTTGTCAGTTTATTGGAATGATACTGTTTACTTATATACCACTCTTCACTCTAAAGCTACTTCAATTTGCCATTGGAATGGGCTGCCCAGGGAGGTGGTGGAGTTGCAGTCCCTGGAGGTATTCAAGAAAAGACTGGATGAGACACTTAGTGCCATGGTCTAGTTGGTTGGATAGGGCTGGGTGATAGGTTGGACTGGATGATCTTGGAGGTCTCTTGCAACCTGGTTGATTCTATGATTCTGTGATTCAAGTGATGGTTCTGGAGTGGAGGAGGGAATGCTGCTGACTTCTGTGAAGCCAGAAGATTTACCTGTGTTTGTAGACCTAGAATCTCCATGGATCAGCTTTACAGTTTCCATGATAAATTGTCCTATCAACATTGATGATGATTACTAGTAAGTAATCCAAAACTTAAAAACTGAGTTTATACAGCAAGATATGAAATCCTGGATTATATTATGTCGGAATTACTACAACAAAGTCTTCTGTATTAACTCAGGCTTGAGAAGAGAAGGCTTAGGGGAGACCTTATTATCATGCACCAGTTCATAAAGGGTGGATTGAGACTCCCTTTCTACAGGGAGTCATGTGGGAAAGACAAGGGGTAATGGTAAATTACTCCCGGGAGAATCCAATTGGACTCCAGAAGAAAATGTTTCACAATCTGAACAGTTAGACATTGAAATAATACCCTAGGGTAATTAGTGGATTTTCCTGCATTACATAGTTTTAAGACTCTACTTGACAGGCTGCTGGAGCATCTCATTTAAACCATACTATTACGTAGGAAAGTTGGACCAGGTGATCCTTGGGGTCGCTTCCACCCTGGCATTCTGTGATTCTGTGAACTTGTTTTTGTTTTGTTTTTTAATTTTTTTAATTTTTTTTTTTTTTTTTTTAGTAACTAAATGGAAAAAAATTAGAATGAAAATCAAAACTAGAGGTAATGTATTTCCTTGTCAGGGAGTTAATCTGAAATTTTAATCATGTACTGATGCACAATCAGATTTGTTACTATTTTAATTCTAGACAAAATTTTTACATGAAACTGGCTAAAATATTTCAAGTTATTGCATTGATGACTGCTTTGTGCTATTTGCAATATTTGTCATTATACAGAACACAAGGAATACTTCCAGGAGCATTTTGAAGTTACAAAAGCAAACTTGTAGTGGCAAGACAACATCACAAACAGCATCAAGAGTAAGATAAGGCATTGTCTGAAAAATAGGTTCATGTAAAAGTAGTGTTTTGTTCATTTGGTATCTGATATTCAATGTTAAAATGAAAACCAAAATACACTATTAATAGAAAAAAGACAAGAATTTATAGTAAAGATGAAACTATTTCTAGTATAATAACAAAACTAAAATTCACAGAGCTCTGACTGGTTTTAACTGCAAATTGTACATACTTTGGCTTTTCCTATAACAAGTTATTTTGGGAGAGTGCATGAGACAAAGTTGCCAGGTGACCTTGGGCTGCTACCTACATAGATCAGTTTGACCCTTATCAGAGGCAAAAAGGCTCTTCTACAGAGAATTCTGCTGATAGATGTGGCAAGATACAAAAGTTTTTGAAGAGCAACAGTAAAATAGAAGTGAATCAGAATAAGCAAAAAAATTGCTGTGGGAAGAAAATTTATGTATATGTGTATGTGCAGTAATAATATTGATGTATAGAAAGATTACATATATAAAGAAAGAACAGAATGACAACTAATAATGGTATTCAAATAATTTTTTCCTTTTGCATTTTTTTCTGATTTGCCTCTTAAGGTCACTTTCAATCATTTTTGGTACATAAGGGTCAGCCATTTGACAATTCTGGGTTTCTGAATTATATGGAAATATTTTTAGAATGCTTGCCATTGCATAAAATCAAAATGTTAATGGCTTCACTAAGTCAAATTAAATTTTAATGGCCGTGGTTTAATTTTTCTTTTAGCCTGTTCACATCCTTTAAGTAGCATTAAATGTGATTCAGTTGTCTTCTAATATCACAGCTGACCTGAATAGCCTTTTCAATTAGCCTTTTAGATGAAGCAGATCTGATACATTTTAAATAAATAAAGATTCCCATTTATTGTTTGAATGCTGATATTCACAGATCATTTAATCCATTTATTGAGATGCAATGTCAAAAGAACAACAGCTACTTTGTGCAGTGCTGGTGAATAATGTGTAGAGATGAGATAAAATCACACCGTCTTCGTTTTGTAAGTGAATGGAATGTAAGGAAGAGGAACTCAAAAAGATCTATTACAGATTTTAAGAAAGGTGCATGGCTGAAAAATGAAGAAAATGGTTTACCAAAGAGTTACACATTGATAGCATTTTTTAAAATGTTGAGCTAATGATGCAGGTTCTCCCCATAAATTTATTCTGACATCTTGCAAATAATCTAATCTCTAAACAGTAGACAGAGGTCCCAAGCTTTTTAAAATCTGCTCATTCTATATTAATGTAATATGTTTTAGTTTAACCTTTGTTTGGATTATTTTAGTGCTTTTTGCTTATAGAAGAAATAATTTATTAAAAAATATTAAAATGTTAGGCATCTATCATAGTTTGTTCAAAAGCATCTTCCATGGTTCTGTAATTTTGTTTGATGTTTGTTCTCATTTTTTGGTCATAGTTTCTCAACCTTCACTATATAACAGAGATGTCTTGCTGTGGTAATACCTTCACTGTGTAGGGGGGCAGGCATGGAGAAAGAGGTTTCTGGGTTTACTGCTCAGCATGGGACACCACAAAAGCAATCTAGGGTGTCTGACATTACATAGCAGAGCTAGGCTGAGGATGGTTTGGACTGTAGATGTATCTTTTCCAATGGCTTTGGTTATCAAACTGCGAAAGAATGGTATTGTTAGCTAGAGAAAATGTCAGCATTGACTTGAGTTTTGCTGTTTTAGTTGCTTGTATGAGTGTTAGATGATAAACCTCCCCACAAGTAAGTTGCTTTCTCAGGATATGTAGTGCTACCTCTGAAACTAATACTGTTCTATCATGATGGCTGGCTCATTAGGCTCACCTAAGTGTAAAGCAGCAGTGACAGCTATCAGTATGAATAATTGTGCTCTCAGCTCCAAACCGCAGTGGTTTGTGCAGTGGCACAAATGTTACAAAATGTTAAAACAGAATTTACATTTTTTACCTCCTTTTTTTTTTTTTTTTTTTTTTTTTTTGGGACAAAGTGTTTTCAAGTGGATGTTTTGGAAAGTTATAAAGGTGTCGTGGTAGGCCTAAGCAGGCCAAATTAGGCTTGTACATGTCCTGGCTTGCCCAGCCATGTTTCTCTGCTCTCCCTCCTTCTGTTTTGGGGAGAGCAACTGCGGGAAAACGGACAAAGAACCTGGCGCCACTAAGTCTGGGGTCTATGGCCTGCCCAGCAACTGCGGTAAACAAGGTGCACACGGTTGCCTTGTGCAAGGCTGTGTTCTGCCCAAAAAAGGGTAAAGCAAGCCTATGGCTTCACCCAATATGGCCAAATCTTGGCTAACTGCCATTTGATTGGCTATCTCGTGTCCAAAGGCCCATTAGTCTCGGGCTGTATGGATGAAAGGAGTTGAGCAGGGAGCACAGGGTGCGCGCTTTTGCCATTACAAGGTGTGTCTGCTGTTGCATCTGTGCCTGCTGCCTCATTGATCCTGAGCTGAGGCTCTGATGCCTCCACGCATTTGGCCTGCACAGCCAGCGTGACACTGTGCCCATACGGCACACTGAAAGACATCCTGCTGCACATGAGAGCCTGCTGCCGAGAGAGCCAGGACTAGGTCAGAGATCGTCTGCCTCCTTTCTGAAGCGTCCAGGAGCATGAGGACGCTCCAAAGCCTCTAGCAGCTTTTGGCCCGGCAGCAGCCCCGCCACGTGCTTTGGGTATCGTCCCATAATATTTTGTGAGTAAATACCAAAAGCCTCTTGTAATTATTAATTGCCTTCTGCCATAAGCAGAAAGTTGCTCCTTGCATCCATCTAGTGAGCTAGCAGCGTACTGGCCGCAAGCGGTATACTGACCGCGAAGCCTTCTCTTCCAGTTTAAATCGAGTTCAATTAATGTATATATTTAATAGTTATTTCTAGATCCTATTATAACCTGTATATAGTTTCCATAATGTTGCAAAGAGCCTGTTATTATTATTAAATGGTGATCGGGGTGATGCGAGTTCTGAATATTTAATATTAATAAACTATATATTAATATTTTAAAAATATCATCTCGCAGTAATTAATTACCCCTTCCATAACAAAAGGGGGTTCTAATCTACTATTTATTGCCCCAATATGTCAGTGAAATATACTTAATAACTTGTATTCTACTGACCATTTAAAAAAGGTTAGCAATAAAAACTGTTGTGAGTTTTATTAAGCCAGGTTAACTGAAATTACTCATTCAGCATTTTAGAATAATTAACTTATGTAATACTGCTTACTATTAGCATTATGAAAGTTAAACCTGTAGACCCTGAACAGGAATCTCTGAAATACATAATTCTTCCAATCTACAAATACACCATTTTTAAAATGGCCATAAACCACATGTTAAAGGTCTTCTGCACAGGACACAGACATTGGTGCTGACACATACTGAATAGAATACTATTTCATAAAAAAATAAATCACATCAAGTCCAATGGCCCCAGGCATTATTATACATACAATCTGCTCCTGGGGAAGGGAAGCAGGTTGCATGATACAGAGCATGTACTAAAATTGATTTATCAGTGTAATTTTATAAGCCGGAAAATCTGCTTCCTACACTAAGGGCGAACTACTGCTCTTTGAATGTTTTGGTAATTTGGGAGTAGATTAGTATGACATGTCATGGGGGAATAAAAGCTGTTCTGATTAAAAGGAAGCTGTACAAATAATTGGTACCTAACATTAACATGGACAGAGATGTATTCACAGACCGAATCAGCTTCATTTCCAAAATCTGTAGAGAGAATGACAAGTAATTCTTTACAAGAAAATCTCAGGAAAGATCGATGGTGATAACCTTAGAACTATTCTGTAGCAGCACTGTGTTATATGTGCTGCAGTTAATTTGAAGTGCTAAAAATAAGGAGACTCATGCAGTCTGTGGACTCATTCTTTTTCATGCTACTAGCATTAGATATGAGTATGATAGAGAATACAAATATGTAGTTTTCAGTAAGTTTTTTTGCTACATGCTTCACTATGTATAAAGTCTAAATTTGGAAAAGATTTCATTAACTCTTTTTAGAATTTTATTTTAATTGCTTTTCCCTAATGTTTGGTCTGTTTTTTATTTTTTTTTTTGTTCTGGTTTGGACAGATGAATTTATATATTACTATTTGAGACAAGGTTTGAGAAAAGGGGATGCTTAAAATGTGAATACTTAAAGCCAAAACAAATCAATGGTGTTATAAGAACAGGTCTATACCCAGAAATTAAGTAGGTCATACATTTATATTTATGGTTAGTTGGAAAATATCTGCCAAAATATTTATAGCAATTGTTTGTTTTCTGTGAAAATTCTTCACTGAAAACTGCACGGAAATGTCATTCTGTTGTCTGGTAGGAGTCAAGAAATTGAAATGTCAAGAAATGTAAATGCTAACTTGGATTAAGTATTTTTCTTTTTCTCATTTATATTTAACACAAATACTTTTTTTTTTTGTTGTTGTCCTGACCAACTCTTCTAACTCCTTTTTGTACATAATAAGTTGAGTGAATAGTGAGGTAGAATAAACTATCATGATAATTATCATTTTGTAGCAAATATTTTCCAGTCATTAGTATTTTTTTTTTTAATGGTTTGGGTGGTTTTGTCCTTTTACATGGATATTTTATTGAGGTGTCATTTTGAAGTTACAATAATTAGGATCTCTCTCATAAACATTTGACATGAAGATAGCTAATATGCTTTGATTTCTAAAATGCTTAACCAGTGGATTTAAACAGACTGATTTTAATACTCGGGCCAGGAAGTCTGCTGAAGTAGGGTATTTAAAATATGGTACTTGAAAAGTATTTGCTTTAAATGGATGAGCACTCACAAATAAATAGCATCATAGAATAGTTTAGGTCAGAAGGGATCACAGAATCACAGAATTTTAGGGATAATGGAGTCCAAACTCAGGCAGGCAGAGAAGGCTAGCATTAGTAGGGGGGTTAATGAGGAGGATGTTGTTAAATTTTCTGCGGGCCATGTTAAGAGTGCAACGTATATTGATAGTATTATGCTTTCTAGGCACAGAAGGACTGAGATTAGGTGGGCTTGGTGGAAGGCTAGGCCTAGGCAGCTTAGGGTGAAGGCTGAGTAGAAGCTTAGGTGCATGAAGGACATAAAGAAAGTCAGAAGGGTCGAGTTGTGATTTATTGAGCCGAAATCAACTGTCTTGATTAGACTAACTTTCTGGTTATTCTGCTCATTCTAGACCCCCTTGGGCTCATTCATAGATAAAGCCTAAAGTGAGCCAAAGTAGGATGGAGGATGTTAAGGTTAGGGTGGTGGTGGGGGAGTGGAGTTGGGTTGCTCAGGGAAAGGGGGAGCAGGAGGGCTATTTCCAAGTTGAATAGGAGGAATAGTGATAGGATACCTCCAGAGATAATTGAATCCAAACTCTCTGCCAAGGCAGGATCACTTAGGGTAGTTCACACAGGAACACATTCAGGCGGGATGTCCAAAGGTCATCCAGTCCAACCCCCCCCATTGAGCTAGATCAGGTTGCCTAGAACCTCGCTCATCTTGACCTTGAATATCTCCAAGGATGGGACCTCAACTACCTTTCTGGGCAGCCTGTTCCAGTGTTCCACTACCTCATGGTAAAGAACTTCCTCCTAATGTCCAGATTAAATCTAATCTAATTTAAAACCATTGCCCCTTGTCCTATCCCTACAGGCCTTTGTAAGCAATTCCTTTCCAGCCTTCTTGTAGACTCCTTTCAGGTACTTGGAAGGCTGCTATTAGGTCTGCCCACCATAGAGTAAGATATATTCATCTTAGTACATAAAACTGGTAAGTAAAATTTTTCTGTAAATTATAGAGCATAGTGTACAAGGAGGACTGTTAAGAGAGTGGAATATTTTAAAGGAAAGATGGAGCAGGAAGACAAAAATAGGTAGGAGATTTCAGATAAGAGAAAAGAAAACCACAAAGAACAGGAGGTCAGATCAAAGACATTTGGCATTGATGAGATGTGGCATCAGAGTTCATTACCTAGTTCTGTTTCTCAGATTTTATCTATAAAACACTTTCATTGGGGATCACCTGCTGCAGAAAGGGTACCTTACAAAATTGAAGCCACTCAAGGAAGGAATGAAATGAGGAGAGGCAGATCCTAACATTGGTTTAGTAACACTGAGAGACATGCAGAAGAAAGCGGTGTTCTCATCTAAAGGAAAATTAAACAAAAACTGCATAAAGACAAACTGAAACAAAACTCTGACAGTAATGTCAGACTGTTCCTAGTAGTGAAACAAAACTCTGACAGTAATGTCAGACTGTTCTTAGTAGTGAAGTCATCTATAGGGTAGCATTAATGGGCTAAGGATAAGGCCTAACTATGATTAAGAGATTTAATCTATTAAGAAAGAGTAATGCCAATGTTGCCCTGACAGATTTCTGCCAGCTTTCTGTCAGATGTATTTGGTGCACCAGAAACAAGTGTCTGCTTCTTTTTTTTTTGTTGTTTCAGACAATTGTACTTCTGCATCCCCTTACTTATGACCTTTGATGTCTGTCTCTAAACAATTCAGGATAGAAGCAGAAAGAATTAATTACACTTTATCTTGTTTGCAGTCTTTCTTGAGTGCTCTCCACTGAGAGCTTTCTGTTGCCTCAGATACTTTCAGATATATTTCTTGCTATTCATATAGCTAGCAAATTTTGTTGTTATGCTTTAGTCATAAGTGTTTCAGGGCATCTACATCAGAGATTAAATTGTGAAGGTTTTGCTCCCTATTAGTGAGCAGTTACTAAGATGAACAACATTATTCTGTAGAACACTGTTTGAAAAAGAGGGTTTAAAGACTCAGATGCCAGACACTTAAGGGTTTGTAGGATCAAATACCTGCTGCTTAGAGCCAAACGATTAAAAACCAATTCTAACTGTAATATGTAATACATTGCATTACTTTTATCATTATTTTATTCCTAGAAAGTTGGCTTTAAAGCAGGTTATTTATAGCAAAGTTTACTCATTGTCGATTTTGCTCCTCAGCAGAAGTCAAAGTTTATTATAGGCTAGTTATAGAATGGTAAGGTTGGAAGGGACCTCAAGGATCATCTAGTTCCAACCCCCTGCCATAGGCAGGGACACCTCCCACTAGTACAGGTCACTGTAAAGATGGTTGTCATTACAAGCAAAGAATGACTTTTTCTGGCAGATAATCCTGAAGAGGGCTGCAAGCACTGCTTACCTTGTATTATGTTTAGAGCAACTAGGGAGTATGTTTTGCAGATCCCTCTGTGCAAAAGTAGCCATAACATTTCAATTGTGACATGACCATGACAGTTACATGGGGACATGATAATGAGGTGGCAACTATTGACTAAATATTTTTTTGTTTGGTTGGTTTTTGTTCTGATGTAAGTCAGATAGGACATTTCTTTACGTCAAATAACAAGAAAAAGAATAAAAAGGTGAAAAATAAGCGTCTACATTTAGCCTGTATCTGGAACTGAACTGTGACTGTTGCTGATGATTCTGCCCCACAGAAACTAGAACAAGAAGTCTTGTAGGAAATGCAATTATAAGATACAGCGAGGAATAGTCCTTTTAGTTGCTTTCAGTTTGGGAATGATGGAATTGTGGATTTTTGCTGTGCAGTGGGAGAGTTGGGTGGGAATGTTTCAGGCAATCTTTTTGAAGAATGGGAAATCAGCACTAAATAGCAGCAAAAGCTGATAAAATAGACTTATAAGTTAAAATTGTCAGTTATGATAGCTGTTCTGTGATAGTACTAGGGCTATCCTGGGGAACCAAAACCTCCAACCATTAAATACTTATGGATTGCTGCTTCAAATATACAAATTTATAAACTCATATTAGTTAATAAACTAAGAACATTACACTCTATGTTACATTAGTGATCAAAGGCTGCAGAAAATTTTCCTTTTATCTTGACATATTTTACATCCAGACAAAGTTCTAGTGGGTAAATTACAACAACCATTCCTGGTTATTTGATCCTGTCATGAGGTTACTCTGTCCCGTTGCAACTAGTTTGTCTGTGTTAGTGATAATATCCTCACTGAACACTGCTGCTTATGAAATGTCTCAATAGTGATGGCATAGTAGGCATTTGTATCACCACCATACTGTAGTGCTCTGCATCCAGACTTAGTAAATGTAAATCATACCTTCACCATTCAAATATCATACATGAAATGTGAACAACATATTGATACATTCTAGCTGTAAGATAGGTGGGAGCCTTGATGCTGACTTCAGCTGAATCATGACAAACTTAGAAAGGCATTTTCATCTGATTGAGAATTTGAACTGACAAGAAAAGGTGACTCAGGAAATGCCCATTTCTCCTAAGGAAATAAAGCTATGTAGCTGCAATGAAGTTGCCCTTAAAATGCCCCATTTTCTGAGATTACACAGCAATGCAGGTTGAAAAAGTCAAAATTATATTCAGAAAGAAATCAGAACAAAGGTTTAGAGAAATGTGACATGATGTATTCTTTAAGAGACTCTCTTAAAATATCTGTCTAGAGCTTTACAATGTCTGGATCAGAAAATGGGGCAGAGAGAAGGCCCAAAAGTTACATTCTCAATGAGAGTATCTCATTGCCATGGTTTAGGAATTAGGGAACTTGGTTAATAACAATCGTGAAAGTTTTCAATTTGGGATTCAATCAACCAAGCCAACTTCATGAGTTCCTTAGTCTGATGGAGAATTGTGTCTTGAAGCACAGCAAGGAAATTTTATAGAGGAGGGTAACAAGATTTCACTATGGAGAGATATACTTGTAGTAGAAGGTAGATTTAATGACAGGCTTGTCCACACTTTACAAGGCTTTTCTGGTATGCTTATATTATAGAATATATTGGCAGCCTTTCCTGTGGAGATGCAGTGTTCCTTTTCCAGTACTGTTTAAATGATTTTCTCAAATGGAATAACCTATATGGGCCCAAAGTGTATAACTGTTTCACCTCCAGGGAACTGCTGGCTGACACAACACGGCTATCTTGGCAAAACACTGGTGGAGACCAAGTAGAGAATTTTTGAATTTCAATTTATGTTTGAAAAGTGGTGCTCTAGTTTAGAGCTTCCCAGAGACCCAAAGCCCAGAGAACAAAATTAAATATAGGACTCCTCCTCTCTACCCCTTTGAAAAGAAAATAATTGGGTAGGAAGAGTGGGAAGAGGTAAAACACCCATGGAAAATAGTTTAGCACTGATTTTTTTGTAAGATAAAAAAAAACAAACAAAAAAACTTTTACAATAAGTCAAAGATATTTAAGGTAAGGGAGTCTGCAGAGGCATAAGGGAAGGGAAAACATGTACAAAAATATATATACAAAACCAGATGGATGACAATGGATGGAGGTAGATTCAGGATGTATCTGGACAGCCACATGGTTGGCTGGCCATGTGGTTAAGCTGGAGCAGCTGGAACAGCAAGGATGTTGCTCTTCAAGTGAGGCAGAGAGAGAACAAGAAGTTCTCCTGCTTTTATAGTGTTGCAGCCAGGAAGTGAGAGTGGGCTAACCTTTGCACCTGGGTGAAACCTCCTACCCGGTGGGGGCCAGAAGCACCTGGATTCAGGTTCCAGACCACCTCCCAGGAGGGGCTAAGAGGACCTGGAGTAAGGCTCCAGACCACCTCCTAGCCCCCTAGAGGTTCAACCTGTATCAAATGGTTGCAAAACAGGAATAGTTGTATCCTAACAGTATCCCATAATTCTGATATAAAATACATTCATTTTAATACTAGATATTAATTTCTTTGTCCAGGTCTAGTTTTCTAAATGTATTTCATAGATTAATAGGAAAGTCCTTCTTCCTTAGATAAAATTAGTATATTACACAATCCAAATTAGGTCTCAAAAGAGAGCAATTCCAACTTCTCTGAATTATGCTTCTGTAAAGTTCCATCCTTGCAGTAGGGGTAGGCAAATGTAGTTATGGAAAACCCATACATCAGCCCAATCCTGGCAGGTTTTATCAGTTCTCTCTAAAAATTCAAGTGAGCGAGCAATGCCTTTAAGACTAAACAGACTGTACAAGTGTGTGCTGGTTTAAGGCT
>WBNM01003286.1:0-36554 GCA_013399055.1 Ramphastos sulfuratus
GCCTGAACCTGCCCTGGTGCAGGCATAAGACTCTCACTGACTCACAGCTGCCCCTCTTTTGCCTGCTAGCCACCCCCTTGACTGCCCTTCCTCCTTGCACGGGCATGGAGGGATGCTCTGAGACAATAGAAATAAAGATGCTCTGAGCTGGTTTGCCAGGATGCAGGTCTGATGGAAACTGCTTATGATGCAAACGTCCATCTCAAACAGCTGCCTCCCTATCAGGCAGTTGCAGGTACTTTGATGGCTTTTACCCTGTGCCTCAAGCCAGGGTTGCTCCAGCATGGCAGTGTGTCCATCCTTTCCACTCCTCTCCTGGCACACATGAGAAACCAGGGGAAAGGGAAAAGTGCTGATTCAGGTAAGTGCTGGAGCCAGGGGAAGGTGTCTCCAAAGGGTGGTTGTCAGACCAGGCTTAGCAGCTGATTGAGCTGAATTAAGTTCTCTGCCTTCTGTTTATTTCTTTAAATGACAGAGGGCCCCTTTGTACTTCCCGGTCAGGCTTGTTAAGCTTGTGTCTGGCAATGATTCGTATTGATTTGACAGGCTTCCTCATGCTCACAGATCTACTCTGACCACAGAGACTTGTTTAATTACAACAAAGAGATGAGGAATTGCTAGGAAGCTAAAAGATCCATCTCAAAGGATCCAAAAGAGAACTGATGTAGAAAAATCGCAGCAGCTCTGCCGTTACACCACAGCAGCTCTGCAGTTGCACCACGGCAGCATTGCAGTTACACCACAGCAGCTCTGCAGTTGCACCGCAGCAGCATTGCAGTTACACCACAGCAGCTCTGCAGTTACACCACAGCAGCCCTGCCATTACATCGCAGCAGCATTGCAGTTACACCACAGCAGCATTGCAGTTACACCCCAGCAGCTCTGCCATTACATTGCAGCAGCTCTGCAGTTACACCACAGCAGCTCTGCAGTTGCACCGCAGCAGCATTGCAGTTACACCACAGCAGCTCTGCAGTTACACCACAGTAGCATTGCAGTTACACCACAGCAGCATTGCAGTTACACCACAGCAGCTCTGCCGTTGCACCGCAGCAGCATTGCAGTTACACCACAGCAGCTCTGCAGTTACACCACAGCAGCCCTGCCATTACATCGCAGCAGCATTGCAGTTACACCACAGCAGCATTGCAGTTACACCCCAGCAGCTCTGCCATTACATTGCAGCAGCTCTGCAGTTACACCACAGCAGCTCTGCAGTTGCACCGCAGCAGCATTGCAGTTACACCACAGCAGCTCTGCAGTTACACCACAGTAGCATTGCAGTTACACCACAGCAGCATTGCAGTTACACCACAGTAGCATTGCAGTTACACCACAGCAGATCTGCCATTACATCGCAGCAGCATTGCAGTTACACCACAGCAGCATTGCAGTTACACCACAGCAGCTCTGCCGTTACATCGCAGCAGCATTGCAGTTACACCACAGCAGCTCTGCCATTACATCGCAGCAGCTCTGCAGTTACACCACAGCAGCTCTGCCATTACATTGCAGCAGCATTGCAGTTACACCACAGCAGCTCTGCCATTACATGGCAGCAGCTCTGCAGTTACATCACAGCAGCATTGCAGTTACACCGCAGTGGCTATGCAGTTACACCACAGTGGCTCTGCCATCACACCATAGCAGCATTGCAGTTACACCATAGCAGCACTGCAGTTACACCGCAGCAGCTCTGCCATTACATCGCAGCAGCTCTGCAGTTACACCACAGCAGCTCTGCCATTACATTGCAGCAGCATTGCAGTTACACCACAGCAGCTCTGCCATTACATGGCAGCAGCTCTGCAGTTACATCACAGCAGCATTGCAGTTACACTGCAGTGGCTATGCAGTTACACCGCAGTGGCTCTGCCATCACACCATAGCAGCATTGCAGTTACACCACAGCAGCACTGCAGTTACACCGCAGCAGCTCTGCAGTTACACCGCAGCAGCTCTGCAGTTACACCACAGCTTCTTAACAGAGAAAGCAGTTACTCCAAAGAGTAGCAGACACTACAGAACACAATCTTCCACTAGATAATCTTCTAGGGATGATCTTCCCCAGTCCGAAGCAATGAAAACCATGTTGTACCTGGGTGCCCCATTCATGGACCTTCCTGGGGAGAGGATCCTCTACAAGTGAACTGACATCCCAGCTCTGCACACTGCTGATCTCTCACCTTACAGGCAAACTCTTTTACCCAGTATTCCTGGGGTACTCACCAGGCCTGGTTTGAGAAGTATATAGACTGCCTAGGGAGGACAAGGAAGCTGGTGTCCCCTCTGCTGCACATGGCATGCCCAAGCCCCTTCTCTCATCCCCCTCCTATTTGATCCCTCTTAATACATCTAAAATCTCAGACCAGCTGCTCGCTGAGCATTCAGGAAATGACTGCTAAAGTCTATTCAAGGAACTACATTCAATGGACAGGGAGAAAAGAAACACATTGCTCTGAAAGCATGGCCTGATTTCCTCTCCATTTCCATCAAACAGAGTTTCCCAAATTCTTCTGCTATTTCTCTGGCTTTAGAAATAAGGTCACCTCCTGGCATAAGCTGTGTTTGATTTCAGCAGGCTATGCAGCCCGATCAATACAACTGTTCCTCCTCTCCACCTCTCCTGGTCTGTTCTCCTTTGCTTGAAACTGCATCTGAGCTGCACCTGGGTCTTCATCATCTGGAAGATCTGTGTGTGTTCACAGAGGACCACTGCTTCCTGCTGTCTGCTGCTCCAGAGAAAGCTTAGGCCAGCCTGGACTGGCCTCATCATCTGCTTATCTGGCCCTATGGTTACTGGTTTTAAAAAAAAAAAATCATTTCATAGAATCATAGAATCATAGAATGGTAAGGTTGGAAGGGACCTCAAGGATCATCCAGTTCCAATCCCCTGCCATAGGCAGGGACACCTCCCACTAGAACAGGTCACTCAAGGCCTCGTCCAACCTGGCCTTGAACACCTCCAGTGAGGGAGCAGCCACAACCTCCCTGGGCAACCTGTGCCAGTGTCTCACCACCCTCACTGCAAACAACTTCCTCCTAACATCCAGTTTCAATCTCCCCTCTGCCAGTTTAAACCCATTGCCCCTTGTCCTGTCATTACATTTCCTCCATAGAAGGTCTCAAAGGTGCAGAAAAATGGGCTGAGGGTAAATGAAGTTTGCTATACCATAATTTGGAGCAGCTTTTGTGCTCTTCCAGAAACTTTCAGATCCCAGCCTCATGGTGCTCAGGGTGAGGCAGGACCAGCTAGGTGTGCTCTGGGCCCAGACCCAGGCAGCAGAGAGCAGTAGATGGGATGGGACAGCAGGTGTCTTGTGGAAGATTGCCAGCTCTGGCATTTACAAGCTAAGAGGGAGATTCTCAGTCTGTAACCACAGTGTATTACTCATAGAGCTGGATGCTTCTCCATGCAGAAACCACACAGACACTTGCCTCCCACTTATGCTACACTTCAGGGGTTGAACAGGCTTTGTGCAAGTTCTGTGTGAGGTGCACAGTGACTTTAGAGCAAGGTTAAGGAAGCAGCTTCTCTGGTTTGCTAGGACTGAAGCACTCCAGTGCTTCCCTGCTGATGAAGTCTTTCCTCTTGCCCTCCAACCTGATCTGATCCATGGAGACAGGCTCAGATACATACAAATGTCAAACCACTAAGCTTGATTACACTTTATAAATGCCACAGTGGGGAAAAGGGAAGCTTCTCCCTCTTCATGAGCTGTTGTCTTTAACCAGATACAGGAACCAGACTGGAAAGTACCATCGGTTCAGAAGTGATTCAGTAACACCTAACACCTGGGTTCAGCTGAAGTTGGGCATCTGAAAGCTTTCACACAATTTTGCTGCTACAAAAGAAACCCAGCCCAGCCTTTCAGCAGCTGATCAGAACACTGCATCAGTTCAAAGAACACTCAATGGGATTCTCATCCATCATTTTCTGTCCATTTATTTATTTATCCCCCTCCCCAACTGGTGGATATTGATTACCCAGTCTACTGACTTGCATAGATCAATACCTGTTTTCAGAAGAATATTGTGCAAAGCTAAAGAAATTAGTTTATTTTGTGATGAGGAAGAAGCAGGGTGTCAATGCACTGCCTTGACTTTGCATGCTGAAGCACAAAAATGTGAGGCAGCAGAAAGAGGCCAGGTGGGTAGGAAAAGGGATTTGTGTCTTACAGGAGAGGAGGCAGCAAGGGAAAAGGAATGGAAGCACGACAGTGGAGCTGCTGCTCATCCCAAGAACCTCCAAAAGATCTGACACTCCTTTGTGCTTTCCCTGCCACATCTTTTCCTTTTCCTGGAGCACAGCAAATGTGACCATTGGCTTTGCAGTGAAGAGCAATTTGAGGTTTCACCTGCAGCAGTGGAGAAAGTGATGCTTTTTTTGCAGTCATATGCACAGCAGTTAATTAGACCTCACCTGCTCACTGCTGCAGGGAAATCAAAACCCAGCAGAACTCAAGGCTGAAATGTTCACTTCTACCTAACTGTTAATAAAAATGAACAAGAAATGGAAGTTGGCATCCCACAGATCCCTTAAATTCCAACCTCAACACCCAAGCCACAGGTTCAATAGCTTTATGAGAAGATCTAGATGCCACTGCCAAGACATGGCCCCTATTGTATGAGGTTGTTCTCCAGCACATGTGAAGAGGCAGGCCTTGATCTGTGGAGTCTAACCATCCACACTAACAAAGGTGGTGGCATCCTGACAATCTCCATAACACCCAAGCACAATTCATATGGAGAAACAATATAACTGACTGAGGAAATCTCATAAGAAAAGAGATCTTTCCCCAAACTGGAATATATAATCATAANCCAACTCTCTCAGCCTGTCCTCATAGAAGAGCTGATTTTACTGGCTCCTACCAGCCTTCTCCATAACCAAGCTGCTTGTTGAATTTCTATCTTGGCATCACAGCCTGGAAGCTGCTAACCCCAGAAGACTCAAGCCTTGCTTCTTTAACAAGCTCTTTCAGAGGAAACCCTTGCCAACATCAATGTTTGCAGTTAGAGCAGCCAAAAGCACTGGACTGTCCATCTCCTCTCTTTGGAAATGACAAAAGTACCATGGGGAAAGAACTCCAGAAAGGGTATCTGGAATTTGATACTGCAAAATGAAAACCTTCAGCTGGCAGAGGTGCTCAAAGGAAATGGTGCTTCTGCTGAAAAATTCTTTGGCCCCTCCTAGGTAGAGCTACTTTCTTCTTTAATTTGCATCTCCTGGCCAGACTTTATTTAGCATCAGTGCCATGCTGGTCCAGCACTTCTATTACTCTCCAACCACACTCCCCCGTATGCGGTACAGCCTGTGCAACTGCTCTGTACTGCTCTCCAATTAAACTGCATACCGAGAACATGTTGACATTGTTAAGGTTAATGACCTAATGATGAGCACCAGGAAACAGGTTTGCAATAAAATGCTCTGTGCTGATTGCTTCCATGATGAATGCAAACAATATGTTGGACTGGGAACAATATGTTAAGCAATATGTTGTGGTTTATCAATGTCACGGCGCAGCGCTGCCTCGGTGGCTGCTGTCTGGTGATCCTCAGGAGGGTCACTTTGAAATGAGCAGGAGAAAAGATTGGTTCTCACAGGGGAGGAATGGGTAGTACCAACCATAAGGAAGGAATGAGGAGGGCCTGATCCTGCCCAGCTCAGGATCATCAGGAACTGTGGACCAGACCTGGCGTGGAACGAGTGATTTCTTACACCTGCCACTAGAAATGAAGCACCTTCTAAAAGGCTGCGGTGCAATAATACAAGGACTACAGTTTAATGTAAGACAGATTTGCTGCCCCTGAGAAAAAGGCAACATGAGACAGGCACTAATACAGAGGAACAGCTCAGCTCTTATGTGAGTAGATATAAAAAATTTAAGAGCTGAAAACCAGACCTTCCAAAGAAGCATTTTCCTTCTTTGTGGAAAAAATTAATTCTTGGGGGACAAAATAACCAACAACCTTCCATCCTAAACAAGTCTTGCTTGGAAAAAGCAGCTGTGAGGCCTTGGTGTATGTGATGCAGAGCCCCAGAGGGCTGCTCTCTACATCTTCTGGGCACAGAAGAGCCTGGGGACAAGTCAGCTGCTGCCACCCATGGTGTGCAATTGCCTGCCCAACACCAACAAAACCCCACAGGAGCAGCACCCGCAACACAAACTCCCAGAACTCAGGGTAATTAAGGCCACATTAACATCAAGCAAAAGAGAATCCAGGGCAGTGTGACTCTCCAGCACCTCTGCTGCTGCTGCCTGGTTTCAAATCAGAGGGAGCACCACGCTAGTGGCAGCACCTTCATGGAAACCAAATAATAAAACTTCCTGCACAGCCCAGGCAGAAAGCTCAAACTTGCAATGCTCACCTTAGCAAAAGTGAGCATGCTTCCTAACAGTGTGTGTTAGCTTATTTTTCAAGTGAAGAGAAATAAAGATAAATGTGCTAACATAACTTCCTACTAGGCAAAAGTTAGCCCTGAATTTTACAGCCCCAGTGTGCACGGCTCCTACCTAGGAAGGGCACAGACAGCTTAATACACTGATACAGAGCCTCTGCGAACACCCACTCCCTCCCAAAACCCACACACTGTGGCAAGACAAATCTAAAGGCTGCTTTGGGCTCCTCTCCACCACCCACACCCCCTCCTCAGCCAGACTATGACTTCAATACGGGTGACTTCACTGTATGAAAGGAAAAGTCTAGCCTAGACAAACTTCAGAGAGCTCCTTAACCTCTCTGAGCTTGGTGCTGGCCTCCAGTTTGCATTCTAGCAGATGTCAGTAGTGAAAGATGGCAGCCAGGTTTCCTTCTTGCTAGAAAGTAGGTGGCAGTTTTAGCAGAAGGAAATATCTACATCTGGAAGTAATCCATGACCTCCTGAGCAAAAGCTGTCAATGAAATAGTTTGCTCAGGCAGAGCAAACATCACCAGAGAAGTGAAACAAGACTGGTAGAAAGTGGCCAGGCTAACCTGTTGGCTCTGAGAAGATGGACAAGGTTTTAGACACCTCAGCCTTGGGTTAGGAAAAGGAAGGGCTTCTCCAGGGGGGAGTTTCACAGCACATTTGTGGAATGTGTCCTTAAACCATTGCCTATAAATAGATGCTAGCTCCTTAATTGAATTAAATATGTGATATTTGACAGTGCAAATGCCTCTCCCTCTCCACACCTGCTCTTTGTGTCAAGGACTTGCAAGAATTCACTTGCAGCTCTCCTCTTCCTAACAAAGGAGAAATATTTAGAGTGTTGGACTAGGAGTCAAGAGCCTGTGTTTCTGCCCCTAGGTCTGAGTGAGGAAAAATCATTTAGCTCAGTGATCCAGGAAAATGAATGCCCTACATTTTGGCAGTAAAGCAGGGTAACAGTTTCAAATCTTCAGCTAATAGATCTTGGGCTCTTTGGTCACTTAGGAGCTTTGAGTGTGTTATTCTGCATCTAGGAGAGTGAGATGGATTTTATGCACTGCTCTCTTCAATGCATTTGAGACCTCCCTATCAAGTTCCCTACTGACCCCTTCTATTTGGGGTCTTCTCTGGAAGTCAGGGAAGCTTTCCCTGAAACTCTGGCTTCAGTGTCAAGTACAGAGTGGTTGACTGTAGCTCTGTGCTCTTTAAAAATATTAACTCTCAGTCATTAAGTATTTAAGTGTTTGGGTTTTTTGTTTTTTTTTTTCACCTTAGTATGAGTGTAAATGTTTCATATCTGACTCACAAAGTAAAGGGAAAATTGCATTCAGTGCAGACAAAATGTACTCTTTGTCAATACCAATCAACTTTTAGAGCAAATAATTTCATTACAAATGAAAGAAAACAACAGAACCCAAGGAAAACTACTACTTCCCCAGATGCAAGAGTATGTCAGTTTGTTTCTAACTCATTTTGACTGACAATAGATCCTATATGATCTCCCAAAGTCATTCAAGTATTTATAATGATGTTAGCTGAAACAAAGGCTTGGAAAGACTGTGGCTTTATGGAATGAATTTCAAAACCATATGCAGGGATTTAGCTGTGTGACTCCCATTAAAAATCAGTAAGCTCCTGGAGGCTAAAATCCTTGAGAACTGACCTCTGCCAACTCTGTGCCATCACATTAAAAACTTTCAATGCTTATAGGTTAATGTTAAAAGCCTCTGATGAGAAAAAACAAGCTTAAAAAATTATAAAGCCAGAAATCACCTTGCTTCTATTGCTCTGGAAATACAAAGCCAGCTAATCGAAGCTCACATTCTGCATAATTCTTAAGAACACCCTTTGAACTCCTGCCTGTCCTGAAGCCCACAGGCTTTCATCCTTCAGAAGTGCTTTATTTCCAGCAGTCTCACCAGTTCCAAAGGTTCAAACAGAGCCAACGTGGGAAACACATCTGTCTCTGAAACTTAGTAGGGGAGCACCCAGAGGTTGCTGGTACCTCTGACCTCGTGCAAACCTTTCCACCTCCCTACAGCCTCTTTTAGAAAGGGTGAGGGTGACAGAACACTGGAACAGGCTGCTCAGGGGGGATGTGGAGTTTTTCTCTTTGGAGGTATTAAAAACCTGCCTGGATGCATTCCTGTGTGACCTGCTCTATGTGCTCCTGCTCTGGCAGAGGGGTTGGACTGGAGGATTTTTCAAGGTCCCTTCCAGCTCCTGGTATTCTGTGATTCTGTGATGGGTTGGAAAAGAACTGCCAGCCACCCCAAGCCTTGCCCATATCTAACCTCAAAGAGGAGGCTGTGTTGGAAAACATGTCAACATGGTGTAGCTTACAGAGCTTTAAATCAGCTGAGGCACATTTTTGAAGCGTGTGTTGGATGATCTCAGGAAAGGAAAACAAATAGCTGACTAGCTCCAACTATCATGAATGCAAATGGAATTCCCTTGCCTATGGCAGGTTTGGATAGAAGAGCTTTTAAAACTAGAAAGGTTTCAGAAATCACATCTCCTGTTTGGTAATTACTGCTCAAAGCTGCAGCCCCTGTCTCATGGGCAGGTCCTTCTCCCAGTGCTGACTGAGCCTCACTGGCTTCAATTTGCTTTGAAATGGGCAAAGGGCTGTGACTCCTGAGTGGGGACAGGATGGCTGCAAGTCTCCTTTCTTGGCAGCAGAATCTGCCCACAGGCTCTCTGTCAGCTCCAGAATTACTGCAGTTTGTTGCTCTGTACATCAAATGAATCTGGCACTGATTTAGCAAACGTCAAAGATGGCCTGCAAAAAGCCTTGCTCACCAAGGAGCTAGAACCAAAGAGCATCCAGGAAGTCACCTACCATTAGCATCTCAATGACAGACATCCTGCCTGAGTTACCTGCTTGGACACCCTCCCCAGTCAATGGGTGATTCATCTCCTCAGTCATGTATTTTGGGAGAGGATGAGTCATGCTCAGAACCTGCCAAACCTTCTCCAGGGAGCCCGGATGCCTGATTTTCAGAGTGGAATTAAGCAGGCTAGGACTGAACTTGAGTTACCATAGTTATTATTTCACCTACAAATCCAAACCTCAGTGGCTGGGTCTTTTGTGGGGCATTTCCCTCAGCAACGCCGACACCAAACCCCACAAATGCCAGCAAAGCTCAAAATTTCCACTTGCCACACATCAGGTGGGATTGGGCCTTGTGCAGGAGCCTTCCAGGTCAGGCTGGGATTCTTTCACAGAAATCACCAATTCCCCCTTTGATGTGTGCTTATCTACTGCTGAGTGCTTCCAAAGGGAAGGGAAGGGAAGGGAAGGTTCCTGGGCGCTGAGGTATTTGCCTTGCTAATGAAGACAGTGCATATTCACTTTTGATCTGCTGAGAAATGGAAAGTGAAAAATTAAAGCTGATTTCCACCACTAATATTGTCACTGAACATCCCTGAACTGTCTCCAGGCTGTGATCTCCATGCACGCTGCTGCTGGTGGGAGCTGATGCCAGTTAAAAACACATCAGGCTGCTTGGCCCCGATGGGTAGCTGACGTTATGAACTCCACCTGTCCAGGCTTGCTGCAAAGCCTGCTGAGTTTCTCTAATGCAGAAACAAACTCAGAGTGTTAAAACCAACATCCTCAATGCTTGGTTTATAATTTGACCATAGTCAAAGGTATATATTTGAAAAAAAAAAGGCAATGAAGCCTCTCTTCCTTTTGATGAGGAAATTCTTCCCTCCTGAGCACTGTTGGTTTAGGTCTGAGGTGGATGAGTGGTGCACAAATGTGGTTTTGTCACTCTGCACGGCTTGCCCAAATCTCATATGGCCTGTGTGCATCAGCACAAGCTGATGGGGGCTCTTGTAGCTTTGCCAGAGGATGAGAAGACATTCATGAGATGAAACATCTGCTAATAAAGGCCTTGGACTGCATACAGGGGGAGCTTCAAAGTAAAATCCATCTCCTTTTAATGCAGCAAGCATCTCCATCTTCTCTCCCAAATTTCAGAACAATGTCAGTTAGGGGAGCAGAAATTGATGTTGCTCACTGGAACAAAAGAGATCAAAACCTTTCCCCACTGAAGTCCCTGGCTAAAGTCATGAAAAGCAGGCTTTGACCCTAAACACCTTGGGGTCTGCTATAAAACAAGGTAGTAAGAAAAGCTTCTGTGACAGCATGAACAGCCTGTACATCAGGAGCCTTGATCTGTACAAACAAAAGAGAAAACGTGGATCAAAGGGGGTAATGCTGCAGAGGGAGCCAGCATTTAGCAGAGCTGCCTCTTCTTCTGTGTCACTGAAATGGCACTGGAGGACAAACACAAAGTTCACACAGTCACCAGGTGCTGAAAACAGGTTTGCTAAAGTCTGGGCTTTTCATACAATCATGGAGTCAGAGAATGGTAAGGTTGGAAGGGACCTCAAAGTTCATCCAGTTCCAACCCCCTGCCATAGGCAGGGACACCTCCCACTAGCACAGGTCACTCAAGGCCTCATCCAACCTGGCCTTAAACACCTCCAGGGAGGGAGCAGCCACAACCTCCATGGGCAGCCTGTGCCAGTGTCTCACCACCCTCACTGCAGACAACTTCCTCCTAACATCCACTTTCAATCTCCCCTCTGACACTTCAAACCCATTGCCCCTTGCCCTGTCATTACAAGACCTTGTCAATAGTCCCTCCCCAGCCTTCCTGTAGCCCCCTTCAGATCCTGGAAGGCTACTCTAAGGTCTCCTGGAAGCCTTCTCTTCTCCAGGCTGCAGAGCCCCAACTCTCTCAACCTGTCCTCATAGCAGAGCTGCTGCAGCCCTCTGAGCATCTTTGTGACCTCCTCTGGACCCTCTCCAACACTTCCATGTCCTTCCTGTGCTGGGGGCTCCAGAACTGTACACAGTACTTTTGGGTCTTGTCACTTCTTTAGCACAGGCCTTGCCTTCAGTCCTGCCCCCTGGAAGACACAAAACTGTCCCAACCCTCTCCAGCATCCCACTGTGCAGGCAGCATCATTTCACTCATGTCAAACTCCTTTTTATTGACTAGATGGGTAACGTGTGAAGGTCATTGCCTCACTTCACACGTCTCAGCAGTGCTGTATTTCCACATTTAGCCACTTCAGTTTGTCAATATTAACATCTGTTACTATTTAACACCTGCCACTGCTCCAACACACGCGGGCTGCAGCACACAGCCCCAGCCACCCAGCCTGGCATGCTGCGAGAGGAGGAGGGGATGAGCCACAGGCTTCGATTCATCTGCTCACCAGGGTGCCTAAATGTTGGCTTGCTCATCCTCCCCGAGGAGAAAGGAAAACCTGGGCAGTGCTCACCTGCTCCAGGGACAGACAAGGATCTGTGCTGGAAGCTGTTGTTTGCTCTAGCAGAGTTGCACGCAGCAGCTCTGTCTGTGTTCCAGCAGATCAATTGTTTTCGCTGCAGTGGTGGGGAAAAAAAGACAACACAACAGCCCCCAACTCCAACCTGGGAACTTTCTGTCAAGATTTCCCATAGTCAGGGTTTGGCCTCCCTGGAGTCCTTGTTACTATGAAAAAACAGCAGTGAGTGAATGTTAGCAGCTCCAGGTCTTTGTGTGGCTCACGACTCATTTCTTACTCACCTCACTTTAACAAGTATGTGACGTGGCCATGACAGCTGAGTCAGAACCAGAGATGCTGTAAAATCCCTCTCCACATGAGAACCTTTCCCAGATACTGTTGAACTCAGGTTTTTAGGCAGACTTTTAAAGTTGCTCCACCTGCACTGTACACCCCTGAGGGCCCCAGCTTTGCATAAAATCATGCTCTGCAGCATTTCATAGAGTCATAGAACTATTGGGAGAGACCTCTGAGTTCAACAAGTCCAACATCCAAGATCATCATTTCCTGTGGTCCAGAATTACCTTCCTAAGCTCCTTCCCCCAAGGAGCTGGATGCTACAGTGAATCATGCAATTATCAGCTGTGAGATCTCACACCATTTCTGCAGTCATAGAACAGAATCACAGAATCATGGAATCACAGAATGTCAGGGGCTGGAAAGGACCTCCAAAGCTCATCTGGTCCAGTCCCCCTGCTAGAGCAGGATCACCCAGAGCAGATCACACAGGAACTCATACAGGTGGGTTTTGAATATCTCCAGAGTGGGAGACTCCACAACCTCCCTGGGCAGCCTGTTCCACTGCTCAGTCACCCTCACAGTGAAAAAAATTCCTCCTCAGGTTCAATGGAACCTCCTATGCCTCAGCTTCCACCCATTGCCCCTTGTCCTGTCACTGGGCATCACCCAGCAGAGGCTGGCTCCAGCCTCCTGGCACTCCTCACATATTTATCAACATTACTGAGGTCACCCCTTAGTCTCCTCTTCTCCAAGCTAAAAAAGCCTCAGCTCCCTCAGGCTGGGGAAGATGTTCAACTTCCTTAATCATTTTTGTGGCTCTGCACTGGACCCTCTCAAGCAGAATCATTAAGGTTGGAAAAGATCTCTAAGATCATCAAGTGCAACCATCAACCCAATATGGCCATTAACCCATGTGCATCCAAGAGCCGTGTCTAAAGGTGTTTTGAACATCTCCAGAGATGGGAACTCCACCACCTCTCTGGGCAGCCTGTTCCAATGCCTGAGCACTCTTGCAGTAAGGAATTTTTTCCTAATATCCAACCTGAACCTCCCCTCATGCAACTTGAGGCTATTTCCTCTTGTCCTGTCCCCAGTTACTTAAGAGAAGAGACCAATACTCATCTCACTACAACCTCCTTTCAGGGAACTGCAGAGAGCCAGAAGGTCTTCCCTCAGCCTCTTTTCTCCCAATGACACAACCCCAGTTCCCTCAGCCACTCATCACAAAACCTGTTGTCCAGACCCTTCACCAGATTTGTTGCCATTATCTGGACATGCTTCAGCAGCAGAACATTCTTCTGGGATTCAGTGGCCCAAAACTGAACCCAGTATTCAAGGTGTGGCCTCACCAGTGCAGACTACAGAGGTACGATACCTTCTCTCCTGCTGTCCACATTATTGCTGATCCAGGTGAGGATGCTGTTGGCCTTCTTGGACACTGGGTACAGGCACTTTTCTGCCAGGCAGCTTTCCATCTGCTCTGCCCCAAGCCTGGAATGTTTCATGAGATTGTTATGACCAAAGTGCAATGATGCCCTTTGCTGAAGCCCCAGTATGCAGCTGAAGTCAGAGCTGGCTGACTCAGAACTTGATCAGTAGAGGATACAGCACTCTTTGGGACTTGGGATAGGGCTGATGACTGCACAGGGCTCTTGGTAGCCACACAGGAACTTCAATCATTCTTTTGATATGGCTTACATGGATAGCAAAGAATAAGGTCTGCTGTGTTAGAGCAAGAGAGCTGGGAATGTCAGGTAAAGTAAGAACTGATTGCCAAGCAAGCCCAGATGTTACAGTTTCACTCCAACTGGCTTTCATTTCCCCACACCTTTGCATTCCCCACTTGTGGCTGTGAGCAGAAATATCCACAGATGAGCCTGCTCCTGGAGAAAGGCCTCACAGTTCTGTAAGCTGACAAGTCCAGAGAAACATCCAAATCCAAAGGAAGGAGGAACCAAACTGAAATCTGATTGAATGGCTTCTTCAAGGCTCATCTGCCACTGTACATCACTGTCTGTAGTCATGATGGTGGCACCTCCTGTAGCCAGTACCAAACCACATCAATCAAAGCAAACACCACCAAAGAGATGCAGTTGCTCACTGAATGCCTCTGGGACCATCAGGACAAACTCTTTCTGCTGCTAAGTTTCTTCTGCTGAACAGGGCTCCTCACTCTTCCATTCCCTTGAACTATGTGGGATTTCATTTTCTCATGAGTAATCTGCCTCATGAGAGCAATGTCCAACTGGGACATCATTACAAAGCCTCAAAGCAATGTTTTTGCAGAAATATCCCAGTAGGATAAACTTTGTATACTCCTGTTTAATTAATAGTGTGGCCAATTTGCTTGCAGATTCTCCCAGCCATGGCAATCAGCCAAGCTCAATGTCTTTAAAAGAGGTTTTGAGTATCAGAGTTTCCCCACTCCAAAACTCCCCCAGTCCTCTGACAAGTCAAATAGAATTACATGCTGGTTTGTTTTACCTGATCAGGTTAAAATCCAACAGTTCCTTATCATTTCAAATAGCTGTCTTGAAATTCCAGTGTTTGTTTAATATCAGCTTTATTTGTTTAAAACAAGTTTTGTGTCTGTTCAGCCATGCCTGCCCTGTGGGAATATTACAGACTAACAATGCTATGCAGACAACATCCACTAAAAATAGGAATGACTGGTCACCATATGAAGCACTGGCAGTGATCCTGGTCCTTCTCAGCTTTTAAAGAGGATGAGAAGGAGAAAGATGTGGCCCTGGTGAGGCCACATCTGGAGTACTGTGTTCAGTTCTGGGACCCCCAGTTCAAGAGGGACATAGAACTGCTTGAGAGTCCAGCACAGAGCCACAAAGATGCTGAATGGAATGNAAGTCATATATTCCTCTCCTCACCCTACAAATTGTAAGAAGATGGCAAATTCCCTCTCCATACAGTGCTGGAAGGTGCTGCACAGATTGCTGCAGCTAGTAGGAGTCATGTAAAGAGGTGGAAAAGCTGAATTTGGCAACTGAGGAAGTTCTCTTTAAGGAACTAGAAATCCAAGCAATCCTAAATGCTTTCTATTTCTCTATTTCTTCCAGTCTTCCTTATTAAATTAGGGTCTTTCATATACAATATTCCCTCTGCCTTCTGCAGGAGCAAGCTTATCAAACATTTTCTTTTATTCTCCACTAAAAGACTGGAGGATATTGGAGGATATCAGCTACAGCATAACCCAGGGCAAGTATTAGGCAGTGTGCTTTACAGACCTGTGTTGTCATCAGGCAAGTTCACACATCTAGGTCCCATGGCCTCAGGGGAGCAACTGATGCCTTGATTCAGAAGCAGAAATCTACATGGTTGAAGTGTAAAATATTGGAGTGAGATGCACTCATACAAACTGTAATGAGAAACAGGCTGGAAATCTCTAAAGAGTAGATAAGATTCTCCAGGAGAGAGTCATACAATGCTGCAAGTGATGGCTAGGGTCCTAAAAAGCTGAGGATGTAACAGGAAGGCTTTCACCAAATAACTGAGTAAAATCAAGATGAAGAAATCAAAAGCTGTCAGTATAGTGAAGTTCAGCACTAGAGGGGAAAAAAATGGAAAGAAGGAAGAAAACATTTTCATAATTCCTGCACAGCTTTTCACAGGACTGGGAAGATAATGAAATAAAATCTGACTTGTAGCATCTTCCTTTGCTTTTCTCCCCACAGCGTGCTAAAACCTTCTGTCCTTGCTGGTAAGTCAGAAAATAACTCTCTAGAAAGAGGAAAACACACAGCATGTGTGCCACAAATGTGGCAATACCCAGATCCACATTTGTAAACATCTTCTAGGGCTTAGCAATTCTTCTGCATGTCTCTTTCAGCTGGCCACTTACCAGTTCATACATAATCAGTGGTCCTTGACTATCAAATATCCACCAAAGGATGAGCAGCAACAGATTCTTGACAGATCCCTGTCACTCTCCCATGAGAAATGAAGAAGTAATATGTTGGAAATGAAGTCAGATAAGCTTTCAGGCCTGAAAATTGCTTCACTTGGATTTTACCTTAGAAGCAAACTCAATCCCACAGCAGCATTAGCCAGTTTCAGACCACTGGATGTCTGCCTTGTAATCAAAGATTTCTCCTCTTGTCTGATGCAGCTTTCTTTTGGCATTATTCACAAACTAGAGAGAGCACTTAAAAACAAATGTTGCCAAAACCAATGGGGAAAAGAAGAAAATACTTCAGAAAGAGGTATTACAGATGATGTTGAACTTGTCCTGACACTATCCCCAGCATCTTCCTGTTGTCTTCAGAAAACCAGAGATGAAAGAGACTGCCTGCGTGTGGACTGCTGCCACCAACTTGCAGCTGATGTTATTAGGCTGTGAGGACTGCCAAAGCTTCCCCAGGACTGAGGACCTGCTTCTGCAATCATGATACACTCTGATCTTTAAAGAGTCTCAGAAAGAAATGCTCTGCATTGGGCAGAAACAAATTTGGATCGTGAATACATTTCATAGTGGTGTGGTCTGGCTAAGCCAATTCTGACTCCAGTGGAAGGCTAATGAGGGAAAAACTACCCAAGCATTTATTCTCACTGTAGCTCTGACACCTTAGTGGGAGGTAAAAGCAGACATTGTTTCCCTGGGAGGGACATGCATTCCTTACTGTGGGAAACAGCCTCTCCAGATACTCTGACTGGGTGTAAAGGCCATATTTGCAAAACAGAACGTTCCTCCAGTCCTCATTGCAGATAATTACCCTCTATTTACCATCAAAATATTCCCAGCAGACTTTGATTTTCATTGCAGTACTAATAGTTCATATTACTCCCAGAACACTGCAGAGGCACATTGCTCACTCCAGACTTTTTGCAAAGAGTTCTGCAGAAAATACTTCAGCACAAATGTTTGCTTCTCAGCTGTCTCCAAGGAGAATTACAAATAGGAAGATGACTAAGAATGCTTCTGCATGTGGGGCATGGATGCATGCACCTAAGTCCACTAGAAGAGGTACAAAAGGTAGTACAAGAGAAAATAAATGTTCAGCAGCATCAAAATGTCAAACTCTAACCGAGGCAGCAGCTGTGACTCATGATGGTCACACTACTGCCTTGGCTTTGCAGTTGTTTGGGGTCTGGCCTTGGCTTTGCAGTCTGGGGTCTGGCAGAGGACCATATCTTCACAGTGGTGCAACAAGGAGGTGACTTCACAGGGACTCCTGAATAGTAAGATTCATCTTTAGCATTCCCACCACACAAGGAGAAGTAAATCAGGGTCTCCTGTGTAGCACCTGGAAACAAGGAAATCAGATTTTCTGTTGTTTTGGGCTTTTTTTTATAAAAGGGAGAAGGGAAGATGTGGAGTGACTACAGAAATACTTCTACTTCACAAGACAGTGGTGATCCCAGCCAAGGGAGAAAACTGGGGAAGATAACAAATGGAAATTTCATGGAAAGAGAATTTTTCAGTTTTAGCTTTCCATGTGATTCTCCCACTCAGCCCAAAGTGGACATAGGAATATCTCTACCTAAACATTTTTTTTATTCCTAATAGCAAAGGAATTCAGTTGGACATCAAAGAAACACATCAGCCCAAAGTGGACATAGGAATATCTCTACCTAAACAATTTTTTTCATTCCTAATAACAAAGGAATTCAGTTGGACATCAAAGAAACACATCAGCCCAAAGTGGACATAGGAGTATCTCTACCTAAACCTTTTTTTTTTCCTACTAGCAAAGGAATTCAGTTGGACATCAAAGAAACACATCAGCCCAAGGTGGACATAGGAATATCTCTACCTAAACCTTTTTTTCCCCCTACTAGCAAAAGAATTGAGTTGGACATCAAACAAACACATCAGCCCAAAGTGGACTTTGGAATACCTTTACCTGACTTCTTTAACTGCCCAGCAATTTTAAACTGCTGCTGGATTAAACAAAAGGTCTCTTTAAAGGGTGCTCAGTGAGATCATCTCAATAGCAAATCACATGGAAATGTGCAACAAGTCACAGGTAAAAATAAGGCTCTTGGTTTTGATCATCCAATAGCCACAGAACCACAGAACTGTTGAAGTTGGAAGAGACCTTCCAGATTTTTAAATCCAGCCTAGAGCTCACAATCCTGCCACTACTGCTAANGCTGTTTCCTCGTCTTGTCACTTGTTGCTAGAGAGAAGAGACCAACCCCCACCTCCCTCCAAACCTCCTTTGAGGTAGTTTTAGAGGTCAATAAAGTCTCCCCTCAGCCTCCTCTTCTCCAGACTAAGCAACCCCAATTCCCCCAGCTGCTGCTCACAAGACTTGTTGTGCAGACTCTTCACCAGCCTCATTGCTCTTCTTTGGGCACACTCCAGCAGCTCAATGTCCTTCTTGTAGTGAGGAACCCAAAACTGAACGCAGTGAAACGATGCTTTGCTTGCTGCACAGATACACAGGAACACAACAGTGATCACAACTTGTAAGGAGCAGAATTTGCATTGGTTTTGCCAAAAGCATGTAATGAATTAGTAATCCCCAGCAGAAACTGGAACACTCACATTCCCTGATAGATGAAAGAATGGCTGAAAGATTGTGGCAAAATGCTTTCCTACTTCCAAATGCTTTGCAGTATGGGAGGGGGAAAGAAGCAGAGGGGAAAAAATAAAAAGCAAAGGACAAAATGAATATGAACAAAATTTCCTGAGCAGTCTGTTCCCCTTTGATCAGCTCCACTAGGTAGTAAATACTATGTGCACAAGTACATAGCTGCTAATTGAATCAGCTGTATGCTTTAATAATTGGAACTGACTGAAGAGGCTTTTGGTGGGGATTTTCCCAGGACCCCTCTCCTCAGTATTTCCCTTATATTTCTTGTCTTATTTGCTCACATTTCAATTTTAAATCCCACCATTCCTAACATGACAGCAGTGCTTTCATGAGGCTGCCTGGGCCCAGGGAAGGCTGTCAGAGCTAACAGGCTGATCCTAGGGAAGGCAGCCTGATTAAAAACCTCATTGTGTCAGCCAGGCAATCAGATGTTCATTATCCTATGACACACGACTACTGAAATGGAACATTCACATATTTTAAACTTGAGAGATTTGTACTTTAATATAATTATTTTTGAAAGATTCTTCATCAGAAAGGTTAATAAGAGCAATATAGGTTAATAACAGCACTAAGGCAGCTGACATAATCAGATAATTGACCTTATTGATATGTTAAGTGCCCTATGCTTCACCTTGGGATGTGTGACTGCTCTCCACAGTCAATTATCTTATAATGATGCCTGCTTCTTAAGGTCTTATTGCTTGAGTATTGGACTTCAGCCAAGGTTTTTGGTGTACACCCCTTCCTCCTTCAAACTCTCCTGTAGGATTTCTGCTCCATTTTCACCTAGGACTGTGCTAATCTGTGAGAGGCTCTCCTCATAAATACACTGATGCAGAGAGCATCATCAGTTGCTATGAAGTCATTTTGTTTCCTACAGCAAAGCTGGGATGGGTTCTTGCTGTTTCCCTTCAGTGGGGCACAGCCCTGTGCTCCCACACAACCTCTCTGGAGCTGCCCACAGGATGCCCAAAGCCTGGCACTGCTGATGCTCCTTACCCACCAGCCCTGCACACACTGCTGCCCACCAAAGCCATCAGACACAGTCCTCTAGCCCAGCACAAAGGGATTCTATGTGGTGTTTGAAGCCTTGCTCACTCAGCCTCCACAGTATTCCTCCCATGGACAAAGCTATGGCTTTGCAGATCCACAGGGATCCCTTTGCTCTTCAGCTGACTTCAAGAATAAGAAGAAAAGCTGCACCTGCATGAAAAGGAATGAAATTTCCTCCCAGCTTTTCCCTCCAGGTAGGTGTTGTGGCCCTGCTCAAACCTGTGCCTTGCTCCCAGCCTGTGCCCACTCCAGGTACAGCACACACCTGAGCTGTCAGCAGAGCGCAGGGACGATCTCTGCACAGGGCTGCACAAGGAGGGTATGGGTCTGGGTGTTGCCTGGCTTCATCCTCCCAACCCTTAGGTAGGAGTGGTGCTTGGGATGCTGCTGTTATTGATACATGCCCCCCTCTCTGTAGGAAATGACAGGCAGACATGAAGAGAGGTCCAAACAAGCTCTTATTGAACTGTCACATTGGGCACCAGCCTCACTGCACACAAACTGGTGATGTGCTGGAGCTGTGATACACCCTGCACTGCCCCTGCCCATCACAGCAGGATTTCTCTGACCCATGGTAGCTCAGGGAGAGCAAAGGAATTGCTGAGAATCTGTCAGTGCCAAAAGGGCTCAATGGTCATCAGAAGGGGCTGGTCCAGAGGTGCTCTCAGGTCTCCCAGGCAGACTGACCCTTCTTGGTCCCCAGTTTCAGAAATCTTTCCTTGATCTTACTTTGCTCATGTCCTTGCAAATGCTGCTCTCATCTCAAGGGTGGGAAAATTAATTTGTAACATGCCAGACAGTTATAAAAATTTGGCTACATTTGGATTTCTTTTTCTTTTAACTCAAAACAAAGCATGCTTTGGGGAGAGGAGCAGACAGGATTTTGGAAGAGAAACAGAGAAGGCTGAACTTTGAGCTACAGGTGCCAGGAGTTTGCAAAGCATTTGTGATCTCTGTGTCTGCCTTGCATCTCCCATTCCCTCTCTTTATCTGCTGTCTGATCTCCCTCCCAGGCACCCAGGCACACTCTAAAACATCTCATTCACTCAACACTGAATGCTTTTGTCACCTAATGGGATTAAAATTGGGATATTATTCAGCTAAAAGACATGAGCTAATTGTGAGAGGCAGGTATGGATCAACCAGGACACAGCAGGTCAAGGGACATTCTCCTCACCCTCCACTCCACCCTAGTGAGACCACATCTGGAGTATTTGGTCCAGTTCAGGCTTCCCAGTTCAAGAGGAACAGGGAAATACTGAAGAGAGTCCAACAGAGGGCTATGAAGATGATGAAGGGACTGGAACATGTGTTTGATGAAGTAAGACTGAGAGACATGGGGCTGTTTAATCTGGAGAAGAGAAGGCTGAGAGGGGATCTGATCATCTGAACAAATGCCATAAGAGTGGGTGTCAAGAAGCAGGGGGTTCAGCTTTTTCAGTGTTGCCCTGTGACATGACAAGGGCCAGTGGACACAAACTGGAACACAGAAAGTTATGCCTCAACATGAGGAAAAGCTTCTGTACTGTGAGGGTGCTGGAGCCTTGGAGCAGGCTGCCCAGAGAGGTTGTGAAGTCTGGAGACTTCCAAAACCTGCCCAGGCACATTCCTGGGTGGCCTGCTCTGGCAGGGGTGTTGGACTGGATGATCTCCAGAGGTCCCTTGCAAGCTTCCACCGTTCTGTGATTCTATGACTCTTCTGAGCACACAGCAGCTCAGGGCTGTGATGCAGAGCCCCGCAAAGACAGAGATTTACTCTGCAACCACTGTGAAAATGAGGGCTGTGGGGGAGGCCATTATTTCCAGGGCATATTCTACTTCTGCCCCAGCATGACTTTGAAGAGCTCTGTGGTGTTGTCACCTCTAACTGATGTAAATGGCAGGGCAGTCTAATGCTGTCCTGCAGTTTAACAAATGGGATGGCAAAACGGAGCAGGGGAGCTGCTATTTGCTAGATTCTCAAGCAGGACCCTCCAGCAGCAACCTGCTCTGCTCTGAGCTTCTCACAGACAGGAGGAATGAAGGATTGATCTGCACTGTTTATCAGTTAAGCTGGTCTCTGCAGTTTTACCTGATGAGACTGCTCTGATCATCATAATTCAACAAATAAAATTTAATCTGAGCAAGCTGCTATCGGTGAATATCTTAACAGGGATAGCTTTGCAGCAGCCTTAGCCCAGTAGTCCAATTAAGCAGCACAGGCAGGGTACCTTCCATAATCATAGGCACTTTGAAGGCTTTGGGGATGTATCTGCTGAAAGACAATTGCCTCATCCTGGCAGCAGTACTGTCAGCAAGACAATGCAGGGCTGTAGTTACCTCCCTGAGCCAAAGGATAAAAATACAAAAGGTGGATTAGGCCAAAGCAGACCAAAATAGCCCAGGAAATACTAAAATCATTTCCAGCTAAATTTCTGCCTGACAACCTCCTGCCTGCAGGGCAGTAGGCACTGCCATTAGCTCAGAAGCCACTCTAGTCACCAAGGTTCCCTTAGGTCTCTCTCAGAACTGGCTTTTTATTTTGAGGGATGGAGGACAGATGGTCAGCTCTAGCTTGGCATTATCCCTCTTACCTCATTGCCTTTCATTCATTTTTAATACACCACTCTTGGAGTGCTGGAAATGTCTGGGCAAATGTAGATGTCTGTGAATAAAGCACTGAGGAAGAAGGGAGCCTACAGGATGCTTTTAGTTGTTTTCCAGCTCATATGGAAGCTCATAATCCAAGGTGATCACATCTGCTCTAGGCAGAGGGCTTATGATGGCAGGGGAGAGGTTGCAGTTGTGCAATATGCTTTAAAGTTTGCAGAAAGAGACTCTGCACACTAACAGACATTCTCATTTCCAGCACTCTCCAGTGCTAAGGTTTTACAGTCCTTCCCATAACACCATCTATTAGTAACCACAAAGCATCCAAGCAGAACAAACGTTTTTAAAAGAACCAATTAAAAACTGGGAGCTCAGAGCAACACATTTTGCTTCTGATCCATCCCACAGCAGAGCAGAGGATGGCCTAAGTTGAATGTATCATCTCAGTGACACACGAGGCAGAGGGAGGCACATCCAAAAGGACATGTCTGACCAAGCCCAGCTTTCAAGGTGTGCTTGTTCCACTGACAAATACAAACATTAGTTGAAAGTATCCTGATGCTCTTGCTCCACTCTGAAAGGATGTTCAGAAGCACATCGCCTTTAGAGTGCAATGCATTTTTTTTTGCCCTGTTACTTCCCTGGGAGGAATTCAAAGGCACCCAAGACCTGGTCTGAGAATAATAGAATCATTCAGGTTGGAAAAGACCCCTGGGATCACCAAGTCCTATCATTGACTCTGCTCTACAGAGAAGCTCAGTTTGCTCCCATGGTCATAGAATCACAGAGTGGTAAGGTTGGAAGGGACCTCAAGGATCATCCAGTTCCAACCCCCTGCCATAGGCAGGGACACCTCCCACTAGCACAGGTCACTCAAGGCCTCCTCCAACCTGGCCTTGAACACCTCCAGGGAGGGAGCAGCCACAACCTCCCTGGGCAACCTGTGCCAGTGTCTCACCACCCTCACTGCAAACAACTTCCTCCTAACATCCAGTTTCAATCTCCCCTCTGCCAGTTCAAACCCATTGCCCCTTGTCCTGTCATTGCAAGACCTTGTCAATAGTCCCTCCCCAGCCTTCCTGTAGCCCCCTTCAGATCCTGGAAGGCTACTCTAAGGTCTCCTGGAAGCCTTCTCTTCTCCAGGCTGCAGAGCCCCAACTCTCTCAGCCTGTCCTCACAGCAGAGCTGCTGCAGCCCTCTGAGCATCTTGGTGGCCTCCTCAGGACTGGCTCCAACACTTCCATGTCCTTCCTGTGCTGAGGGCTCCAGAACTCCAGGACTCCAGATGAGGTCTGAGGAGAGCAGAGTAAAGGGGCAGAATCCCCTCCCTTGCCCTGCTGCCCACACTGCTCTTGCTGCAGCCCAGCACACAGTTGCTGTCTGGGCTGCACTCACACTGCAGCCTCATCTTGAGCTTTTCCCACCCCAGACCCCCAGGTCCTTTTCCTCAGGACTGCTCTCAGCCATTCCCCACCCAGCCTGGAGGTGTGCTTGGGATTGTGCCTGGTGATGGTGCCTGGTCATGGTGCTCTATTTCCCTGCAGTTGTGGAAGGCTTGCAGGGTCATGTGTTGGGATGAATTTCAAGCATGACAGTGTGTATGTGGCATCCAAGCATTTCCTCCTTGCTGTACCACTGCACCTCTGTTAATGCCCAGGAGCACTTCCAGTGCCTGATGTACACAGGCACAGAGAGGGAAAATCCCTGCCTGCCAGATGTGCCAGAGTGAGGGGAGACAGTGACCAGAGACAGCTTGCCCTCATTTTATGAACAAAAGGTTGACTGTATCCCTTTGGATATGAGCTAGATGGTAATTAAGAACTTGACTGACTTTTTAGACACTGAAGTAAAGTCTTTTGAAAAGCTTGGGGGTTTGGTCTGCTGTAATCAATTAAATTGATAGCTACTCACAGCAAATCTGGGCCACTGCCAGGGAGCTGCTGTGGCTCAGGAGGAGAGACTGTAGGGCTCCTCTTCCCCAAGGCCAGTCCATCTGCAGAAGGGATAAGATGTGTAGAATGGCTCAGTTATCTTAACTCCATCCCTGATGATGCTCGTGCTGGGTATTGAGTAGAAGCAGGCTTAGATCCACCCTAAACAGCACTGAACATCCCATGCCCTCTCAATAGCCAAACTGAGACTGTTTGCTCTGTCTGAAAGCATCATGAATATTGCTGAGTTTGCAAAAGTACCGGCCAGGTCTCACAGAAATCCCTGGAACTGTCTGGAGCTCAGAAAGGATAAAACCTGAGTAGAGAAGTGGCTTTTGGCCCACCCAGTCTGCTTGTATACACTGGTGGGTTGAAGCTGCTAGAGAAACCATGACCACATAAAGCTAGTGAGTGCCTGGTCAGCTGGGAGGGAGGAGAAGGAAGGAGCAAGGTCCTGGTCTGAATTATTTGTACATTGTCCCTGTAGAGAAAGAGGCTTTGACATGAGCTGAACCCTAATTAGGCATGAAGGAAACCTGTGAACATCCTAATCCATGCAAAACATTTCAATCAGAGTTCACACCACAGAGAACCAAAGGACAAGGCACAAATCCCTGAGAAGCAGCTGCAGCATTTCCACTGCTTACAAGAAGTGTTTGGTTTAGACCAGTGAGAATCTCTTGAGCAAGGGCTTCCATTTGCCTGTTTCACTACCAGGACATTTATGACAGCACACAAATAATGCATAGCAGTGATTAATAAATAATAAAGAGAAGCATGGTACAAATTGTGAGCTGAATCCATTTCCTCTCCTGAAGTTTTACAGCAGAGACAACACTTCAGAAAATCCACTATTGGTATAAAAGCTGAAAAAAAATATCACTGTCATAATTAGATTTTCCATTAGGCTTTGGTGGCATAATTAAAAATGTAATTTCATTGTAAGCACACAGCAGTGCTGTCTGTTGCTACTTACTAAGGGCATAAGCAGGTTCTTTAGCTACCCATATAAATTGGTTAAGTACCAAACCAGCCTATGGAGTCTAATTGTTTTGAACAAATACCTGCTTACTGCATGTGGAAGGACACAAGGTCTTGCCTGTTGAGAAGCATTATTTATTCCAGCAACTACTAACTTTCCTGTTGAATGTCATTTAGCTTTTCCCTCAGCTCCAGGTACCCAAATGAATCCTGCAGACACCACAGAAGCCACTTCCAGAAGCAGTTCTTGAATCTGACTCGGATGAAAGCAAGAACCTTGCAGGATACCCTGGCCAGCACCAGATTATCCTCCTCTTCCTCTGAGGCTCTCTAGCTTGGAGAAGAGGAGACTGAGAGGTGACCTCATTAATCTTTATAAATATGTAAAGGGTGAGTGCCAGGAGGCTGGAGCCAGGCTCTGCTGGGTGATGCCCGAGGACAGGACATGACTGGAAGCTGAGGCAGAGGAAGTTTCATGTAAACATGAGGAGGATTTTTTTTCACTGTGAGAGTGACAGAAGACTGGCACAGGCTGCCCAGGGGAGTTGTGGAGTCTCCCTCTCTAGAGATATTCAAAACCCACCTGGATGTGTTCCTGTGTGATCTGCTCTAGGTGATCCTGCTCTGGCAGGGGGACTGGACTGGATGAGCTTTGGAGGTCCTTTACAGCCCCTGACATTCTGTGATTCTGTGTGAACCATATAACCACTTTGGGTCTTTATTTGCCCACTGCAGATTGCAGTAGCTAAACCTTTGCAAAGCACTGACCAACACTCCTCCCTGTGTGCTTCTCACAGTTGTACAAAGGAGCAGAAGGGAGACAGTTGCTGCAATCAGATAAGCTCCCCTGACATTCCCAGCTCCTATTATTAGTCAGCTTTGACATATTTTTACTCTAGCAGACAGTTGTGGTTTGTGTGAGCCCAAGATAGGACTTAGTGGTCTGCTCTTCACAGGCATGTGAGGCACTCCCAAGTCCTCAAAAAAGTCTTGGAGAAACCTCTAAGAAAAAAATAAAAACAACCCAATCCCATGGCTTATGTTTCCAGGGAGAATTGCTGCAGTGTTTAGAAACTTCTGAAGCATCAGAACTGAGATGATGAGCTTTGGGCTTCTGCAGCCTCTCTGGAAAACTCACCCAGCCCATAACCAGCTGTTTGCTTACCCACCATCTAAACCCCAATTCTGACATAGAGATGGGAAAGGAGTTGTCATAACATACAGCACAGAATCAAGGAATGGTGAAGGTTGGAAGGGACCCCTGGAGATCATCTAGTCCAACCTCTCTGGCAGAGCAGGTTCACCGAGGTCAAATTGCCCAGGACTGCAATGTCCAGGTGGGTTTGGAATCTTTCCAGAAAAGAAAACTCCCCAAGCCTGCTCCAGGGCTCTGGCACCTTCTAAGAAGCTTTTCCTTTAGTTCAAGTGAAACCTCCTATGTTCTAGCTTGCACCCATTGCCCCTCGTCCTACCACTGGGCAGCATTGAGAACAACCCAGCCCCATCCTCATGACCTCCACGCTTTAGAAACTGACCATCATTCACAAGACCTCCTCTCAGTCTTCTCTTTTCCAGGCTAAAGAGCTTCAGGTCAGTCAGCCTCTCCTCATAAGAGAGATGCTCCAGTCCCCTCAGCACTTTTGCAGCCTCCATTGGACTCTCTCCAATAGTTGCTGCCTCTCCTGAACAGAGAGCCCTAAAAGAGATGCAGTACCCCAGGTGTGGCCTCAAGTGCAATGTGACTGTCCAACTGCCTGCAGCTGATCCTATGCTGTCCCAGCAGTACTTGAGGACCTCAGGGAGGAAGCAGTGCTTCCCAAGATGAACCTAAAGTACAGCTGATGCAAGAAAGAAAATACCTGTCATGCTGGCAGGATTTGAAACAATAAGACTGATTCTCCCAGCACTGTGATTTCCTGCTGCTGTGCTTACATGAAGTCATCTTAGCTTTTCCTGTTAATAAAGGAGAAGACAATCTGACCCAGTGCATTCATTGACAAGCTCTGCAAAAGAAACCTCAGGAATATTTTATTCCTCCCACATTAGGAACACACAGAACATACAGAGAAATTTACCACCACATAATGATCCCTATTATGCAAAGTGAGGCTGACAAAATTTCCATCATTACATCCCTGACAAGTGCTCAGAACTGTGGGGGCTTTCAGGCTTTCTTTGGAGAGAAAAAAAAAAAGACCTGCAAAGTAGCTTTAATATCTTAAATATGGAGCAGGAATTTCTTCCTCTTCCTATTCACAAACATCTTAAATACTTCTCCTTCCTTCACAGCTCGTTAATCCCTGCTCCTCTGCTCCTCAGACATTTAAATTCTTTCCACAGATCTAACACAGCAGAGGTGTTTATATCATGTTTAATCAGCACTCACCAGCACTCAACACTCCTCATGATCTTGCTGGCTTTTGAGCGACCAAAGATCGTTATGAAACCAGCCAAGCATGATGGTGAGGACCTTAGCAGAGCCTGAAGCTCTTCTGCTGTTACCAAACTACAGTCCTGGCATTTTTTTGTGTTTGTGCATCCAAAAATGCCTATGAAGTGGTTCAGCTATTGAAACATTGATTAAAATCCTGCATCCAAAGGATGAGCAGGTCAGCAGTGATTTAGCAACTCCTTTAGCATCACACTGGCTTAGGGCAGCTGCAGACATTGCAAGGTGTAAATCTGATCCAGTAACTCTTCAGCTGGAGGCTCAAAAAAGGGCCAACCCTGATCCCAGATCTCTGACTGATGACACTGTCAAGTGATTTGCTCTGTTAACCAGCGTGGCCTGCATGCACAGAGCTACTTTCTAGTGCTGCTTCCATCTTCCTTGTTGCCATTTAATAAGCAATATAATAAATTGTCTTTTAATTACAAATAAGGAAATATTAAAGAAATATGTGGGGGTCTACAAGGGCTTGTAGCAACAGGACAAGTGCTGTTTCCATCTTCCTTGTTGCCATTTAATANAAAAATTGCCTTTTAATTACAAATAAGGAAATATTAAAGAAATATGTGGGGGTCTACAAGGGCTTGTAGCAACAGGACGAGTGGCAATGGTTTAAACTAGAGCAGGACAGATTTAGACTGGGCATTAGGAAGTAATTCTTTAGTATCAGGATGGTGGAACACTGGAACAGGTTGCCTAGGGCTAGGCGGTGGAGGCCTGATCCCTGGTGACATTCAAGGTCAGGTTTGATGTGGCTCTGAGCAATCTGATCTAGTTGGGCATGTCTCTGCTTACTGCAGGGAGGTTGGACTAGCTGACCTCTAGAAGTCCTTTCAAACCCAGTGCTTTCTATGATTGTGTGTGGAATTCACAGGCACACATCCACTGGCTGCTTCATCTTCTTTGCCCTTTTTCTGTTGTCTTTTCTCTATATCCACATCACTCCTCACAGCTCAGCTCTTTGCTTTCTCTACTCTGATTTCCTCACCTGTTCCACCACAGCTGTTCAAACCTCCTCAACCCATGTCTTTTTGCTGCCTTCCAGCCTCCCTAACCACCTTTCTCCCCTCTGCTGCTCAGCAGCGAGGAAGAAGCAGAGACGGAGAAAGCTACCGAACGCCACACCAGGGTTACAGCTTCCAGCGTTCTCCCTCTTGCCTACGCTGCTGGGGCAGGCAAACACGTGAGCCCCAGAGCAGTAATTAAGGGATTTTAGGAGGATAATGCCCTGGGAGGGCTTCAGCAGATTGACACATGGTATTTCTTCTTAATAATGACTGTCCCGAAACGCATCGGGTCCGGGCGCTGCTGTGTTTCCGGCAATTTGTAAGAACTGTTCAATGTGTAGCCAGCTGGAACACACAACAGCACATAATTGTTCTATTACTGCAGACTTCAATTCTTTCCCTTTTATTCATTAAATGGCCATTTATTGGAAGAAAGGTCCTTTTTTAGATGCATTCTTACCCAGCTCTAGATTAGACTTGCCAGGACTCGAACAAGGGCAGACCTTCCCCTTTTCTCACTGTGCTCTTGGAAGGAAAATGGGGAGCACAAACGCTGGAATTTTTTGTTTGTTAATGGAGTTGTTGAAAGCCTTTCACATTCTGCATTGGAACAAAACTCACAGCCTTTTGAATGGTGCATGGGAGTCAAGGGAGAAGGCCACCCAGGCTGAGTATGGGAGAGGCAAGAGTAAGGGTCTGCTCGGCAGCAGCCCTGAGCGTGTCTCCTTTGAATCGAGAGAGTGCCCAAAGACTAATGCCAGGGAAAGAAGGATGCCTGTTACAAGAGGCCACACAGGGCAGGGAAGAAAAACAACTGTATGGTGCTTACGGTGCTCACATGGAAGTCAGAAGAGGTGACAGCTTTCAGTGAGGTCGCAGCTGAGTGCTCAAATGGGAGATGTTGGTGTGAGCCTCTATTTCAGACCAACAGCTCCACAACAGGCCAGGAATTTCTTGAGACAAGGCTCACCACAGCCCAGGAAGCATATCCCATGCAGACTTCAGAAGCATTGTAGCACTGACTGTACTAGCTTGAGAACTGGGAGTTTTTGTACACTCAGTATAACCTTGATTTATAAGCATTTTACATACTCCAAGAGCCAAACTCCAAACCCAGGAACCCCAGGTCTGAAATTCCTAATCCCCATTTCAACTGTTGCTCCCCCAGCAAAAGATGAACCTTTTAAGCAGTGCTTTCTGGTCAGACCACACTACCTGGGCAAGCTAAGGATGACCTATACTTCACTCTACAACAACAACAAAAAAAGTGAAACCTCACATTAAAATGTATATACAGGAGGAAATTCCTCTTGCTCTCCAAGCTTTCCTTTAAGCCATTGAAATGGCTTTAAAAAAAAAAAAAAAAAAAAAAGCAAGATGTAATTGTTTCCTGTGCAAGCACTGTGCCAGACTTTATTTTTATGGGCTGTATTTATTGACTTTAGCTATTTTTTCCAGTATGCTGCACAGTGTTAGACTTGGCAGGAAGTCCTACAAAGTGAAATAACATCTCTCAAAAAGTGGGAATTCTCATGGTTTGGCATGGCCAAAGAAAATTTCAGCCAAGCAAACTTATGACCTTCTCTCATGTCAGACTCAAACCCAGGCCAGGCCTGACACTAGATCAGACTCTCCATGCCTCTGAAGTCACCAGAAGATCACAGAATCATAGAATCATAGAATGGTAAGGTTGGAAGGGACCTCAAGGATCATCCAGTTCCAACCCCCTGCTATAGGCAGGGACACCTCCCACTAGAACAGGTCACTCAAGGCCTTGTCCAACCTGGCCTTGAACACCTGCAGGGAGGGAGCAGCCACAACCTCCCTGGGCAACCTGTGCCAGTGTCTCACCACCCTCACTGCAAACAACTTTCTCCTAACGTCCACTTTCAGTCTCCCCTCTGCCAGTTCAAACCCATTCCTCCTTGTCCTGTCATTGCAAGACCTTGTAAATAATTCCTTGCCAGCCTTCCTGTAGCCCCCTTCAGATCCTGGAAGGCTACTCTAAGGTCTCCTGGAAGCCTTCTCTTCTTCAGGCTGCAGAGCCCCAACTCTTGTAGCCTGTCCTCATAGGAGAGCTGCATATTCATATTCAGATCCATATTTGGGGCTCTGCTCCAACATCTAAGAGAAGCCATTTGCCCCTCATCTACTCTACCCTTCCACAAACAGCACCTATTAGCCAATGCAGTTACAAGCAGAGATTTGTACTTAGTGTAGATAGCAATTGGCTTTCAGGGGAGCAAATAAAGACACCCAGTCTCACCAGGAGCCATTAGTGAGCTAATTGCAGCTGTTCAAGAGTTAGGTCTTAATGTGTCTGTCAGCTCCAGGCACTTGCTACACTTCCCAGGATTTTGTATGCATCCGAGACAGATGTCTCCAAGGCAATCAAGGAAGTCCCACAGTATACACTGAAGAAGACAGAAGACAACTGAAGAGATTTATGTTGGATGGAATGACAAGCTCAAGAGTTTAACTGCACATGGCATTTCTGGAAGCTTGCCAGCTCCAAGTTTAGTGTGTTTTGTGTACTTCACTCATAACTGTTTATTGTGACAGGTAAACACTTGTTTTGAAAGCTTGCAGGCGTACTATTAAAACAGAAGTGTTCCTGACACAGTCAAGCTGTGCTGTCAAATGTTTATCTTTTGAATGATGAATGCTGGCTTTCCTGTTCCTTCCTCTCAGTCTGCATGGAACAGATTTGAACAGTCTCTCCCAACTTGCTTGGGCTCGTTTCACCTGGGGGATATAGCAGAAAGCTGATGGACCAGAGAGCAGGCTCATAATTACCAATCCATATGCCAACGAATGAAGGTGATGCAGAGAACAGAGGAGCAATAGGGTAAGCAAGAGCAAATTCAGTGCCAGATCTGTCTGCAAATGCAAATGCAGATGTTGAGCTTTGGAAACTAGAGCAGCCTCGAGTTCAGTGGAGAGAGCTGCTCCCAACACTTAGAGCATCTCAGAGACACATAGCCCACAAGTCAAATTCTGGAGACTTTAACTGAGAAACATCAAAAGTAACTGTCACAAATTTTTCACAAGATTATTTTTGATTTTTTTGAAGTCAGAAATTAGAAAATCTGGGAATCATAGAATGGTAAGGTTGGAAGGGACCTCAANTTCCATGAAAATGCAAATGCTTAATGAATTTATTGCTAACGCAGCTCTGCTGCTGCTTTGTTCTGTGGCTGTGGCTCTTCAACCATGAGTTTGCTGACCTGCACTGGCTGTAGCACTGGGGCCAATTTAACCAGCACCACTGTAACCACTGCCTGCTGGATGCAGATGGATGAGGATGAGAATTGGTAATTTATGACTGGTTTGAGGAAATTAGTCTGGCATAATGTGTGAGCCGTGGATCTGCCTGCCACAGGAGGCATCAGAGGTGTCCATCTCAAAGCAGGGTTGAGTGCTCCTCAGGATATTGAAAATAGTAGAGATCACCAGGATAAAGAGAAATAAAAGCTACTTCCAAAGGGATGTTCAACAGCAAAGTGCACATGCTCAGACACTACCTAAGTACAAGAGCAAAAGAAGAAAAGAGCCTCTTAGCACTAAATCTGTAAGTTCAGCAGGTCCATGTACCTGCCTTATTGTACAGAGGTTGGCCAGACAGAGAAGCTTATACAGTAAATTAGGCTATTTTAGGAGAAGGTGGAACTAGGACTTTGCTGCCTAGAGAGACATACACTTTACACCTTTGATGCATGCTTAACACAGGGAATTTGTGCAGGGTTGTTACTCAGTGGAATGAATGCTCTGAGCCCATGGCAGAGTTGCATCCCTCTGGCAGGAACATCTGGAGACCCAGAAACCAGCCAAAGCACTGGAGCTGTGCCAGAGCTATTGGGCAGGTTGATGTTCATCACATCCCAACTCCAGCCAGCAGCACAGGCAGCTTCTCCTGCAAGGTGCCACCACCTGTCAAGGAAGGAGGCCTGAGCTTGCTTTGCCTGACAGAGAGACTTCCCCAAGGGTTTGTGTTGTGGAGGGGAGGAGGGGCTGGGAGTCAGGCACAGAGCAGGGAAAATAAGAACAGGGAGGGGATATAGTGGGAATCAGAGTATGACCAGTGCTCCAGCTCCTCCCAGGGTTTGGGTTAGCAAAGTTAGTCTGCATTGCATCAGTGCTACACCTGAAGTACCATTCATTGGGGATTTAAGGTCCTAAAGTCAGATTTACTTTTGCATCAAACCATGGCCTTAGTAAGAGAGCAGTTTAGACAAGGGGTAAACAAGCACTAGCCTAGCACTTACCTCTTTGTTCACTTTGCTCCTTCAACCTAAAACGTTTGCCCTTTCTTTCCCCCTCACAGCTGTTTCTTAGGCATGGATGTAGCCTGACACCTAAATATAAATCATCACAAGCAGTGGCTAACGTTGATGAATGTCAGGAATTAGCACACTGGGGCCAGTTCCTTGGGTGCTCAACATCCTATCCACTCCAGACTGCTGAAGTTTGTACAGAAACAGGCTGGCTGCAACAAGGCTTCTGTCTCTCCTTCCTCCCCAGGCTTAGTGATCAACAGAGCAAACCACTTCATCATTTTTCTCCTCACAAAAAGTGTCCTGTGTCTAGTGCAGAGCAAGAGGAGATCCCCGTGCCTGCAGTCTGTGCTAACTATGGCTTTTGTCCTGTCAAATAAAAAGCATATGAAAAAGGCAGCCATAAAAAACCATTAAGACTCACACAAGGCTTGTTAAATGATTTAAATCCTCATAATGTATAGCATTTTCCTGGTAATTAAGTTCGAACATTGAGTTGGGCTAAATGCTCACTACTGTTAGATAACATTTTAAATGCTCCCTCACACACTTGGATGTTTTTGCCTCCCTCACAGCCCTGATAATCACAGACAGTTACATTGAAAAGCACAGGAGCTGCTGCCCATCGGTGGGGCAAAGTCCATCTCATGACACCACTGCACAAGCTCAGGCAGACACTAGCTCTTGCAAAAAGAAAGAAAGAAAGGAGGGGNGTTGAAGTCACAGTACCGGATGTAAATACACAACCTGTGAAACTACAGACAACCAAAAAGGCAAAAAATGAACAAAGAGTTTCATGGGTGAGAAGGAGAATTCTCCTCTTGGTGCAAATATGCCTTCTACCAAACCAGCAGGAAAGCTTGTGAAAAGAGAGAGCAATTTCTGTGTGTCTTAGTGTAATTGCACATGTTAAAAGGCTGCGGAATTCAGCAGGGATCCCATGGGCTTTCAAGTGGATTTCAGACATTTCACAGTGTGTCAGTTATAGATTGANCATCACATCCCAACTCCAGCCAGCAGCACAGGCAGCTTCTCCTGCAAGGTGCCACCACCTGTCAAGGAAGGAGGCCTGAGCTTGCTTTGCCTGACAGAGAGACTTCCCCAAGGGTTTGTGTTGTGGAGGGGAGGAGGGGCTGGGAGTCAGGCACAGAGCAGGGAAAATAAGAACAGGGAGGGGATATAGTGGGAATCAGAGTATGACCAGTGCTCCAGCTCCTCCCAGGGTTTGGGTTAGCAAAGTTAGTCTGCATTGCATCAGTGCTACACCTGAAGTACCATTCATTGGGGATTTAAGGTCCTAAAGTCAGATTTACTTTTGCATCAAACCATGGCCTTAGTAAGAGAGCAGTTTAGACAAGGGGTAAACAAGCACTAGCCTAGCACTTACCTCTTTGTTCACTTTGCTCCTTCAACCTAAAACGTTTGCCCTTTCTTTCCCCCTCACAGCTGTTTCTTAGGCATGGATGTAGCCTGACACCTAAATATAAATCATCACAAGCAGTGGCTAACGTTGATGAATGTCAGGAATTAGCACACTGGGGCCAGTTCCTTGGGTGCTCAACATCCTATCCACTCCAGACTGCTGAAGTTTGTACAGAAACAGGCTGGCTGCAACAAGGCTTCTGTCTCTCCTTCCTCCCCAGGCTTAGTGATCAACAGAGCAAACCACTTCATCATTTTTCTCCTCACAAAAAGTGTCCTGTGTCTAGTGCAGAGCAAGAGGAGATCCCCGTGCCTGCAGTCTGTGCTAACTATGGCTTTTGTCCTGTCAAATAAAAAGCATATGAAAAAGGCAGCCATAAAAAACCATTAAGACTCACACAAGGCTTGTTAAATGATTTAAATCCTCATAATGTATAGCATTTTCCTGGTAATTAAGTTCGAACATTGAGTTGGGCTAAATGCTCACTACTGTTAGATAACATTTTAAATGCTCCCTCACACACTTGGATGTTTTTGCCTCCCTCACAGCCCTGATAATCACAGACAGTTACATTGAAAAGCACAGGAGCTGCTGCCCATCGGTGGGGCAAAGTCCATCTCATGACACCACTGCACAAGCTCAGGCAGACACTAGCTCTTGCAAAAAGAAAGAAAGAAAGGAGGGGAGAGGAGCTGCATTTTTATGTGAAGTGGGAGAAGAAGAGGTAGATGCTCTCTGAAGGCTAATGGCATCCTGGCCTGGATCAGGAATAGTGTGGCCAGCAGGACCAGGGCAGACCTTCTGCCCCTGTACTCAGCACTGGTTAGACCATGTCTTGAGTCCTGTGTCAAGTTCTGAGTCCCTCAGTTTAAGAGAGATGTTGAGGGGCTTGAAGGTGTCCAGAGAAGGGCACCAAGGCTGGTGAGGGACCTGGAGCACAGCCCAGTGAGGAGAGGCTGAGGGAGCTGGGAGTGTGCAGCCTGCAGAAGAGGAGGCTCAGGGCAGACCTCATTGCTCCCTGCAGCTACCTGAAAGGAGGTTGCAGCCAAGTGGGGTTGGGCTCTGCTGCCAGGCACCCAGGGACAGAACAAGAGGACACAGCCTCAAGCTGTGCCAGGGCAGGGTCAGGCTGGATGTTAGGAAGTTCTTCCCAGCAAGAGTGACTGGCATTGGAATGGGCTGCCCAAGGAGGTGGAGTCCCCGTCCCTGGAGGTGTTTAAGAGGAGGCTGCATGAGGCACTTAGTGCCAGGGTTTAGTTAATTAGAAGGGTTAGGTGATAGCTTGGATTCGATGATCTTAGAGGGCTTTTCCAACCTGGTTAATTCTCTGTGGTTCTGTGTGTTCCTATTTTATTTTTCTGAAGTTTCCGCTAAAAAACTCCAAAGAAAGCCCTAATCCAGCCTGGTACTGAGCTATTTGCACATAAGCAAAGATCAATGATTACTCCCAGTTTCTTCTCCACTTCCCCCTCCCTCATCCTGCTGGTTTTTGGCCCTTTTGACTTACGCATTGCAGCTTTTGTTCTTAGCTCTTTCTTGCTCTCCTGCCCTCTCAGTGTTCACTTACATCCAGCTACACAACCCAGCAGAGTCTTTACTAAGGAGTTGTTTCAGTTTTCCAACAGGCCTGATGCTACTCACAAGTACAACATTCAACCTGCAGAAGAGAAGGCTTCCAGAAGACCTTAGAGTAGCCTTCCAGTATCTGAAGGATGCTACAGGAAGGCTGAGGAGGGACTATTGACAAGGNCGGTGGGGCAAAGTCCATCTCATGACACCACTGCACAAGCTCAGGCAGACACTAGCTCTTGCAAAAAGAAAGAAAGAAAGGAGGGGAGAGGAGCTGCATTTTTATGTGAAGTGGGAGAAGAAGAGGTAGATGCTCTCTGAAGGCTAATGGCATCCTGGCCTGGATCAGGAATAGTGTGGCCAGCAGGACCAGGGCAGACCTTCTGCCCCTGTACTCAGCACTGGTTAGACCATGTCTTGAGTCCTGAATCAAGTTCTGAGTCCCTCAGTTTAAGAGAGATGTTGAGGGGCTTGAAGGTGTCCAGAGAAGGGCACCAAGGCTGGTGAGGGACCTGGAGCACAGCCCAGTGAGGAGAGGCTGAGGGAGCTGGGAGTGTGCAGCCTGCAGAAGAGGAGGCTCAGGGCAGACCTCATTGCTCCCTGCAGCTACCTGAAAGGAGGTTGCAGCCAAGTGGGGTTGGGCTCTGCTGCCAGGCACCCAGGGACAGAACAAGAGGACACAGCCTCAAGCTGTGCCAGGGCAGGGTCAGGCTGGATGTT
>WBNM01003288.1:0-29459 GCA_013399055.1 Ramphastos sulfuratus
TCATGTTGAGCTTTTCATTTCCCTTGAGACTGAAGAGTTTATATTGTCTTTGTAATACAATTTATCCATATAAAAACTTTTGTAATCTTTCACTGTATCTCCTTTAAAAAAGGAACTGTAGTAACATGGAAGCACTACTTACTTAATCCCAGTTATTCAGATTATTTTTTAGCTGTTAGTAAAGCACCACATTTTGCTCTTTACTTAACAACACATTTTACCTAAATGAGAAAGGAATTGTGATTAAAATTTTGATACTTCCAAGCTCCTTCAGTAAAAGTTTAAAAGTGGCTTGTTTGCTGTATGTCCTTGTAGTACTCTTCCACTTCATTGCTTTTGTAAAGTTTTTGTCTCATGCATGTGTTCTAGACCTGTCTAGTTTCTTAGTTGGCTAAAAAAAATAACATATTCAGATCCTTGACTTGAAACCTTTGGCAGTTTGCTAGCTTAAGCACCCACAGATTACATTATTGTCACTGATATTTGCATGTCTTGATGACATTTTGCAGTCAGGTAGCTCTTAGGTGTCCTAAGTTAGAAACCTGACTTTGTATACCAGCATTTAAAATTTGGGGGATATGGAAGGTTATTTGATTTGTGATTGATTTATTGATTTTTCAGCTTCACAATTACTGTGATGGAGATTTAAGGATTGTTTTGGTTTTTTTTTTCCTTTGGCAGTTTACAGGAATATTTAATTTCAGTGTAATGATTGTCTAACTATGGGAATGAAAATGTAAAATGAAGCCTCAGTTCTCATGATAATTATGTAACCATAGATGCATACATATAAATAATTTGACTTTACTATTAATAATGAATAGTATATCACTAGCCAGTATGTTTGTTCTGTTGATAATATTTTTTTATGTATTTACAGGTCATTGCCTATAACTCAGAAGGGAAAAGCAGTCCAAGTGAGACAGTAGAATACATTACTTGTCCAGATAAGCCTGGAGTACCTTCAAAACCCACTGTGAAAGGAAAAGTTCATGCACAGAGTTTTAAAATAACCTGGGGTAATATTGTTGTCCAGCTCTATTTAGAGTGTCTCCCCTGTGTTCTTATATTTATATTTATATATATATATATATGTGTGTGTATAAAAAACCTGGGGTAATATTGTTGTCCAGCTCTATTTAGAGTGTCTCCCCTGTGTTCTTATATTTATATTTATATATATATATATATGTGTGTGTATAAAAAACCTGGGGTAATATTGTTGTCCAGCTCTATTTAGAGTGTCTCCCCTGTGTTTTTATATTTATGTATATATTTGAGGACAGGCTGAGAGAGTTGAGNGTTGTCCAGCTCTATTTAGAGTGTCTCCCCTGTGTTTTTATATATATATATATGTATGTGTATTTTGAACAACAGTACTCTTTTGTTTTTAATGAGCAATGATCAATATGATAATTGCATTTCTCATTTGGAGTAATTTGTTACCTTCCAACCAAAACAGTGCCATGTAATAAGTCTCACTTTATTTAGCAGGTGTAATATGTGCCCTATGGCTAAAAATCAATGCTTTTTTGTTCAGCACATACATAATGTTAAGGTAGTAGTAACATTCTGTACCAAAGTATTAGTCAAAAGTATGGATTTTCTGTAGTATTTTAATTCTTCTGTTCTCTTAAGTCAGCTCTGAGATTAGTAGGATTTTATTCAAAGATAAGTCTGTAGATTCATATCTCGTACATAAAATTATATCAGGGAGGATAGAGCACTCAATTTCTAGCAATGTATTAAAAAATGTAAGAGCTGTCAGTGTAGAACTTCGGTTCTCTCCCAAAACCTTTGAAATGCTGTCCTTAATTTGAAATATTTTTTGTTTGCCAATCAGTATGATCTTCTCCTGCCTGCAGTCCAAATTACAGAACTGTTAGGATCAGTGTCCCTGAAACCATAATCAGGCAGCCTTCCACTGCACTTCAGACTAACTGACGTGTTTGCTGTGGCATCTCCCAGGTGCCTGATTCGTTTGTCAGTCTTCATCTGTAGACTATGCAGTAGGGTGATGAGCTGACAGCTTCACAGAGTGGAGAATTTGTGTGATTTGCATCTGCTCTGAACTTGTTATGTGGAATACTATGTAAATAATCACCCATCTCAAGTCACCTATTGATTTTGCCATCTGTAAATTCTCCCTAGCTACTGATGTAGGTTTGGGAGTTCCCCGCCCCCCCACACTTTGTAAAATGACCCAGGCTAAAACTCAGTCGGCTGGAAGTTTAGATGAAGCTCTGTTTACAGCTCAGCAAAATATACAAGCAGATATATACACTATATACAGGAATATTTACAGAAATATACAAAGTAAAGGTAATACAGAAACACAACACCCCTCCCAGAAATCAGAGACCCCAGGAGGGGCTCCCAACCACCCTTCCACCTTCTCCCCACCCCTATACCTTACCCCAAGGTTTTGAGGATCAGCCAGCGGAGGAGCTAGTGGTTAGTGAAATTAATCGTCAGAGAGGAGAAGCCAGAAGTTGCTAGACAGCCCCAGACGCTGTGCCCGACCGACACCGACAAGCCCAAGTGGCTTATCTTTTGTTTTGAGTTCTTTCTTAAACATCACAGCAAGCCTATGAGTGAAGTAGACATCACCATTGTATTCCTTTCACAGCCTGTAATATAATTTTCTCTATTAAAATATTCCAATTAGCCTTAAACCAGCACAGCTACAAAAGCTACAAACTAATTTACCTCACTTAGTTGGAGTATTACTGTTTTTTTATAGATTCACCAAAAGACACTGGAGGAGCAGCAATAAATACATATGTTGTAGAGATGTCTGAAGGCTTAAATGGTAAGTTCTAGGAGCATGTGTGGGCATTTAGTTGTTTTTTTTAATGCATGTGGGCATTCGCTGTCTTTTTTTTTCCTCTGCATGTGTGTGCCTGTGGGAAGAGTAAAATCTGTATTATGAGAGGGAAAGTTATTGCAAGGGACTGACATTAAAAAGACATGCATGTTGGTGTTAGTTTGGTGGCATCTTCAGCCTTCTGTATACAGTGTTGAAGTAGATGCTCAGTGTTTAACTGACTCGGTTGTGGATATCACGAGGCAGGAATTATAAAATATGCAGTTATTTTATACTTCCAGAAAGCCCCACCCACAACTGTATATAAAATATTAGTTAAGGTTCAGAAATTCCGTCGGGAAAAATCTTTCACAAGGATGCTTACAGGGAATTTAGTAATTCAGGAAAATCAGGAAGCTTGGAAAGGTTGCTATAAGAAATAGCTTTGCTGGACTTACAAACAAAGGTAGCCTGGAGCCCTAGGGAACGTCTGCGGTACTCACGGCAGTGGAGTAGGAATTTGGCGATAGTCCCTTGGCTCCTTGTCGGCAGTCTTTGCGGCAGTGCCTTGAAGTGTAGATCGTGGGGCAGCAGAGGGTGAAGCTCAGGCTGCTCGGCCGCTTACCCACGATTGCGGCAAAGGCAGGTCCCTTCAACAGGCAGGCAAGATCTGACGGTCGAGAGCGGGGACTGTGCCTTCTCGTCACCGTTCTTGCAGATGCCTCTCAAGGACCGACTCCAGGTCTAAGTCAAGGTCCGAGTCCAAGTCCGTGGCTGGCAGGACCGTGGCTGGCAGGACCGTGGCTAGCAGTCCGTCTTAAAGCCCTCTCGAAGTCCCCGTAGCAGTCTCCGGCAGTCTGCTCCAAGTCTCTCAGTCTTCAAGTCTCCGAGTCTCTAAGTCTCCCAGAGTCCCCCAGAGAATGTGTCCCATTGCCATATATATATGCTGGGGCGAGTTGCTCTCCCCCGTTCAAGCCTGCGGGGGTGGAGTAGGTACTTGACACCTACTCCTTTCACATTCCAAACCCCCGGAACCAGAGGTGGGGTGGGGAGCAGAACAGTTTCACACCCCATTCAAACCTTCGGTGGGGCAGGGACTTGGGTGTGCCCCACCACATTAACTTAAGTATATTCTGGTTTGGAAATTAAATGACATGTTTCATACATTTTAGGGCAAGAAGACAGGGCCACCTAGCTTTGCTGGATGTGTAGCTTTCCTAGATGTGTGACATGAAAGAGAAACTGGTGCTCCACTTACCACAATTAAAGAAAAAGTGATGCAGCTGAGATAACTGTTTCTGTTACTTGCTTTTTCGTCCTTTCATACAGAAGGGAAATAAACAATATTTCTAAACTGGACATAAAAATACCCAGCTAAATTGTTAAATTCAGAAGCATAGTCACATTGAGAGTGCAAGTTTATATTTCTCCAGTGCTGTGTCAGATTAAGACAGCATCCTGTCCCTGGTTTGTAGTGGTAGCCTTTTCATGGGATCTCAGTTGTGGTTCTCCTCATGCTTAGGCTATCACTTTCATTGTGTGTTCATGCTAAGTCACTTCTGGAATAATTTACCCCAGCCTTTCATCCAGATTTAGCAAGCCATGCATTGCATTTAATTTCTGTGATTTATTGAGTTGTTGGAGATTTAATTAAAAGTCCCCAGATTCCATGCTTAATCTTGTAAAAAAGAAAGAGAGAGAATGCTAAAGAGTTTCTGATTTAAGAATGTGGCTGATTAGCAAAGAATTGAAATCAGTATTTCAGATGGTGCTGGGCCTTTCAGGAATACAGGAACAAGTTTTATCAATTGTAAGTTAAGAGTCTGCAAAATGGGTGGTGTAATTAGAAGTTTTCCATGGAAGTTTTTGCTTTTGTATCTTTCCTATTTATTTGGTTGTGGTGTTTGAATATGCTTGCTGGCCCAGCAATAACTACTTCATTTTCTCCTAGTTTATGCAATTATGAAATAAGGGAGATGTTTCATTTCATCAGGTTTAGAAAATTTACCTAGGAAACTAAGGATCCTTTTCAAGGAAACAAAAAGCAAGCCTCAAGTTGGGATTTTTTTTTTAATAAACATTAGGCACACACTTATTTAGGGAAGCTAGGATGCCTGCTGTAGCTGTCACTGAAGTGTGTCAAATCACATCTTTGTTCATTGTACACTAATTTCTGACCTTTCAGGAAACAAATGGGACACAATATACAGTGGAGCTGCTAGGGAGCATGTGTGTGACCGACTGAATCCTGGCTGTTCTTATCGCTTACGTGTATATTGCGTTGGGGAAGGAGGACAAAGCATGGTAATATGAGCTAGTATTTATATTAAATAGTTTCTCTCTCTTTAACAAAATCTGGTCCAGTAGTTAATAAGCAAATACTGTACAGAAGTGCCTAACAAAATAGCTGTAATTAGTACCTTAGAAAAGTTCCACTATGGATGTGTCAGGTTTCTGCCCATTTCTTAAGGAAATAAATGTGAATGTTCTTTTCTGATACTGTATTTTGTTTGAAGTTACTTTTCTTGTTTACAGAAGCAGATACTGTGTCTTTTTCTGTGTGATGTGTTGGTAGAATATAATTTCCTAAGGCCTAACGCAAGACAGCAGTTTAAACTTAATGGTTTCTGTGTGGTCAGTGGAGAGAACCCTGTCTGAGCAGCCCAGTCTGCCCAGCAGGCAGGAGAGGACACAAGCAAAACATTTACATTGCCCTACTTCTCAGTATTCCCAAACAGTTTGACACGCTTACTGCACTCCTTCATATATGCACATGACATAGACACACACTCGCACTGTAGCATCTATGCTATAGTTCAGCCTCCAGTGCCAAAATGCCATAGTATATTCTTCTCCTTTCTTCCCAGCAGCAAGTGTAACAGAGTCAGCCCTGGCTCTCTAAAGACTTTCAGCAGGCTTCCCTGTCAAGCTGATTTCCTGAAGATCTTGAAGCCCAGCATTCCTAGTGTTAGCTCTTTCTTCCCCAGCCAAGCTCAATTATGTGAAATTCATGTGTTCTTCAGTCACTTTGAAGTCTTCTGCAAAGATAGCCTTCCCCACAGTCACCTTCTCTTAAGAGTAAATCTGGACTCTTTCAGTTCCTACTCAGATGCTTTCTGCCTTGCCATAGCTCAGCTTGCTGTTGTAAAGGGGATAGGGCAAGGCAGGGTACTTCCAATCACCTATCCACAAGTGCACGTATGTCTTTGGAGACTTTTGCTCTGCCAACCTCCCTTCTTCACAGCCCAAAACCGTTAGTTCAGAATAAACATCATTCAAGTACCAAGAAGAAAATCACTTTTAGAAACTCCCAGTACTTCCTGAGGGTCTCAGAATCAACAGTAAAGAAAAATGTAATTAAACTTTTCTGTAGTGTGCCATGGACATAGGCCTCCTGAGAAATACTCTGCTTTTAAGTAACATTGGTTGTTCAGTGCAACAATACATTTCAAAGGAACTGAAAAGCAGCAGAGCTTCCAATCCACTGTTTCTGCAACATATGTAGAAAACAGTTCTGAAATGAGATTCTAAACTGTGCTTCTTTTGTTAACTAAAAGGCCTACCAACTTCTTATTTGTTCTGTATCACACCAAAGCTAATTAACCCCACACTGTCTCTGACTCATTTCTGTCTGCATTCAAAACAGTCAGTGCCATCTGCTGAGTGCTGTTGTGTATTTTTGCACACACTTCAAATCAGAGGTGGAAGCTTGTGGCACATTTAGTCCACATTTGCCACCAAGCAATGAAACAATTGATATCTCCCTTTTTTCAATCTCTTCTTATTGACACTTTTGCTTTTTGAAAGCTCTTGCACAAAAAATACACAACCCCTAGGATAAGTTTTAAAAATAATTAAAGTGCAGTTAGATGGGAAAGATACCAAGTTTGCATTGAACAAGACATATTGTAATCATCTATCCTGGGCTTGTACTGATAATTAACCACTGTTTTTAATTCTGCCCCTTGCACCCATACCAAAAGACAAAAGCAAAAGTTTAATATTATATATTGAGCAGTTACTGTGGCATGTTTCATATAGGCATTATGAGAAATACAGGCCAGATTACTTTTTCATGTATTTGAAGGTGGAGTTCAAAAAATGACAGATCTTGTTTCTGACTCAAGTATTTGCCTTGTGACTTAAATGATACTGCTTGTTTTGGGCTAGATGACTTCAGTAATTTTTTTTTCATTTTTAGGCATCCGATTCTTTATTGGTACAAACACCAGCAGTGGTTCCTGGGCCATGCCAGCCTCCAAGAGTACAGGGTAGACCAAGAGCAAGAGAAATTCAGCTGCGCTGGGGTAATTCTATTACAACTGTTAGTGAGTGTAAGGGATCCAAAAGTATTATGTGTTAAATAAGCTTTTCTCTCTTTCTCCCTTTCTCGTTCTTTCTCTCCCTCTCTCCCTCTCTCTCTCTCTCTCTCTCTCTCTCTCTCTCTCTCTCTCTCTCTCTCTCTCTCTCTCTCTCTCTCTCTCTCTCTCTCTCTCTCTCTCTCTCTCTCTCTCTCTCTCTCTCTCTCTCTCTCTCTCTCTCTCTCTCTCTCTCTCTCTCTCTCTCTCTCTCTCTCTCTCTCTCTCTCTCTCTCTCTCTCTCTCTCTCTCTCTCTCTCTCTCTCTCTCTCTCTCTCTCTCTCTCTCTCTCTCTCTCTCTCTCTCTCTCTCTCTCTCTCTCTCTCTCTCTCTCTCTCTCTCTCTCTCTCTCTCTCTCTCTCTCTCTCTCTCTCTCTCTCTCTCTCTCTCTCTCTCTCTCTCTCTCTCTCTCTCCCTCTCTCCCTTTCTCTCTCCCTTTCTTTTTTTTCTTTTTTAGGACCACCTCAGGTAGATGGTGGTTCATCCATTACCTGTTACGGCCTGGAAATGTCTCAGACAGAAACTGATGAACACAGAGAGGTTTACCAAGGTTCTGATGTTGAATGCACAGTGGGCAGCCTTCTTCCAGGGAGGATGTACAACTTCAGACTGCGAGCAGCTAACAAGGCTGGGGTAAGGAGGCAGTCTGAAATAAAATTCGTTTCAGTGACTGCAATCACTATGAAGGATCTTTAAAAAAACAAACATGTAACAGTAATTTTAAAATGAGGATTTCATAATGTAAAGTTAATTTGATTCACATTGCTTGTTGTTCTGTGGGAATAGTTAAACATCAATTTATAATAAAGGGAGTTAGATGAAGGAAGGAGACGCTTCATAGGTACATGGAACAGTTTGGGTTGAAAGGGACCTTAAAGATCATCTAGTCCCAACCCCCCTGGCATTGTCAGTGACACCTTCCCCTAGACCAGACTGCTCAAGATCTCATCCACCCTGGCTGTGAACACCTCCAGGAAGGCCACATCCACAGACTTCCCTGGGCAACCTGTTCCAGTGTCTACTCACTGCCCACACTGTAAAGAACTTCTTCCTAATACCTAGACTAGATCTACCCTCCTCGAGCTTCAGTCCATTCCCTCCCATCTCATCACAAGAAGCCCTTGCAGAATGTTCCCTTCCCATCTTTCTTGTAGGCCTCTTTTCAAGTACTGGAAGGCCACCATAAGGTCTCCCCAGAGCCTTTTTTTCTCCAGGGTGAGCAGTCCCCAACTCCCATAGCCTGTCCCCACAGGGGAGGTGCTCCAGCCCTTTGATCATCTTCATGGCTCTCCTCTGCACCCACTCCAGCAGTTCAATGTCCTTCTTATGCTGGGGGTATCAGAACATATCTAATTATCACAGAATGTTAGGGATTGGAAGGGACTTCCAGAGATCACTTCAAGAGTCACCTAGGGCAATTATGTCATATATCTGAATAATTGCTTTGGGAAATTGTTAAGAAATGGATATTGGAAGGAAGTTCTCCACAGAGAGAGTGATTGGCATTGGAATGGGCTGCCCAGGGAGGTGGTGGAGTCGCTGCCCCTGGAGGTGTTCAGGAAAAGACTGGATGAGGCACTTAGTGCCATGGTCTAGTTGATTGGGTTGGGCTGGATGATAGGTTGGACTGGATGATCTTGGAGGTCTCTTCCAACCTGGTTGATTCTATGATTCTATGAATGCTAAATACATTATCATAGCATTGTTGCAAATTTAATATTCTCATGTGAAGTGAGAGAGTAAATTATTTACTGTATACAACTTTGTAAAATGATTAACCTTTATTTTTACATTTGTTGGTGTTCCATAACATAATACTTAGCATTTCATAATTTTCTTGTATTCAGTTTAAATTCTGAGTGCATGTTCTTCATAAAAGCTATCAGGACCAGTTGACACTGCTTGTGAAGAGGTCTGCAGCTTAAGGCTTTAAACCACTCACTTGACTTTTTGTCTGCCCTCCCCAAAGAGTCATTTGTACCTCAAGTATTTTTGAATCCTTCGTTTCTTCTCTAGATACAAGTAGGCAATCAGAAGTTGTGTTATGCTACAGTGCAACCATCATGTAACTTCAAAATAAGGATTTGGATAACACTTTCCTGTTTTGTCTGAGAGTTTGAAGTGTCTATTCTGATTGCATTTGCTATTAAGAAGTCTTGCAGCTGTACCACAGAACAACCACATACTGAAATAAATCCTGAATCCTCAGTCCATAAAGATCTGTTTTACAAGCAAGTAATACAGAGTTTCAGGCTGTTATTAAGTGTCCCTACTATGGTAAACTGTTATTTAAAAAGTATTAGTTTTATTCTCACAATTTAGTTGTATTAACCTCCTCTTTAATAGTTTGGACCTTACTCAGAAAAATGTGAAATAACGACAGCACCTGGACCACCAGATCAGTGCAAGCCCCCTCAAGTGTCATGCAGATCTGCTGCATGTGCTCAGGTGTCGTGGGAGGTAAGAATATCATCCTACACCTATCTCAACACCAGCATCTTCTACATTTTTAAGTTCAACTTTAAAAGCTTAGGGCTGTGTTTCAATCACATTTTAAAAGATGCTTACCTGATTATCTGGTACTTGGTAGGTAAAATGTTCAAATAATTCATCCTGTATATGACAGCTGTTAGGTTGGCATCCTGCAGGTACTTGAGATCTTACTTTGTTCTTTTATTTAAGAGTTTTGCCACAACTGCTGCACTACATTTCTGAGTGATGCAGGGTTTCCTTAAAAATAGTTATCTTTCCTCAGAGAAAGTATATCCACATAATAAAAGGTCTTTACAGTGAGGGTGGTGAGACACTGGAACAGGTTGCCCAGGGAGGTTGTGGCTGCTCCCTCCCTGGAGGTGTTCAAGGCCAGGTTGGACGAGGCCTTGAGTGAGCTGTACTAGTGGGAGGTGTCCCTGCCTTTGGCAGGGGGTTGGAACTAGATGATCCTTGAGATCCCTTCCAACCTTACCATTCTATGATTCTGTGATAATAAAGATAATCATGCATTTGCTTTTTTGTAAGCTGACACAATTTTATATAATTACATTAGTAATGATGTAGCAGAAGCCTCACAGACTTCCTATAAACCCATAATATTTAGTCATCTGATTCAAAAATGCATTAGATGAATTTTAAGCTTAGAAAAAGGAAGACACTGTCAGGGAATACTTTTTAAACACAGTATTTCAGTGGCTTGAGATAGCCTGAAGTATCTGAGTTACAGAACTGTACAGAAAAAAATAAACTATTTTACCTGGAAGGTAGAGTTTCTACTGGGTGTGTCAGAGAGACTCTCCTTTAATGTCTACAAGGCCAAACCTTTTGAAAAAAAATCTCTTACAATGTTCAGGTAGGATTCATCTGACAATGTTATGTTTGATCTCTGCTTTATAAAATCACAGAGTTAATGGGTAGACCTCTAGATGTCATTTAGTTCAACCTTCTGTTCAAAGCAGAGATAGCTTTAAATTTAGGCCAGGTTTCTCAGGGCCTTGTACATTCAAGTTCTACTTATCTGAAAGGATGAAGACTGCAGCCCAGTAAAGCTGCCTCTGGGCAATTTTTCTCACACTGTAGATGGGGTTTTGGGATTTTGGGGATTTTTTTTTTTTTCTTTTTATGTAGCCAAAATATTCCTTAGTGCAAATCATGACTCTTGCTACTGTGCCATCTCCATGAATTTGACAGCATCTTGTTTGTACCCTCCAAGTAAGTAACTTAAGGCAGCAGTAACACCTCCCCTTAGCTTTGATGTCAAACAAGCCTTTCCTTTTTGAAGTGTGTTGTACTACTCTTTCATGAGCCTTCACTGGACATAATCTGCTGTCAATATCTATCTTGTATTGGGAAGCCAAAGATGATACAGTACTGGAGGTGCAGCCTTCCAAGTGATGAGTAGAGGGAAATCATTACTCCTTTATCCTAATCCTTTTTTGCTAATACAAACGGTATGTAAGTCACTTTCATCAGACACATGTTGGTGACTGACATGCAGCTCTCTCATCAGAACACACTGATTGCTTTTTGATAAAGTTGCTCATCAGCTTATCCCAGGTCCAGCACTTAGTGTTTCCCTTTGTCTTGGTTGCACTTGTGAATATTATATCAGATCCCACTTGCCGAAATTCCACTGGTAAACACACCCTGCAGCACATCAGAAATTTTCACCCAGTTTGCTGTCATTCCTGCACTTGTTCATAGAATCATAAAGTCATAGAATGCTAAGGTTGGAAGGGACCTCAAGGATCATCTACTTCCAACCCCCTGNTTGATGCAGCCCAGCACTCTGTTGCTGTCTGGGCTGCACACTGCAGGCTCATGTCGAGGCTCATGCGGATACCCCTGCTGCTATTAAGGTGAACTCCATTAGATCTACACTGAAGTGGGAGGTGTTTGGATTTTTCTTTATTACTTCATTGACTACTGATACCTTTCCATCATCTCCTCTCTTAGCCTGGCACTGGGAACATGATTTTAACTGTACTTCAAATTACTATTTCTAAGGAGTATTGAAGCCATTCAACTGCCAAAATTGGGAAGCTAAGTTTGGACTCCTGGGGCAGATAGTGAGGAGTAACAGGCTACTCGAGCAGATATTTCACTCAAAGTCTCTGTTACTGCTTAGTATCTCTCCCAGGTGCTTCACAGCCCTATCTTGGGAAAAGACAGATTTTCTTCTTCCCACTATGCTTCCTGCCTAGTTTTCATGCACTAGAGCCATGTATGCTCCAAAGGAGGAGGAGTCCTTTACTCTATAAGATGAAGGCATCAGCTCCAGTGTGCTTCTGCATGTTATCATCTCTGCACTACAGATCCCAGTACTCTAAATCATGCTCTCAAGAAGACAGTCTCTTGCCATTGACTGTTCAGGCCAAATGCCCTGTGCTACATCATATCCATATATTTATGCAACTGAGATTGCAGTTACTTCATACAGAGTAGTCTCTGCAACAGTAAATAGTGTAGGTCTAAGTGACCCAAGGCAAACAATGCATTCTGATTTATTTGTATGGTACTAAATTAAAAAGAAGCAAAGAAACAGGACATGAAAAGTAACATGCCTGTTGGGGAAAGAGAAAATAGATGTGAGTTTGGCTTCTTTTTTTTTTTTTTTTTTTTTTTAAGTCACTGGATTTAATTTCCAACTATTTATATCCATTTTAAAGGTTCCAGTCAGTAACGGAGCTGATGTCACCGAGTATCGACTGGAGTGGGGCGGTGTGGAAGGATGCATGCAGATCTCCTATTGTGGGCCTGGGCTCAACTGTGAAATTAAAGGGCTTTTGCCTGCCACTATATACTACTGCAGGGTTCAGGTAAAGACATAAAACCATTGGTAGTGAAATCTGGAAATGGGAGTCACCCCTGCTATAAAAACATGGTCTACTTTGCATTTGCAGGCGGTGAATGTTGCAGGTGCAGGCCCTTTCAGTGAAGTAGTGGCATGTATGACTCCAGCCTCAGTACCTGCAGTTGTGACTTCTCTTCGAGGACTAAGTGAAGAGGAAGTTGAAAGTCCACACTATTCTTCTTCCACATGCCTTCCTCTAAGCTGGGAAGAACCTTGTGACCATGGATCTGAAATCCTTGGCTACAGCATAGACTTTGGAGATAAGCAGCCAATAACTGTTGGGAAAGTTCTGAGCTATATTATAGATGGCTTACAACCTGATACTACCTACAGGTATGCCATGCACAGCTACTTGAAACCTGATGTTTTTTCCACAAGAGCAGATATGCTTATTTGTTTGTTCCCTTATATTTATTTTCTGTGTGATTCTCAGAGAAGTATTAGTACATATCCATGGAGGAAGAGGAAGCTTTGTAACAATGATCCTCATAAGTGGATGAGCTGCTGGTTATATTTTCTTTCAGGAACAATTTATTTTAATGTCTTTACTGCTCTACCTCTGTTGCATCTGTCTTGCTAATATGTTAGTTTAACTGAACTCAGATTCATAACTCTTTTGGACTAGTTACTTCATAGATAGATGGCCTCTACTCTGCCAGGCAACAAAGTCCATCCAAGGAAGGACCATGTCCAGTTTACTGGCTATATTTTTTGATCTAGTGGCAATTCATCACAACTTGCAATGCTTTTTGTGCAGAAATAATGAGGATTTAGGTGGCAGCATGAAGAATATTGGTTTGAAGAATATCAGTTTTAAATCTCTTTCAAAGATTTTTTTTAATTGCAAAAATCATCCCTTAAGGGATACCAAAAAATACAAATTAAAAATTAGTAATTCTACCTGACAGCAATCTGCATTCCTATTAGAAAAAACATATTCTCATTCTTAAAGGAGAATGTCAGTCCCACTGAAGTCAGAATATAAGCCCACTCTGATTTCAGTATGGTTAGGATATCATCTGCCTATGCAGTTTTCTGAGTTCTTAATGATTTGGTTTTAATTTAATGCTATATGTAAGACTACAATGTTTCTGTGTGCCTTGTAAGTATTTTAGGAATGCTGGCAAATTGAAGACCCATTCTGTGTCAACAAACTGAAAAAAAAAAGTTTCTATTGCAGAGATTCTTCTGCACTTCTACCCACAGAAGTGCTTTTATAGAGTATGCTGTCAACTCTTTGTGCAAATAAAAGATTGCATACATTAACCTTAGTTCTGTGCTATAGTTAATTAGCATGATGTTAAATATTACTGTAGTGAAGGAGCAGTATTTATTGGTAAGCCTACATTCACATTTCTTTTTCAATATTTTTATTACATTTTTTCCAATTACCTAAACCTATTTTAGACAAACACATGTTAGTCTGCAAAATGGGCTTAGGCACTCTTTGCTGCCTGTGGCTGCAAAGAGTCTCAGATTTTTGGTTTCTGCTTTTTCAGTTTTAGAAATAAATTCCTTGGCTCCTTCTTAACAATTCTTAACTGGTAAACCCAAGGCCAGCATTGTTTTTCATGGAAGTATCAAAAAACCCCCAAAACATTAATCTCTAAATTTCAAGTTCTGCAAACCCCTCAGCTATGTGTCTTTTGACTTGTAGTTTTTCCATCTCCCTTTCAATCCACACCCAGTATGGATTGTTGGTGAAGACAGGTGGCTGGACACTTTATTTTCACATGAATCAGACCTGTTCCAAAAAGCTCATAAAGCTTTCCTGTAGTCATCCTTGAACTCACCTGATTTAACAGCCAAAGATGCAGATTCCCCACTTTTGGGAATAGGGATTTTTTACCCTCCCTTCTCTCTCCAACATGGCTATTAAAATTTTGTTAGATCTGTGGAGTCAGGAAGATGATCCACTCTTGAAGTAGCTGATAGAGATTTTCACAGTATCACAGTATCACCAAGGTTGGAAGAGACCTCAAAGATCATCAAGTCCAACCCATTACCACAGACCTCGAGACTAGACCACGGCACCAAGTGCCACGTCCAAACCTGCCTTGAACACCTCCAGGGACAGTGGTGTGAATTGATATGCTAACAATAGTAGTTCAAATCAGACCAAGACTTTAAAATGTGATAAAGTAAGTGACAGTCCTGCATATTCATGACAGTCTATCAAAGGCATAATATTGATAAAAGTCTTCATTGTAGAATAATGTTACCAATAGATGGTACTTGAGGCACTTAGTGCTATGGTCTAGTTGATTGGATAGGGCTGAGTGATAGCTTGGACTGGATGATCTTGGAGGTCCCTTCCAATCTGCCAATCTGGTTGATTCTATGATTCTACTTTCTCTCTTGAATATGTATGGTGGAAATAACAAATTGGATTTTAGAACCTTATTTCCAATTAATTTATTCTCACTTTTTTCAAATACCAGAGTACGAATTCAAGCCCTAAACAGTCTCGGAGCAGGTCCCTTCAGCCACACCATAAAACTGAAAACAAAGCCTCTCCCTCCTGATCCACCTCGCCTGGAATGTGCTGCTTACAGTTCTCAGACTCTCAAGCTGAAGTGGGGAGAGGGAACTGCAAAGGCATTAGCTGACTCCATTCAGTATCACCTTCAAATGGAGGATAAGAACGGAAGGTTGGTTTTGGCATCACTTTAATCTGCATGCTATTGCTATGGTCTGAAGCATGGGAGGTGTCTTAAGGAGCTGGACAGGCTCTCTAACTCTTTAAAGTAGTTAAAGAGAAACTACACACAGGATTGGATAGAATATTATTGAAAATATAAATGGAAGTGCTATTCATAAACTACATGCTACAGTGCAAAGCATATAAAATACAAAGAAATCCGTAGGTCATAGTTCTCTAAAGCCTCCTTACACCAAAGCTTCCACAAACCTTCCTCCAAAGCCAGGCCAAAATCCCAGGCCCAAATGCCCCCCCACCCCAAACTATGCCTCTTTGCACCCCTCCTTTCTGGACCCATGTGACAGCAAAAATTCAGCTTAGTGGCTCCAGGCTCTTGCCAAGGCCACTCTAGGCTGATCTCCCAGGCAAAACAAGGTAAGGGAGCAGCATCAGGAAAGGGGACCAGAAAAGCTTATGCTGTCCTCTTATAAAGGCTAGATGCAGACATTTTGGGAATGGTTTCTTAAAGGCATCCTGTCTCAAATTCTGACAGGAGTTTACAAGAAAGGGCAAAATTCCATATGCTTTGCTGAATTTACAGCACATCATAGAATCATTGTGGAAGATCATCACATCTGACAAGGCAGGAAGGGCTCTAGAGTTCCATGCTGGGAAGTAAAAGATTGAAATGTTCATATTTTTTTATTTACAGTTCAGTATGAAGAGCTTAATGAAATGTTTCATACTTGCATATCTTCCTCTGTATCACATTCAGTTCAGTATTTTGTCAAAGTATCAAGTCTGCTCAGTCTTGTGGATTTTGTATACTTAGTATTGGAAGGAGTGAATTTTTTACTCTGTTTTCACAGTTGTTTTTAGTGGTAAATAAACTGATACAGTATAAATTATTATTTTAAGGGATCCCTTCTCTCATGTTAGATCAGAATGTAGCTGAGATGGTACAGCAAGTACCCTTGCTTAAATGGTAAAGCAAATTACTGCTACAGTACATACCATGCCTGAAGCTCTGAGAAACTTTAGCTTAACAGTGAGACAAAACAGATCTGCTGGATGAACTGCTGCAAAGAGGAAAGGAAAAGAAATTAGGCTCTTAACTGGAAAGAAATTCCTTGGCATTACCAAAGACTAAGTCATGTGTAGATACCATTTGTTTAAAAGAAAATTCTGAAAAAAATCAAAGTAGATGAGAGCCTTTGCAGAAACAGATAAACTTGTGCTGTGTCCTGGGAATACCAAAACTGAAAATGAAATGCAAGTTGCCAGAATCACTGTGAGAATTATAACATGCAGGAGAGTGGCTGATCTACAAAGCTTTCAGAATGAGGCTAAATATGCACTACCAGTGTGGCTCTGGCCTCTTAGGCAGATCCAAGTGAGCTTCATCAGTCACCCATCTCTGACAGTGATGTACAAGAGCAGTTGGATCCCTGGCCCCTTGTCATGGGTACAGGAAAGGAGAGTTGCAAAGGAGCAAAAAGATAAAATCTGGTTAGTTAATTTTGAAAAACTATAAAGTTGGAGGAATAGAAGGCCAAAATAGTTTTGGGCCTCTCACTATAGGAAGGGCATTGATGTACTAGAACGTGTCCAAAGAAGGGCCTGATTAAGGGCCTGAAGTACAAATCTTATGAGGAGAGGCTGAGGGAACTGGGGTTGTTTAGTCTGGAGAAAAGGAGGTTAAAGGGGGACCTTACTGCTCTCTGCAACTACCTGAAAGGAGGCTATAGTGAGGTGTGGGTTTGTCTGTTCAACCAAATAACAAGTGATAGGACAAGAGGAAATGGCCTCAAGTTGTACTACAGGAAGATTAGATTGGATATTAATTGGATGTTAGGAAGAATTTCTTCACTGACAGAGTTGTCAGGCGTTGGAAGGGCTTCTCCAGCACAGTGGTGGAGTCCCCATCCCTGGTGATATTTAAGAGTTGTGCAGATGCTGTGCTTAAAGGTAAGATTTAGTCAAGGATTTGTCAGTGTTAGGCTAATGATTGGGCTCAATGATCTTAAGGGTCTTTTCCAATCCAGACAATTCTGTGAGGGGGAAAAAAAAGAAAAGAAAAAAAAAAAGCAGTGTAGACAGCACACTGAGAGAAAGAAATGATACCCTTTGTCATTGTTTCAACTGCAGAAAGCTTTCTGAAAATGCTTAGGATCATTTTTGCCAAGAGACACCCAGTTGTGCTCCTTATGTGTTTCAGAGACACGAGAAATAAAAGCTTGGCCCTGGAAAACAAATTTATTGTTTTGTAGTAATACCAGAACACAGTCTAATTCTGATGTATTTCTGGGCTTCTCAAGAGATTCTGAGAAATCACAAGAAGAGATTTCAAGCTAATACTGTAGCTATTTTAAACGTCCTTTCCTGTGTTTAAAATAAACTGTCCTTTCCATTTTCAGGTTTGTGTCCTTATATAGAGGACCATGTCATACATACAAAGTACAAAGACTCAGTGAGTCAACATCATACAAATTTTGTATTCAGGCATGTAATGAAGCTGGTGAAGGTCCTCTTTCTCAAGAATATGTTTTCACTACTCCCAAATCTGTTCCTGCTGCCTTGAAAGGTAAATGAGCTTATTTCTTTAGTCTAGGAGGGTGAGAAGATGGCAAATTGGTTTTGGTATTGTTATAATTGGGGTATTTAGAATGCTAAACCTTTTTCCAAGTGCAGGTAGGGATAGTAAGGGGATTATCCTTTCATAAAATTGCCTAAAACTAAAACTGAGATACTTGTGGTTTATTTGTCCTTTGGTGTCAGGAGATTTGTGCTTGGAATTCTTGCTTACCAGGAGTTGCCAGACCATTATGGTAATTTGAGGTGAAATTCTTCCCTAGCATGTTTAGAATAATTTTTAAGGATAGCAGCTTTTTTTTTCCCTTCCTTTTTGCATGTGATGCACACTTGCAGTCACCAAATTCTACTTGCCTTTTCTTGGATTATGCCTAAGCTAGCAATAGAGACCCATGTGAATTGTTAGATGTTGTTCAGAAACCATTGTAGGAAGATACAGTTCAATCTAGACCTTTTGTTCCTCTGAGACAAAATAGCAGACAGAATACAAGATTTTGCAAGTCATTAACATATAACAGTAAGTGATGGGGAAAGCAGAAGTGTCACTTACTTGTGTTTACTTCCTCCAGCACCAAGGATTGAGAGAATAAATGACCACACTTGTGAAATCACGTGGGAGGTTCTGCAGCCCATGAAGGGTGATCCAGTTATCTACTGTCTTCAGGTCATGGTGGGCAAAGAGTCAGAATTCAAACAGGTATGATGCAGTTTAATTTATTCTATTTCTTCAATTAGTATTTGTGATAACTACTTTAAATTAAAAATTATTGTGTTGCAGTATGTTTTCAGTTGTTATGCCAACTTTTTGCTACTAAATAAGATAAGGTGTTACTGCCTGAAAACATTGCCCCCAGCACAGGAAGGACATGAAGTGTTGGAGCAGGTCCAGAGGAGGGCCACAAAGATGATCAGAGGGCTGCAGCAGCTCTGCTATGAGGACAGGCTNGGCTACATCAATGTTTACTAAATACAACTTGACACCTCAAGTCTACCAATGGGAAGAAATGGCCCAAAGAAAACATGCACACAGTGGTACAGAATTGTGGTGGGTTTAAAGGGCCGACAGAATGAAGCTCTCAAATGAGTTGGAGAAAAACAGAATTATATTTGGAGAGAGAGTTACAGACAGGAATTACAAGGCAGATACAAAATCCAGAGCGAACCCCCTTGAATTTTCCCCCAACCCAAAAATAAATCTATAATCCCCAGTGCTCCCTAATCTCCTCCTCTGGACCTGCTCCACCACTTCCATGTTGTGGGTTGGACTTGATGATCTTTGAGGTCTCTTCCAACCTTGCTATACTGTGATACCGTGATGTCCTTCCTGTGCTGGGAGCTCAAAGAGTTCTCTTTCCACAAAGAGCTGTTCAAAGGCATTAAACAATATTAGAAAAGCTTTGGTTTCATTGAAGTTATACTTTGGTACAGGCAACTGTAGATAGGAAACATGCCCTAGTTGTACAAGGTACATATGCAGGTGTAGGGAATTTTTTTAATAAATTATTAACTTTTTACTGTAGGACCATTTCATACTAGGGCAGGCTGCAACTATCAAGCAGGTGACAGTGTTTTAATTTCAGGGTAGATTGGCCAAAGATGCAGTCAGAAACACGAAGCCACAAATTAAGTCTGCATTTAAAAGATGATGTGCAGTGCTAATTTTGCTTCCCTACAAAACTGCCTAGTAATTGACATGAAATTAGGCTTGGAAACTCTGTTTTGCACTATTGAGCAAGCAGGTTTTCTTACAAGAGGAAACACAAATCTGGTATATTGTAATTTTATTAAATATCAACATTAAGTAAATTTGGCCTCTGCTTTAGATAGATTATGGTCCTTCATATGTTCATAGCACTACACCAGAAGTTATATAAATTGTACTTATGTCCATTTGTTAAATTTTTCAGTTAAAAGATGACACATAATCCAAGGTGTTTTCTTATCTTGCCATGTGAATATTGTAGCTTGAAAATTGTAAATGCAGCTAAATATGTCAGGTGCGGTCAGTGTTGCTTCTAGACACACTCAAATCCCACTTCAAGCAATGTCATTGCCAAATGAGCTGGACCAGAAAACAGTCATCTGTGTCTCAGGACCGGATGAAATTTAAAATCACAGAAAGAACTCCTCATGGCTTTCCTGATACAGTGTTTATTGGAATAAATGATAACACTTAACCCACACAACATCTCTTAACTACAACAAAGTATCTTTACAGTGAGGGTGGTGAGGCACTGGAACAAGTTGCCCAGGGAGGTTGTGGCTGCTCCCTCCCTGGAGGTGTTCAAGGCCAGGTTGGATGAGGCCTTGAGTAACCTGTGCTAGTGAGAGGTGTCCCTGCCTATGGCAGGGAGTTGGAACTAGCTGATCCTTGAGGTCTCCTTCCAACCTTACCATTCTATGATTGTCATAGAGAAAAGAGATTTAAGTAATGTATATACTGCACTATATATAAGCTATAGTCTTTCTATAGCTTATATAACTGTAATCTTTCTATAGCTTATATAGCTGCACTATATATATATAAGCTATAGTCTTTCTAGGCTACATCAATGTTTACTAAATACAACTTGACACCTCAAGTCTACCAATGGGAAGAAATGGCCCAAAGAAAACATGCACACAGTGGTACAGAATTGTGGTGGGTTTAAAGGGCCGACAGAATGAAGCTCTCAAATGAGTTGGAGAAAAACAGAATTATATTTGGAGAGAGAGTTACAGACAGGAATTACAAGGCAGATACAAAATCCAGAGCGAACCCCCTTGAATTTTCCCCCAACCCAAAAATAAATCTATAATCCCCAGTGCTCCATCATCTCCTCCTCTGGACCTGCTCCAACACTTCCATGTTGTGGGTTGGACTTGATGATCTTTGAGGTCTCTTCCAACCTTGCTATACTGTGATACCGTGATGTCCTTCCTGTGCTGGGAGCTCAAAGAGTTCTCTTTCCACAAAGAGCTGTTCAAAGGCATTAAACAATATTAGAAAAGCTTTGGTTTCATTGAAGTTATACTTTGGTACAGGCAACTGTAGATAGGAAACATGCCCTAGTTGTACAAGGTACATATGCAGGTGTAGGGAATTTTTTTAATAAATTATTAACTTTTTACTGTAGGACCATTTCATACTAGGGCAGGCTGCAACTATCAAGCAGGTGACAGTGTTTTAATTTCAGGGTAGATTGGCCAAAGATGCAGTCAGAAACACGAAGCCACAAATTAAGTCTGCATTTAAAAGATGATGTGCAGTGCTAATTTTGCTTCCCTACAAAACTGCCTAGTAATTGACATGAAATTAGGCTTGGAAACTCTGTTTTGCACTATTGAGCAAGCAGGTTTTCTTACAAGAGGAAACACAAATCTGGTATATTGTAATTTTATTAAATATCAACATTAAGTAAATTTGGCCTCTGCTTTAGATAGATTATGGTCCTTCATATGTTCATAGCACTACACCAGAAGTTATATAAATTGTACTTATGTCCATTTGTTAAATTTTTCAGTTAAAAGATGACACATAATCCAAGGTGTTTTCTTATCTTGCCATGTGAATATTGTAGCTTGAAAATTGTAAATGCAGCTAAATATGTCAGGTGCGGTCAGTGTTGCTTCTAGACACACTCAAATCCCACTTCAAGCAATGTCATTGCCAAATGAGCTGGACCAGAAAACAGTCATCTGTGTCTCAGGACCGGATGAAATTTAAAATCACAGAAAGAACTCCTCATGGCTTTCCTGATACAGTGTTTATTGGAATAAATGATAACACTTAACCCACACAACATCTCTTAACTACAACAAAGTATCTTTACAGTGAGGGTGGTGAGGCACTGGAACAAGTTGCCCAGGGAGGTTGTGGCTGCTCCCTCCCTGGAGGTGTTCAAGGCCAGGTTGGATGAGGCCTTGAGTAACCTGTGCTAGTGAGAGGTGTCCCTGCCTATGGCAGAGGGTTGGAACTAGATGATCCTTGAGGTCTCCTTCTAACCTTACCATTCTATGATTCTATGTTGGATTGCATTAGACCTAATGACTTGAGAGAGAGTTAATTGCCTAACATCTTGTGATACAGTATTTTCTATTACATCCCGTGGTGAAGTTTTCATACTGTCAGTGGTCGCTAAGGCACCAAAACACTGAGGCTTCTGACAGAGTTTCTTTGGCCTGCATTCATGCTGCTGCAAAGCAAGTGTAGCTTTTTCCCTCTGTGTCTCCCAAAGGAGCAGAGTCTTCATCCAGCTTTTCAATTATGTTGGTCACTTTTTTGTCCATTTTTGCATGGGCAAAAATGCTGGTGAGGAGACATCCTTTTCACTGTCACCTTCACCATAAACAAAACCATACTGAGATCCATATAGGAATGAAGGACAGTCAGTCGTCAGGAGCTCGTAGGCCCCTACAGCTCACCAGTGTTATTCATCTCTCAGAGGACTGGAGTATACTGAGATCCATACAGCTACGTAGGACATTTTCACTTGATGTATCATTTGGGGTTTGCTGTTGTTGTTCCAGATTTACAAGGGTCCAGACTGGTCCTTCCGCTACACAGGCCTGCAGCTGAACTGTGAATACCGTTTCCGTGCATGTGCCATTCGACAGTGCCAAGAGACAGTCAGTCATCAGGAGCTGGTAGGTCCCTACAGCTCACCAGTGCTATTCATCTCTCAGAGGACTGAACCGCCAGCCAGCACCAACAAGGACACTGTGCAAACCACAAGGACACAATGGTCACAGAGCGACCAAGTGTGTGCTGCTGTCATCCTTGCACTTTTCGCTATCTTTTCCATTCTGATTGCTGTTATCATTCAGTACTTTGTAATAAAGTGAAGACAAAGAGATTTAGTTTAGAATGCTACTCATTACATTTTACTTTCTCATAATCTGAAAGAAATTCTGTTCTCTTGCTTTTACAAAACCAGGCATTTAGCACTGGCACTGGGACCCTTGCAAACCTTTCCAGCCACTTGAAAACATTTTATTGGTAGATAGAGGCTGACACTTGTAAGTACAATGCAAGCCACAGAAATAGAATCTGTTCTTTAATATGCCTTCTTGCAGTATCAAGTCTAGATGGGGCAGGCAAACAGTGTTTAATGAAAAGACTTTGACCAGGAAACACAAGTGTAAAAACAAGGGTTGCTGCCTTCACAGGGAAGAATGTGTAGATGGGATTGAAAACTGACACTAACACACTTGTGCTGTATACAATATTAATCTGATGCTGGGAAAGCAATTTAGCGCTGTATTTCTACCTCCTCATTTGTCTGAACTATTCGGGAAGCAGGATTTATGCTGAAAAACAGAAGGGGCTTTTCTCAGGCAGCAAATAATCAACAGAATGGAAGAGTATGCATGAGGGAAGCTTCTTATGTTATCTGATAAATGTGGAGTTCTTCACTACAAGTGGATGTTTCGGAAAGACCACAAAGGAATGGCACAAGTGGTTTCTCTTACCCCCAGGATCTGAAGTTTACTTAGAAAAATGCCTCTTTTACGTCTTAGAAGTAGAGAAGGGAGAGTGAGAGAGACCCTCTCAAACTTACTCTTCAAATTGTAAAACATATTTCTGAAGTCAATCTTTGATTGGATGCAGTTTATACAGATGTCTGTGCCCTCTGATTTTGGCTAGGTAATACATTTTCGAGATAAAATTAAGAATTGAATCTTTGCTGTTTCCCCATCGTTCACTTACCATATCAACCAGAATCAAGCACTGCCTTTTCTTTTTTGTCTTTTTTCTTTCTGTCTTTCTTTCCTTGGGGCACCCAATCAGAAGACAAAGTCTAGTAATTTGCACCAGAAAAAGTAAAGCTGCTTTTTTCTCCAGATCCGAATGTTTAATGTAATGTCTCTTTGCATACTATAGCAAATTGTTGGTTGCATGGACTTAATGTTGCATTAGAGCACTTTGCAATGGCATAACTCATCAATGTTTTGTGAGCTTGCATTTGTGAGATCTTGAATGGCCAGACTGAATTTGATCAAGTATCCCATTGAACATCTTGCTAGATGTCAATGATTGCCAGCGACACAAAGCTTGTAGTGAAGCTATCTTTAAAACACAACTCCTTGTCTCATCACACTTACGTTATTTGTTATATTCTTTGTAATTACCTATCTTTAATTTATTTGAGTTACAAGAGAGTGGATCATTAATGACTTCTAGTTGTCTTCAGTTTAGCATTTTTAATGGTATTAAACTCTTCTGTCAGTCTTAAGAATAGTAAGAATTAAAAAAAAAGAAAAAGGAACCTCTGTCTTGTGCTTTGAAGATATCTGAAGACTTTCTCTTATATTAGAATGGGCATGTATTGTAATTGTTCATACGTCTGTGCTGTACAATAATGTTGCTGAGTTTTGTTTTGGGGTTGATTTTTTTTCAAAAAAAGGAAAACAAAAAGCAGTGTGGTGAAGAACTTGGCCTCCACATGGAGAGAGTGATCTATCTTTAACCTGTACTGTATGTTTACACTTTCTTTGGAATTTGTCCTTTGTGCAGATGGGCTGAGACCTTCCCACAAAACACGGCGATAACTGATGTTTTCTAGAACCTTCTGGACAGTGCCATGTTTGGCAGTGCAAATGAAGTTGCGTGCAACAGCCCAGAGATTTCTTATGGCTGAATGTCTAAAAGAGTAAGATTTCTTACTGCAGTTCAGCTGCAGTGGCTCATGTTTTTCATAGTAAAATTCAAAGGAGCTCCTATTTTTGATAGTCATTTAACAGTGTATTTGCCATTTGAGCCTCGGTGCGTAGTACTGCACTGAAGACAGATTTTAATGTCATCTTAATTTTACCTCATAGACTGTACATTCCAAAAAATAAAAAACTCAAAGCAGAAAAAAAAAAAAAAAGCTCTAAAAAACTTTTTCAAGAGTTAATAGATACACTACCAAACATATCACTTTACAATTGTACAATGTCGAACTCCATGAGGACAAACCTGTATGCTCTGATAGAAAATACATGAATGATGTAGCAAAGTACCTTTCCAAATCGGTGGAAAATAAAAGTATCATTCTTTGTTGTGGTTGTTCAGTCCTCTTGGCACATCATGACACCTCCCTTTCTCTTCCCTGCAGCAATGCCAGAGTTGCAATTAGTGAGATGAGTGCTGCAGATGCCTCTCCTGCCCTCAGAGTGCTTCCCCTGGGCAGTGAGGTGGTGAGTGCCAATCAGTCCCCTCCTAGGAGTACCCACCACAGGGAGGGACAAGGCCAGAGATGCAGTGCAAGTGGCAACACAACAAGTGTCTGTGCCTGGCACTGCTGGTGTGGCCGCCCGTTCCCATCGCGGCCGTCGGCCTGGGGTGCCGCTTCCCCATGGCTGCCGTAACGTGCAGGCCACCACCAAGCTCTGCCTGGGCAGCTGCACATCTCCCAATTGCTTGTGCTCCTGGGGCTGCCATTCAGTCTCCACCACCTCTGCTGCTCCTGCCCGCCCAGCTTTTGCCAGCTGCTGTGCCGCCTCTCCAAATACCACACCGAGGCTGCACCATCTCCCACCTTGCACCCTCAGGGGGTAGCACCACTTCACCACCAGGTTCCCCCTTAAGACTGATGCGGTTGTCAGCAGCATCCCCTGGGCCTTCACCTTCCTCTCTACTGGCCCCTTCTTCATTTCTATAACTCAAAGAAGAAAAACGACCAGAGAACTCAAACAGAAACAACGACAATGAGAACCTTAACAACCAGAACTGGAACAATAACTGTAACTTCAACAGCAACTCAAACTTGAACAACAACGGTAAAACCTGGACCTGCAACACCCACCCTAACTCTCACGTAGCAACTACAACTCTAACTCACTATACCTGTAACTATAACAGTCTTAACTGTAATAACTATCAGTATAAAGCTAAATAGAAACGTTTTTGTCCTCAGAATAACGTCCCATGTGCTGGTCAGGTATTTGGGCGTTGAGTCCAATAGGTGACATTTCTGCAGGGGTCTCTTCAAGCTGCCTTGAGAAAGGTGGGGAGAAAAAAAAATGACAGCAATTAGGGACAAGGCTGAGGGGAGGACAAGCAGCTTGTGCCTTGATGGGAAATCCAGTCCCCAGTCAGAGTGCAGAATTCTCTGCAGAATTCCTCCGAGCTGGCAGTTAGGGATTGCTCTTGTCAGACTAACAGTTTAAACTGGATGTTGAGGGAGCCTTTTGAGGGGGCCTGGTACTGCTTAGTTTCTCACCTTGGGATCCACCTTTTGCCTTTTGATGCCTGCCTGGCTGTCCCACTCCTCCTTGCAGCTCAGCTTTCTCCTCCTGCTGGACTGCTGCTGCAGGTCCTGACAAGCTTCGTACAACCTTTCCATTCAAAAGCATTGTTAGGGAAAGCCACCAGCAGCTTGGAGCACTTCTGCTCTTAATCAAAGCTAGCTCACATTACCTGCTGTGCTCAGAGCAGCTCTTTGGCTGTTGCCTTTCAGCAGCCACTGGAAGCACCTGCAATGGAAATGTGGAAGTCAACATGTGGCAAGGACCTACCTGCCCACTTGCTAGCTCACAGCTGAAAGGCAGAAGCCTCAGATGGCTTTGCGCAGCTCAGCCGAGCCACTTCTGCTGAGATCACCACATCAAGGGTGATGGCCAAGCTGCATCAGCCTTACTCTGCACTTCCGCAGAGCTGCGGCTTGGTGAACGACCTTGCTTGCCCTGTGGCAGCAGTGCCACCTTCTGAGGGGGGAGCTATTGTCCTCACGCTCTTGGTGGACGTCACCTACCTCTCCAGGTTCTCCTTCTCCCAGCCCCACGGCAGGCAGCTCCTCAGGCTGTGCATCCTCAAGGCCAGTCACCTCCTCCTCTTGAAAGAGTTCCCCCTGATGCTCGATGAGGAACGCCACCAGCTGGTTTACCTGCACACAGCAAGCCATTGCTTCCTACTCAGGCAGCTAGAGGTGGCTCAGCCTTTCCCACTCCTAGCCCTGGCTTCTGCACACAAAGCTACAGCTCTTCCTGGGGCTGCTCTTCCCGGCAGCTGCCACACAAGGGTTTGCTGAGGAGAGGAGGCAGCCAGCTCCCTCTCAAGAGCCAAGCTGGGCTGGGCCCACAAGGCTGTAGCTGGCAAGCACAGCCTACCTTCTCTGCCACCTGCACCAGTGTCTCCAGGGGTAGCGTGTGCTCCGCGGCTGGGCTCAGCACATTTGGCCCCACACAAGTGGCCAGGTTGGCAGCAGTCACCCTGTTGCAGCCTGCATTGTTGCTGATCTGTGCAGCAGGGCCAACAAGCGCTTCAGGAGGAGGAGGTTGGCCTGGGGCAATTTGCTGGCCACTCTGAAGCAAGAGGAACACAAGATTACTAAAGTAGATGGGGTCCACACAGCTGTCCCACCCTCACCTCACCCAATCCCACACGCCTCTCCAGGTTCTCCTTCTCCCAGCCCTGCATTGCCATGCATTGTACAGTACCATGTACAGCTTGTTTCGCAGAAAAGTACAGCAGAAGCAGCAGCAAGTCAGCTAGAGAAAGAAGCACAAGCAGCAGCAGCCACCCAGCCGAAGAGACCAACACCCCAAATGCAGAATACACAAGAAGCCCCTGGAAACAGGAAGCACGAGTCCTGTGAATCTGCCCTGGCCAGACCTTTCCTTCTCTAGTGGGCATGAGGTCAGCATGGTATGGAATATTTTTATCAGCTGATTCAGCTGTCTGAAGCCCGGTCACAGAGTCTTCTTAGCTCCAAGTTTTTTTCTTCACATCCTGTCCAGCTGGAAAGTGATGTTGGCACTCTCATGGGAAACTAGAAGTTTGGTTTAGCCAGCCACAAGAGACACATGAGAAGGGGAAGGACCTGGCCCAAAAATTGAGTCCCAAGGATCACTCCTTGTAATTGGCTACCAGCCACACGGAGCCCCATTATCTGTGAGAGCCCTTTGAGCCCTGCTGTTCAGCCAGGACATCACCCAGTGCACTGTACACTTCCTCAACTCACAGTTGGATGTCTTGTTCAGAGCACTACTGTGAGAGACAGGACCAAAAGTCTTACTAAAATCTGGAACAACTGTGTTCCCTGCTCCTTCACTTTTACATAAATAGCTGTTAGACTAGGAGGTCTGTTGCTGTTTTCTGGATCTTCCTTCATGTCCTGATAAACTGCAATAAGGTTGGCTAGCTTCCAGACAGCAGGGACCTCCCCAGACTCCAAAGAACTTCGGTAGACAACTGAGAGGGGTTCTGCCATGAGATCTGCTAACTCCTTTGGGACTCTGGGATGAACCCCATCAGGCCTCAGGACTTAGGAACATTCAGATGATACTGCTCCCTTAGCATTTCAGAACTTTGTTGCTGTCAGTAACAAACACCTGAAGGCAGATTTAATACCAGAGCAATGCTTTGTAATCCTCTGCTGTTGCTTTCTGTCAGAAGGCCTGCAAATCACTGCCATAGCTTCCCCCATAGCAGCCTAAATGGCCACGCCCCAAGAGGTTAGAAGATGCAACACAGATTTCCTCCAATTACTCTGACACCTTGAATATAGAAAGTAGCACAGTTTAATATGAAGAACCTCATTTTTTCATAAACAGTCTTTTCTATATTACATGGGGAGGGATTCTTTACAAGGTCTTGTAATGACAGGACAAAGGGCAGTGGGTTTAAACTGGCAGAAGGGAGATTTAGACTGGATGTTAGGAGGAAGTTCTTTACAGTGAGGGTGGTGAGGCATTGGAACAGGTTGCTCAGGGAGGTTTTGGCTGCTGCCTCTCTGAAGGTGTTCAAGGCCAGGTTGGAGGAGGCCTTGAGTGAGCTGTACTAGTGGGAGGTGTCCCTGCCTATGGCAGGGGGTTGGAACTAGATGATCCCTGAGGTCCCTTCCAACCTTACTATTCTATGATTCTGTAATTCTATATTTTCATTTTGTAACAAGCATGCCTCTCTATACATTTATACACCAAAACTGCCAATGGAATATAAGGGGTTTCTACCTCACTGTCCTATTTCAGACAAGTGTATTATAGATCATTCCTCATCTTCATTTCACTTGTTCTTCTCTTCCAGTAAAACCTGTACCATGGACAGTCCTCAAGACTTCAGCTTTTACCATTTTATTGCTGTCGTTGTTGGGTTTTGTGGAGATCTTAGGGCTCAAAGCCAGTTGATCTTTGGCACTGCCAGGTTAAGGAGTGACATTGCAATATATTTAACACCTAATCAGTGTCTTATTCTAGAATTCCTGTCTGGTCAAATAGGGAAAAATCTCACAGTTTCCCTGTGACGTGTAGCTACACATACATCTTCTTTCCAATGGACTAAGATAGGCACCAAGAACCAGCACATCAGTAGTGACCCCATAAGTATGCTCCTGCAAATGGTAGAGGAACCTACAAGAAAAGGTGCTATGCTGGACCTAGTCCTCACCAACAAGGAAGGGCTGGTGAGTGAAGTGAAGCTGAAGGGTTGCCTTGGCTGCAGTGACCATGAAATGGTAGAGTTTAAGATCCTCAGGGCATCAAGGAGGGTGCGTAGCAAAATTACAGCTCTAGACTTCAGAAGAGCAGACTTCAGCCTCTTCAGGTATCTCCTTGGCAGGGTGCCATGGGAAATAACCCTGGAAGGAAGGGGGGCCCAGGAAACCTGGTCACTGCTCAAGGATCACCTCCTCCAGGCTCAGGAACAATGCATCCCAGAAAAGAGGAAGGCAGGTAAGAACACCAGGAGGCCTGCATGGATGAATAGAGAGCTCCTGGACACACTTAAATGCAAGAAGAAAGCTTATAGAGAGT
>WBNM01003288.1:30149-74265 GCA_013399055.1 Ramphastos sulfuratus
CCCAGGCCAACCTCATGAAATTCAACAAGGCCAATTGTAAGGTCCTGCACCTGGGTAAGCACAATCCCAAGCACAAATCCAGGCTGGGTGGGGAATGGCTGGAGAGCAGCCCTGAGGAAAAGGACCTTGGGGTCTCGGTTGATGAAAAGCTCAACATGAGCCTGCAGTGTGTGCATGCAGCCCAGACAGCAAGAGAGTGCTGGGCTGCATCAAGAGCAGTGTGGCCATCAGGGCAAGGGAGGGGATTCTGCCCCTTACTCTGCTCTTGTCAGACCCCATCTGGAGTCCTGTGTGCAGTTCTGGAGCCCCCAGCACAGGAAAGACATGGAAGTGTTGGAGCGGGTCCAGAGGAGGGCCACAAAGATGATCAGAGGACTGCAGCAGCTCTGCTATGAGGACAGACTGAGAGAGTTGGGGCTCTGCAGCCTGGAGAAGAGAAGGCTTTGAGGAGACCTTAGAGTAGCCTTCCCGTATGTGAAGGGGNTTCCAGTATGTGAAGGGGGCCTACAGGAAGGCTGGGGAGGGACTATTTACAAGGTCTTGTAATGACAGGACTAGGTGCAATGGGTTTAAATTGGCAGAGGGGAGATTTAGACTGGATGTTAGGAGGAAGTTCTTTACAGTGAGGGTGGTGAGGCACTGGAACAAAATATTTAATGCTATTTAATAATAAAATAATTTTCATAGCTCCCTCTGACACTGACAAGGCCTTGCTTATTCTTCTACAGAGGTGTAATTCCCTGGGAGGTGTGATGGTTTGGGAGTTCCCTGCCCCCCCCCACTTTGTAAAATCACCCAGAATAGACTCAGCTGGCTGGAAGTTAAGGACTGAAGTTCTATTTACAGCTTAGCGGATATATACACAATATACAGGAATATTTACAGAAATATACAGAAACACAACAGCCCTCCCAGAAATCAGAGACCCCAGGAGGGGTTTCCAACCACCTTTCCACCTTCTCCCCACCCCTATACCTTATCCCAAGGTTTGGTTGACACACAAGATGAATTTGGAGGATCGGCCAGGGGGTTTAGAAGGAAAGTGGTTAGTGAGGTTACTCGGCAGAGAGGCGAAGGCAAGAAGCTAGAGAGCCTGGGAGTGTCTGCAACCCCAAGTGTCTTAGCTTTGTTTTGTATTCTTAGTCTTATCCATCTCAGGAAGCCTATGAGTGAAGTAGACATCACCCCTGTTTTCCTTTCACAGCCTGTAGTATAATTTTTCTCTATTAAAATATCACAATTAGCCTCAAATCAGCACAGAGGTCAGCGAGCCAAGCCGGGAATGAGGGCTCGAGTTGTGGTGCTGGGAACTAACGCACTCTTGAGGTCACACCTCGGAGGACAGGGGGTCAGCACAACGGCATGCTCCAACGATACTCCCAAAGACCGAGAACCCGTTGTAGAAAGCCAAGAGGCAGCTGAATTTCAGCGTTATAAGACTGCTGAGGAGGGCTGAATCGGCCTCAGCCCCGGGTTCCCTCGTTACAAGAAAGCTCCACCCTCTTCTTCCCTTCCCGCTTCCTATTGGTCGAGGGGCCCGCCCGTCAGAAGTAGTTGCCCTGCGGACGTCCCCGCCACAGCGACGCCCTAAGGGAGAAGAGGGACCGCCGTGGGGGCGGGGCCGGCGCCGGAGGGGCGGGGGTACCGGGCACCCGGACCCGCGCCCGGTACCGGCTCTGGCACCCATGCACGGCGCAGAGGAGGCGGCAGCGGCGGCAGGGCCGCGGGTGAGCTCGGCGAGCACGCAGACCGACAGCATGGCCGGTGAGCGCCGCTCTTTGCCCGCCGTTGGGGACCTGGCAGCGGAGGGGCCGAGCCGGGGCCGGGGCCGGGCCGGGGCCGAGCCTGCCCGGACCGTGAGGGAACTGCGACCCAGCCGCGGCAGGGAGCGGGCGCCAGAGGCTGTCGGGGAGGCGGGAGGGAGTGTGTTGCCGGCTTTTTCACGGGTCTTTCCTCGACCACCGGGTGCTCCGGGATGTTTAACGAAGTGTCCGAAACCGTCTGGTTTGTCCTTTCTCCAGGGCGCTTGTGAGGCTTTTGCCGCCCCGGGGCTGTTCACGGAGCTCCTGCCTTACCCCTTCTCAACTGCTATGTCATGGAGTGCTCCTGCCCGTTACGGGCAACGCAATAAAGTATTCCCCCACCCCCTGCTTGCCTGAGCTCTGACTCGTAAAGGCTTTATTTATGATTGTATTCTGCGTTTCTCCTCTGTCAAAATTCTTTCTTTCCTAGCTGTAATTCTTTCTTTCCTAGCTGTATACAATGTCAATATGTGTCATAGGATAGCTTGCATTGTAAGTGACCTAGATGATCTAGTTCCAAGCCCTTTGCCGTTGGCCAGAACACCTTCCACTAGACCAGATAGCCCAAAGCCCCTTACAGCCTGACCTTGAACACTTCCAGGGAGAGGGCACCCACAACTTCTCTGGGCAACCTGTTAGAGTGTCTCACGACCTTCATAGTGAAGAACTTCTTCCTAATATCTAGTCTAAATCTACCCTCTTTCAAACTGTTACCCTTCATCCTATTGCTACTATCCCTGATAACAAGTCCATCTCCATCCTTTCTGTTGGTCTCCCTTTAATTACTGGAAGGCAGCTAGGTCTCCCTGAAGCATTCTCTTCTCCATGCTAAACAATGCAAACTCTTTCAGCCTCCTTTGTAGGTGCTCCAGCCCCTTGAACATCTTCATGGCTCTCCTCTGTATAAAATGCCATGTTCATAAAAATGCTTACCTTCTGAGGGGTGCACTTACTAAACCCTATAGCGCACCAAACTCTTTATCAGTGCCCATGTATGAATTTAATACAGAGCAACTTTATCACAAGGCTGGGGATGCCCAGATGAAACAGATTTTCATCAGTTTCTTATGTCCCATTGCTGCAGTCCCAAGGGAGTGGTGTGCATATACAGATTGCCCATGGGCTGTATTTATAGCTCTCAGACTGAGGATCACAGCAGAGCTGCCAGGTCTCCTTGACGAGTAAATGAGTTTTGTTTCATCCTAGTGTTTTTTAAAATCTTTCTTGAAAAATGTGTGAAAATCCAATCTTAAAATGGTTTCTAGTTTTCTTTTCCCAAACAGGAGATTGATGTCACTGATTTCCTCCTCCCTGATGATGTCAAAGAACACCCTTGTTGGTTACATACCTATAAGACTTCATTCAAGACTTTGAACTAGGGACTCCTACATTTCAACCATTCCATAAACCTGTCTCTGAGCCATATCTGGATGAACTATGCTCTGATCCTTTGTGTTTGCAGATGAAGAACAGCAAGGTGTTCAACACTGGCCTTCACATCATGCTTTTCCTGAGCATGCTATGCCTCACAGGAGTGAGATCCCTAACCTGGAGTAAAAAAAAATCTTAGCTTTTAGTGAAGTAAGGAAGCCTTGAGGACTTGGTACACCCGAAAACAATGGTCTTTTCGTATGCAGTTTTGCTCTCAATAGCAAAGTGCCTGATTCCTTTTCTTGCTCAGTCTTCTATGATTGCTTTAAATTCTGTAAGATGTCTCATAGCTTTCTTCCAAGCCACTTTAATGAGTATTCTCTTCACTTTGTTGAACTTAAGGGCACATTGAAGTACCTAAGTGAATAAAGATGCAGATACATAGATATGGTAAAGATGGCCACAAGTCTTTAATCATGATAATCTCCTGCTTCTCATTGTAATTTTATGTCAGTTCATAACAGTGTTGTGAACCAAGATATTCTTCAGTTTGTTTCCTGTGTGTTTGCCAGGTCACACTTGGATTAGGTCCAAGAAAACAAACAGTGATTCAGACTTGTTTCTGATATGTCCTGTTTTAACTCTACTCTGTGTGCCAAAATGTAATCCATTTTAGAAAACATGATGGCATGTGTGTGAGTTGGTTTAAGCTGCCAATATGGTTTATTTTACCTTGTCATTTGGGAAATGTATATGTGTGTGCAAGGGAGTGAACAGGGGCTGCAGTGAGAATGAGCTCAGATGCTTGTTTAAGAAAACACATTCTATGTCTTTAGATGTGGTTTGTAGAATTACTTTTGCAGTTTATTTTTAGTACAGGCAACAGCCAGGTACATTTCTAGCACATGTATCTGATTGTGCTAGCCAACTGCCCTTTGGCAGTGCTTTTGCACAGTGGGATGGTAGGGTAGTGTGACAAGTAGTGGACAGTGTGGCATCAGATGGTGCTGCTGAGAGGTCTGTAGTTGCTTTCCAAAATCACCCTTCTGTGTGAAAAAAAGCTGCTAAAATAAATTTCAGTTATGAGTTGCACACGTTTGCTATCCTAATGGTTTGAGTTCACAGACATGTCAGTAAACTAACCCTCTGACCCATCAAACAGCCTTAGTATCTGATTATATCTCTGAAGCTGAAACTACTTAAAGAAAAGTTTTTCTCTATGCTAATCTTGCCTCTGCCTCTTTCTCCTTTGCAAAACCTTCAATATTTGCAGGAGAGGGTAAAACCAGAAATAATACTATTGTGAGACAGTAGACATGAAACCTGCAGAGGAATCTCCGTTCATTACAGCTCTCTATAAGCACCCCTTTTTTGAAGACTTAGTCAACTTCCTGCCAAGTGTGAGGCAAGACAGCTTTGGAATGGTTCAAGCATTAGTGAGCAAAGGCAGTAGTTCCTCCTTTTTCATTTATGGGACACTCACTAATGCTTGAGAGCTTGCCCTCACAGGATAATATCCAGATTTTGGGTAGAAGCACAACACAACACAAAATGGTGGTCCAAGAAGGGGTTCTTTGCTATCTTTTTAATCAGAAGTGACAGCCTGAGCAACAGATTTTTGTAAAAATCTAAACAAAATGTAATCAGACTGTAAGAATCCAGAAGTAGGTTTCGTCAGAACTGGTGTAACTGGATGGTTTCACAATGGCTCCTCTACTTTTGCTGCAGGTGTCAGTGTAAGATCATCATGTGTGCCTAGATATTTTTGCTCTCTTCTGTGATGGGCCTGAAGCTGAATCACAAGACATGTCTCAAATTTCTGTAAGCATCTGTGAATCATCTGAACACATAAAGTCATGCGGGATCTGATCTGTGGTTTCTGCTTTTCACCTCTGAGTAACATTAACTGAGTAAATTTCAGTGACAGTTTCACAACTTCTTCTTGCACAAATCTGATCTCTGCAACCAGATGTGAGCATTCTGAATTGACAGCTACTGCCCTGAAGAGGACAGTGTGGATTTAACTGCAGTAACAGCAGAAGGGGATGAACCATCTATAGCAGCTGTGATCTAGAAGACTCGGAAAATGTTGTTCAATGATGTGGGTTTCTTTGTAAATTTTTTTTTTTTTCTTTTAATGACAGGTCAAATGCCAAGACTTTCTAAGGTAAATCTTTTCACTTTGTTCAGTCTGTGGATGGAGCTCTTTCCCTCGTCTGAGCAACAGAAAAAATCCCAGGTAAAAATGTCTACATTTACCATTAATTGGTCTTTCTGAACAGATTTTAATAGCTCCTGCAATTAATTTTAACTGCTCTTTACATGGCAGGTAGTCCAGAGTTGGGAGGAAGGCATCAGCTAAACATTTTAAAAATATTTCTTGCAAGTAGACAGAAGTCCACTGGTGGGGGAGGAGAACAGCAAAATCCTTACATACTATTTCTGAAAAACTTTGAAAACTTTGAAAGACAAGTTATGCCCCTCACATGTGGAGCACACAGTATAAAATGCTGATGAGTATTCTAAAGGATGTAATAAAGCAAGTATGGTGTATACTGTGCACTTCTTATACTGATTATATACCAATTATATTTTTAAAACCAGTATGTTTGATGGTGTAAGCATAGTCTTTAAAATGTCAGTGTTCATGATTATAGAATAGTGCTCTTATAGAGGTGCACAGAACAACTTGAAACTTTTGCTGAGCAAGACAGTGTAGATAATTACCTTAGTGACAATGAAAAGAAAATGTCTTTAAGAATGGGTCTTCTAAATAGCTGCCTGTTGCCCCTTAAAGTAGAGGAGCATTTTCAGAGTGTCTTAGAACTGGATGTTTCCTGTTGTGATCAGAGTTCTTATGGTATTCTTTGAAATGATCACTATTTTGTGCAGCACATATCCATGTGCCAAAGTCCATAGGAGCTGTATCAGCTGGGACAAGAAAAGACAGGAAAACTGTGTCCAGTTTTGGGCTCCCCATTTCAAGAAGCAGGTATCTGCTGGAGATAGTCTGATGGAGGACTATGAGGGTGACTGCAGGACTTGAGTATCTCTTCTATGAGGAAAAACTGATAGAACTGAGACTATTTAGTCTTGAGAAGAGAAGGCTGAGAAAGGATCTTATCAATGTCTATCTGAGAGATGGATGTCAAGATGAAGGTGATAGACTTTTTTTCTGTGGTTCCCAGTGATAGGACAAGGAACAATGGGTACAAGCACAGGAGTTTCCATCTCAACACAAGGAGACACTTCCTTACAGTGAGGGTGCCAGAACATTAGAACAGGCTGTGTAAAGAGGTTGTGGAGTCTCCTTCTCTGGAGACTTTCAAAACCTGCCTGGATGCATTACTGTGCAGCCTGCCCTAGGTGATCATGCTCTGACAGGAGGGTTGGACTCGATGATCTCTGGAGGTCTCTTCCAACCACTAACATTCTGTGATTCTATGTGGTTCTGAGTGACAATTAGGCCTAATTTTCAAAGATTGGTATGTCCCAGACTAGATATGAAGGAGAGATGGGTGAGCAGCACTATTCTGACTTCAAAAGTAGCTTCAAATTCAATAATTCAGTTCAGAATGTCACCTGGGTTATGTATCGGGCTTTAGTGCAGCCTCCTTTCTGTAACCACAAAGGAACTGAATAATTTACACATCTAAGGCAGCAGTATTCTGGTAGCACCTGGATTGCATCATGAGATCAGCTTAATCAAACTACCCTGTATACAGTTTCCTTAATGTAAGAGCTCTTGTCTGTGGTAGGCAGACTTGTTCCATGGAAGATTCTTTAGAACAGGATCATAGAATCATAGAATGGTTTAGGTTGGAAGGGACCTCAAAGATCATCTAGTTCCAACCCCTTGCCATAGGCAGGGACCCCTCCCACTAGTACAGGTCACTGAAGGCCTCATCCAACCTGGCCTTGACCACCTCCAGGGAGGAAGCATCCACAGCCTCCCTGGGCAACCTGTTCCAGTGCCTCACCACCCTCAGTGTAAAGAACTTCCTCCTAACATCCAGTTTTAAGTCTTCTCTCTTCCAGTTTAGACCCATTGCCCCTTGTCCTGTCATTACAAGACCTTGTCAATACTCCCTCCCCACCCTTCCTGTAGTATTCATTTCTGTACGTGAAGAGACAGAAATAAAGTGAGAGAAGCTGTTGCCTCCCAGGATATCCAAATTTAAGGCCAAAAATAAATCCATGAGTGTTTCCAGATGCTGGATTATTCAGCTATAATTGACAGAATTTCCATGCTGCTTCTGGGTTTTATTCTGGGTAAAACAATGATCAGAAAAATCTGGAATTTGGGACAAGTGCCTGTTAGCTGGGTCATGTAGAAACCACCAAAAAAACCCCAACAAAAAAACATTTAGGGGAAGTATAACAGAGATTGTTTAATGATTCATGTCACAATTTGTACTGAAGATCTGTATGCTCTGATCCTGGCTGATTACTGTTACCTAGGAATAGCTTTAATATCTCTGTGGACTTGCTGTTGAAAAAGAAGTAAAATAGTAGTAACAGTAATGCATGTGTCTGTAGGTGAAGAAGAGTGGTCTAGTTGTGGTGAAAAACATGAAGATTGTTGGTCTTCATTGTTCAAGTACCGACTTGCATGCTGGCCAGATTGCACTCATTAAACATGGATCAAGACTTAAAAACTGTGATCTCTATTTTTCCAGAAAACCATGTTCAACTTGTTTAAAAATGATTGTAAACGGTAAGCAATGACTGTAGTAGAGTAAGAGCAAATGTTATGCCTGTAATTGGTGGTGTCAGAAAGCCTGTGTTCTCTTTGGGCTGTCCCATTTGTGAATACCAGTCCCTAACTTGTGCATAGCCTGCACCAATACTCTCTACAAGGCTGAAAACTGTATTAAGTGTGCATTTCCCAGAGCTGATGATTAAGAAATTAGAGTTCACCACTGAGACCCTATTTCCCTGTGTCACTGTTATGATTGGTGACACTTGTGTCTTGGTTGGGATGTGCTGCTGAGATTCTGACAAACCTGTTGCACTTTGCTGGAGCAGCCCTGAGCCTGATGACTAGGCCTAGACTGCTACAATTCTCCCAGCCCTCTCATTGCTTCTCTGTGCCATCAGAGGAAGGGTAGAAATCACAAGGAGATACTTTATGGTTTCCTTTTCCAAACTGAATTGAAGGCGAGTTACATTATTCACTTCTTGAAATGGAATCTGCTAGTACAGCCTTTCTGCAAATCATCATATTCTATTGGGGCTAACTTTTTTGTCTGTGGTGGTAATGTATCTGTTTTAGGTCAGATGCAAACTTAGGCTGCCACAAATATATTAGAACTTAGGAATCTCCACCTTTTTTATATAGGCTGATTATAAAGTCTGATAAGGTCTTTGTACTCATATCTGCTAGCATTTTTGTCATCCAGATGCCCCTTAAGCAGCAGTCAGGACCTTAAAGGAGCCAAACCAGAGTGAATCGATACTGTGTTGATGATGAAGCTTATATTGCATGATTCCTTTTGCTGCTTTATCTTCTCTTCCAGCTGGGGTGAACAGGATTTCTTACTGGCCTGCAGATCCTGAAATCAGCTTGCAGAATGAGGCATCCAATCCCATGACTACTGATGATGCAAAGCTAGATGCCAAAGCAGTAGAAAGACTGAAGTCAAATAGTCGTGCTCGTGTGTGTGTGTTGCTTCAGCCCTTGGTGTGCTATATGGTGCAATTTGTGGAAGAAACTTCCAGCAAGTTTGATTTTATTCAAAAAATAGTAAAAACTCAGCCAGACTCAAATACTGACTTTTACACTACATGTAGACAAGAGAGAATAAAAGAGTATGAAAGCTTATTCCTAATTTCAAATGAGGAAACGCACAAGCAAATACTGATGACAATAGGACTGGAGAACCTCTGTGAAAATCCATACTTCAGCAACCTTAGGCAAAATATGAAAGATCTTGTCTTGGTCTTGGCAACAGTGGCTGCCAGCGTCCCTGTCTTTGAATACTTTGGATTTTACAACAGTGAACCGTGGGGATCAAATGAAACAGACCATCAGGGTTTGCCCCAAGAAATTGCAAGGCACTGTATGATACAAGCCAGACTGCTTGAGTATCGAACAGGTGAGTTGTTACAGTAGTGGAGAAAGAATGGGTCCTATGAACAGAGGGAGTTCCTCATTTCAGTCTTCTCCCAAATATTTTCTTCAGCAAACTGCAGAATTCTGTTCTTGTATCTGTGAAATAGGAGCAGCAGCAGTAGGAAATACTCAATGGGGCTCCCTAGTTTGGTGCACTGAGCTTTCCAAGTGAAAATCAGGGCAGGTGTTTCATGGGCAGTGCTAGCAAAGTCTGCCCCAACAACGTGTCCCACACCTATCTGAAAACAGAATATGATGGCATTGGAATTATTTATGCTGCTCTGAGGCGCTTTTTTTTTTTTTATGGAGGTTTCACAATATATTTCTGTTAGTAGGGTGCAGCATTTTATTATGTGCACATCTTCAGAAAGAGCAGTGAAATAATGTCTTTCCAGCAGAGAATTAGGTACAGTTACATTAAGTTTCCCAGTTCCAGTCCTATTAGTGAAAGTGATTATATAGCTGATGGGAATTTTCTTTGCAAAGATGCTGGTGTTTTGATATACAGGCTTTCAGGGTGGGAAAGCAGTTATTTTCAATCTTTTGAGACAGATGACTTCTGTTTACTACTTTCTTTTGTCTGAGTGGCTATGCAATAAACTGCTGTGTTCTTCAGAGAACAGAATACAAAGATTTAAAACTTGGCATTACACCTTAGTGATTTTTTTTTTTAATTTAGATAGGATAGTTGCCTTTTTAAACCTTTGTAAACAAATGTATAATATATATTTAAAGCTTAAAACTAGTCCCCAAACAGGGACACACAGGAAAGCAATCTGCCAAGTCAGGTGCTGAATGTGCTTTTGACTCATTCAGAGTTTATTTGTGAAGGTGACTCTTCCTATTTTGTAACATTTTACTTTCTTTGGATCAGGTTTTGGGGGAAATTTTTTTTTGGGTGCCTTTTGCAAATTTGCTCACCAAAAGTTACAGAAGAGTTTGTATTTTTAGAAGTAACTCAGAGATTTCCTGGAATCAGTTGTGAGGTTTTTTTTTTGTACAACTGCTGAATGACCAAGCTTGACTACTCATTCTTGGAGCATCAGAATTTAGTTTTGTCTGTGCTGTGCAGCCTGGACTCAGGTCTGTTTTTTTCAAGCAAACTCTTATTCCTCTTTAGTGGAACTTAGTCACATAATGAAATTAAATAGCAGCACTCACACAAATTTAGATGCTTTACATTATTATATAGGTATTTATAGGTATATATATAGAAAGTATATAGGTATTTATATTATTATATAAGGGGAGGAAGATCATAGGATGTTTTCTATGCTGGCTTAATATACATATTATCAGTGACTAATAAATACACAGAATATGGAAAATACCTGTGGCAAGGAGGACTGTGGATGATTGTATATGGTGAAACTAAGGATTATGGAAATGATTAACTGAAACAGCATCTTCTGCAATACTAATCACTAGAAGCCTGAAACAGTGTTTTTTCTCCTTTATATACTCTATTTTAAATGGTGAAGGCTCTCATCAGTAGGTGCCAGGGAAGATTTCAAAGTTTCATAGAAATCTTCTAAGTCACATAATGAAAGTTCTTTTCCAGTTTTCCTGTGGTGGTAAAAGGAAACACTCCCCAAAATATGATTGTTAACATTTTGTCTCTGAATTAGGTGTAAAATTAGGTGTAAAATGTAATTTTGATAGGAATTCAGACTACAGAAGCATAAACTTAAGGAATGTCACAAATTAAGTAATCGAATTAAGTAGTAATCAACTACAAAGTTTTTAGCAGTTTGCAATCTCACATCAGTAAAGTTGTCTACATGTGCTAATAAACTCCCAAGAGAGGTGGTGGATTCCCCTACATTAGACAGTTTCAAAGCCCAGCTTGATAGGGTACTGGGCCATCTCATTTAAACTACTTTCTTACCCTAAAAGGTTGGACTAGGTGGTCCTTGAGATCCCCTCCAACCTGGTATTCTATGAACCTGTGAATCTATGACTATTCTTGACACACAGTTTCTTACCTGATTGGTAGCTTTTTAGTGCTTGTTAACCACTGTATGTAGCAAAGTCTTAGAATGGATGGCCTTGCAGTGAAAGCACACACAGATTTTGCAATAGTCTGATATGACTTCAGAGTTCTTACGACTTTGAAGTTCTTGATCTTTCTGCAATTCTTTTCTCCTGTCCAGGAAGCAATAATAAATGTTATTCCATCCATAGGATGTCATATCTTAATGTATGGGTAACCCAGAAGTGCTTTGTTTGTGACTTACTGCTAAAATATTATGTATTTTAGAGGATCATAAAACAGGAGTTGGAGCTATTATCTGGGCAGAAGAAAAATCAGTAAGTACTGAAAAAAGTTACATTTTCTTGCATTCAAAATTCATGCACTTGTATCTGTGTTGAGCTTGTTGTTTTGCTTTGACTTTACACATGTGTTTTTCGTGCACATGTACAGCACTGTAGAAGTTTTGTACTTCTCCTCCTTTAGAGACTAAGTCAATTGCTGCTTCATTCTTATGCTGTCACTGTGAAGGGGAAGTACAAGTGAGTGTAGTAAGTGCTGCAGTGTTTCTGCCTAGCTTTTCAGTGTGCCTGCTTCCCTAGTCATTGTCAGTTACTCCACGTGTCCTAGCTACAGTTTTGCCACAGCTGGTGCTCCAGCAGCATGTGCCTACACTGCATGGTCCCACATTGCAGCTCTGTTTTGGACAGGTCTTGGTGCCTGACAATCTCTTGAGGATGTTTTTGTGTGTGATTGAAATTCTGTGTACCAACTTCAGCACATTCCTTTTGGGATCAAAGTGATTTTTTTCTAAAATGTTGTTACTGTGCTTTTTCCTATGCAAACATAAAGGTTTTATTTTTTTGCATCATCTCTGATTATGCATGTCACCAATCCCAGGAAGCTTCACTGTTCATGCAGCTGCAGCATACTCTTCATTTTTTTTTTTTTTTAGCACTTCAGTCATCAGCTGCTTATTGATGTTTTGTTTCTTGCTGAGATTTCAATTGCAGATTGCTACTTGGTCAGCCCACTGGTCACTGGGCCTGTTGAGGTGGGTGAAACAGTCTCTGGCACATCATGGGCTAACTCCAGCTGCCTTTTAATTGTGTACATTGTATAAAGGCTCAAGGACTAAATCCTTCAGACTTTTTTCTGCTACCAGTATTACTTGCTGAAAGGAAAGACACTGAAGCGTGGTGCAGTGTGTCCTCTGAAGTGTTACTCTTTCTCTGTGTGGCCTCCATGGAGCTTGATGGAAAAGCTTCATACAGACACCCAGCAGTTAGCAAGAGCTGAGTTGTCTTTTTAACTGCTTTAACTTGACACAAGCTGATAATGTGAAAGAATCCATTACACAACACTTTGCCTTTGTCTTAGTCTTCAGTTTAAATGTTTCCAGATTTGATGCTTTGATTCCTGTTGCAGAGAAGCTGTGATGGAACAGGAGCAATGTATTTTGTAGGCTGTGGTTACAATGCCTTTCCTGTTGGATCTGAATATGCTGATTTTCCACACATGGATGATAAACAAAAGGATCGGGAAATCAGAAAGTTCAGATACATCATCCACGCAGAGCAGAATGCCTTGACCTTCAGGTAATGGGTTTATTTTTACCACAGATGCATCTGTGAGGAAGTGTGGGTTGCAGTCTTGGTCTTGCTTATGCCTGTGATGCAGAACTGGGATGTGCATGGACACAGTCAGCTTTTGGAGTTCCTTCAGACTTCTTAAGCAAACTAATTTTTAAAGAATATTCCAGTATGGTGCCAATGCATGGCAGCTCTTCTTCAGATACAAGCCACTGCCTCTGCTTCCTGCTAGGGCCATGCTATAACCTGAAATGTGGAAGTGTGGCAATTGTTGAGGCTTCTGACAGTGATTTGTGTGAAGAGGTGGGATGAACGTTTTGTTTGCAGGCAGTAAAACCAAACCAGGTGTCATTGTGTACTTGTGCACTTGAGTAAGAATGTTGCTTCAGAGAGCAGATAATACAACACTTCCTTGCTTGCTCTTGTGAGATATCAGGTTTGTGACCATTCCAGAGTTATAAACTCTGAAATTCTGTTTTCTGACTCCTTGTAGGTGCCGAGAAATAAAGCCTGATGAGAGAAGCATGATCTTTGTCACGAAATGTCCATGTGATGAATGTGTTCCCTTGATCAAAGGGGCTGGGATCAAACAGATCTATGCAGGAGATGTTGATGCTGGAAAGAAGAAAGCAGACATATCCTATATGAAGTTTGGTGAACTTGAGGGTGTAAGCAAATTTACAGTAAGTGTCAAAATAATGTGATACAAAAACTCTGGGCAGCATTGTGGGGGAGAGGAGGAGAGGGAGTGAGCAGTTGTTTGCAGCCAGCCTTACAGGAATGTTTTCCTATGCTCTTGAGTCATCTGAGTGGAATTGAGAGGTTGCCTTACATGACACTGAAGACAAATGCTGTGTCATATCCCAGGTGGTAGAGGCAATTAATTTCATTGCAGATTGCCCTCCAATTTGTTGCTGTTTTTTGAGGTAGTCTCTTCACACTCTGAAGTTCTCTCCAAGCCTCTGTCACAGTATGGCAGCTGGTATGGGAGATCACTCATTGAAGGTGGCCAAGTGCACCTGCATTCAGGTCACTCACTGTGACAAACTGCAGCACTGTTGGTCCAAGTGGGCTCATTTCCTTTTCTGGAGGGAGTAAATAACCATGCATCCCTTAATAGCTTTTTATTCTCAAAGCAAGTGTGTGTTGGAGGGGAGCCTTTCACTTCCCACCTCACCCCTAGTCATGTCTTACAGTGAAGGACAGTACAGTACTACTTCTTTCTCCTTTTGATCCATTTTCTGGCATAAGTGAACCTTTTCTTCTTCTTTTACCAGTGGCAACTAAATCCATTGCACGTTAATGCCCTTGAGTTCCATGACCAAACAGCTAGGGAAAGTAAGTATTTTTTCATTAGTTCATTTTATGACTGAAGTCTGAAGTGAGATCACATTTTAAACAAACCTGAATCCCTCTGGGATTGATCAGTCTTAATTAATCTTGACTAGTTAAATTTTACTATGAAAACTTCTCTGTGCTTTTAAAATAGACAAACTATTGGTAAGTCAAAATCTTGAGATGTTTAGCAAATGCTTGGCATCAGTAAATGTTACAAAGTCTAGCAGTGCTGTTATCAAGGTCAACATGTGCTGCTTCATGCATAGGTCATTCCAGACTATTGTGTCTTAAATTTTGTTCTATAAAGACTTCTTCTATTGTGTTCTGTAAAGGGTGTCATTTAAATATGTTCTGCAAAACATTTTGGTGCTTCTTTTATGAAGTAGAATCTCTGCCAATGCTTTTCAATTGACATTTGGTTTTGTGTGTCTGTATACACATCCATAAAATAAACACCACAACACCCTTGTCAATCTGCACCCCTGTAGCAAGAGAACTGTCAAATTCATAGATTCACAGATTCATAGAATGGTTTGGGTTGGAAGGGACCTTAAAGATCATCTAGTTCAAATCCCCTAGCCGTGGGCAGGGACACCTTCCACTAGACCAGGTTGCTCAAGGCCTCATCCAGCCTGGCCTTAAACACCTCTGGGGACAGGGCATCCACAACATCCCTGGACAACCTGTTCCAGTGTCTCGCCACCCATTATCTGGTTTAAATCTGCCCTCCTCAAGCTTCAATCCATTCCCTCTCTTCTTACCAGTACAAGCCCTTTTAAAAAGTCCCTACCTGACTTTCTTGTAGGCCCTTTTCAGGTACTGGAAGGCTGCTATAAGGTCCACTCAGAGGTTTCTTTTCTCCAGGCTGAAAACAGGGTTTAGATGAGTCTTATGTTGATGCCTTTTTGTGCTACAAAAGCGATCTGTGATTGGCACCTGCTGTCAGCTAGCAATCATTTAAATGTTCCTCATCTGGAGAGGAAAATAATGTGGAAAAAGTAACTAATTTGTGTGCCTCAAGCATGAAGATATGGAGCTTAAAGACAGGAAGGTGGCAGTTAGTCAAAGCATTGAACAACATGCTAGGCGCACAGGAAAACCTGAAGGTGGTTTCCATAGCACATGGATATCAACATACTAACAGCTCCTCTTAGAGTTAGATTAGTAGAAAAGTCTCTTCATTAGAGATTTCTTTATGAGTTGGGGAGAAAGGAGGGAGGGAAGGGCTCAGAACAGTGCTTATGACATTAGTAATGTTAGGGCTTGTTTGTCCCTTTCTCTGCTAGTGATTTTTAGACCCATCCGGAGAAACATTCATCCTGTGGTACTTTGACAACTTTTAGCAGGGCTCATTTTTGTAACAGTGTTTTCTTTGAGATGGTATGCTTGTCTTTTCAACACTGAACTGTTTTAAGGTTTTCCTTAGTGTGTTCCCTTTGCTATGGTTATTTCATGTTTCTCTGAATGGGGAGAAGTCAAGTTCCCTTACTCCAAACCCTTGTCCATTGTGCCTGTATGTGTTGAGTACTTAAACTCTGGTTTACTATTGTATCAATGTTTCACCCCTTCTTTTTTTTTTTTTTTTTTCCTATTTAGATGGGGTTCAGAAAACAAAATCATTAGATGACCAACAGCACCAAAACAAGAAACTCTGTCTGGGTCACTATTGAATAATGAAGCACTTCTGCAGTCTTGCTTTGTACTTTTTATAATGCAGCCTGTTTGCACTTTCAACTAAGGAAGAGTTTTATTTATTGTTTGGAAAGTGGTTTTTACAATAAGTTTATTTATGGTGTCTTAAATGTTTTCCAGAATTACCTGCAGGTCTTTTTAATTTAGAAGTTCCTAGGGAAAAAAATGCTGCTTATATTTTCTGTGAAAGTAACTGGGTGGCAAAATATTGACATATTTTAAAAAATACTGAAAGTTTATTGCTGATAGGTTAGAGTAATAAGGAAATGGTACCTGGCTTGCTCTACGGATTGAGGGAATGGATTTCTAAGTTCTGGGCTGTCAGAATGCAGAAATAAATCCTATTTCTGCAAGTACAATCATTAAGTGAGTCTTCTAGAAAATGGTAGATAAGCAATCACTAGCAATTATTCCTGTCCCTGAAAGTGGATTTTGCTTCACAGTCTGCTTGTGTAAAAGAGACAAAGCCATTGAGATGCCAGTCGTCGCTAGGTGAGTGATATGGAGATCAAGCTTGTCTCTCTTAGCTCACCTCTTCCAACTGCCACAGCAGCAGAGCTATTTTGTTTTGTGATACTTGGCATTGGTGCTCTGTGTGCTTCCTCAAGTGCAGCCCATCTGAATTAATGTAGACAAAGATTAGCTTTGGTTTTTCTCAGCCTGTGGATGCAGGCCTAGAAGAATTTGGCTGTGTGCATCTTACTGGCATGTAGGTAATATGTAAAGGTAGTGATAGCTGGTGTTTAGCTTCTGTTACTCCTCACTGATAGGCTTCTAGGGCTACAGAAGCTAATAAAGTGCCAGATGCCCTCTTATTTCTTAGATGGACTGATCTGTACCAGTGGAATAGCCCAAATCTTTTTGGGTGCAAATCTATTGGATAGCTGCACATGAAGCAATGGTGACATCCAAACCACCAACGAAACTGGCTGCTAGTTTTGAGGGAGTGCTGCGTAGGTAACTGGAATAGAGAGTTGCACCCAGCATCTTTTGAGAGGTCACTCTCCTTACTCTGATTGGCTTGCTGCTTTGTACATGACCTCTACATCTTTGTTTTAGCAGATGTTCCAAGATTTATGTTCACTCTTCTGCTGAGCTCTCAAGTGCAAACACCTTAAGCCTTTTTCTGCTGCAGTTGGTACGATATATAAATGGCCTTTCCCCGGTTCTTTCATGCATCTTGTCTTTGCTGCCCTCCTTAAAGTCCTGGAAAGGGAATTAAGACTTAAGATGCTGCTGTAGGTTGTTTGTTTATTTTAGGTTTTGGAAAAGGTTGGAACTGCATAGTAAGGCTGTGATTGGATAGCATCCAAAGCATCCTTAACGTGGCATTAGTTACATGGAGTCTGTTCTCACCCAGTTTGGATATTGGTCCCGTAACTTAAGGTATAGTTCTTGATGCTTGGAGCTGCAACGAAGAGCTGTTATTTTTCCCATGGCACACAGCGTAATTTCATCCTTGGATCCCTGAACTTTGGAACTGGGGAAGGCTCATACCCTCTTAACAGCATGAAAATTCACTCTTGCTGGAGCTGGAGAAGCTGCTGTTTCTCTGAGCCTAATTAGCCTGAAGGCTACTCTAGGGCTGCGGTACATGCAGTTAGCAGGAGAAATCTCATTGGGCAACTAGCAGACCTTCTGCACCACTGCTGTCTTGCTGAGCAGGGTGCATACTTCACTTGCAGGTAGTAAATTAAAATCTGACCCTGTTTTGTTAGCCCTGGGAAGGACAGTGAAATCCATTTTTGTGTCACACCACAGAAGAGTGCTGTTTCACAGTAGCTCATGAGAAAATGGCTGAGCTGACACTTCACCAGGTCTTGTAATCTTGTGGGTGGGAACCTAGGTCCTGAAGTTAGAACCAGCAGCTCCAGCTGTGCAAATGTCAGAGAGAGAGGATTTTTCCTCTCATCAAGGCTTATAGAATTTCACTCTTTGTAACTCCCATATGAAGTTAAATTCAAATGTTGGTATTTCATAAACAAGATTACAATCTGGTTTTAAATAATAAATATTTTATTTTGGTGTATTTTTCTTCCACATCTTGCAAGCATCTTGTGTTAGACTAATTGGTCTTAGCTTTTTCTACAGATCACAAGGACACTCTTCAGGTCAGAGTAGAAAGTCTGCCTCACTCAATCCACTGAAACCTCATTTCCATAATCTGTTGGCAATGCTCTTCCACTTGAAGTAGAAGCAGGGAAAAAAACAGGGGCAGAGTTAAGGCCCCTTCAAATTTTATACTGATCAGTCAGCAGGTATCAAAGTAGTAAAGAAGTCTATGTAGGAAGTCTTTGTAGGAATAGATGTCAAATATCACAAACATTAAGCAAGTATATTGCAGCAAATGCTGCTGTTAGCCTGCACTTCATGAGCAGTTAAAATTTTACCTTTTTCTATAATTTCTTTTAAAAAGAGAATGTTTGGAATTGCTTGTAAGGCATTCCTCCAGAGGCTCACAAATGTCTGTAGAGTCTGATTAGCACTATAGCCCTACTCCTTTAATTCTTCCTGGGATTACAAAAAAGAGTCTTTATCCAGGCCAACAGGAACAATGTGAAAGGGGTTTCTCTCTCAACCCCTTAACTCAGTAGGCATTGCTGGGTATGTCATCTTCTTACCAGGGAGAGCCATGAAAGACTAGATACCTTCTGCAGTGCTTATGCTGCAAATGAACTCTAGATGTCTGTTTCTTACATAAAAAACCAGTATATTTAAGCAATGTAAAAGTTACATATTTTATATATTGTATGAGTTTTCCATATGTGTTTTGTGTCTCTTCCATTTCTTTCAGAGCTGTCATTTTAACAGCAGATATTAACTATTAGTAATAATTCAGCCCCCTTAACTGAGAATTACAGAAAATCTCTGTTAATTATCTGCCTTGCAGCAAAACATGTTTTCTGCTAATAAATCAATCCAACAGTAAGTATTAGAATGTGTTTTTAAGTGCTTTGAAATGCTTTACCAGCCCAGTGCTGTCCTTTCTTCTACAGTGCCAGCTGTTGCTGAGCTGCATCACCTCCCCCTGTTCTGTCTGAAGAATTTGTGCTTCCTGCCAGCCTCGGGAGGAAGGGCTGGGATCCCCCCCCCCTCAGCCCTACAAAGAGCATTAAGGAACACCAATTCTGTCTTCCTGGGAGAGTAAGGACTACCTCAGGGAGTACTGCATAAGCTGCTGCCTGCACAGCCTGTTTCTTGATTGGATGGGATAGAAGTAGAAAAAGCTTTGAACTTTAAGCCCTAGAATTGATCCTTCCTGTGCCTCCTGCCTTGCTGCCCAGGGTTGCCCATACAGGCATATGCAGACATCCTGATTCAGTCACCACAGAAGGGGCCAACATTTAGACTCATCAGTGGTGTGGCTGAAGGGGAGTGAGTCTGTAGCTTGACTAGGTGATACTGAAGGCCTTGAACCATCAAGTGTTTTACATCCACTTAAGCTCTAGCCTGGGCATGTGGACTGAAGATGAAGGCCTGTTTGCCAGCAGAGTGCATTAGGACTTTGCCTATAGATTGTTTTCTTGTTTAATTTCATCTGAAAGTAATCCAATCAATGCACTCCAAGACTGGCTTGTGTCATGGGGCCACATGCAGTAAGCAGGGACAGATGAGAGGTGCATTTCAGAAGTGCTGTTGGACTAAAATGTCATTGTAGACACAGTGAGCAGCCAGTGGGACATATTCAGCCAGGCTGGCAATGGGGCAGGCTTCCCAGAGCCATGTTTAATGTGGGGACTACTCTGAAGAGCTTTGAAGCCCTCTAAACAGATTTTGTTTGTTTGTTTGTTTCAGCCATTGTGCCTGCGAACCAGGCTTCAAATATTTGGCTTTAATTTGTTAGATCCAGTAAGTGACATTGCTAGAGACCAGAAAAGCAAAGAAGGCAGTTGATGAGTGCTGATTTATAATCAATCTGGATTTCCATATCACTAATGAAGATGGCCACAGTGCCAAATAGGTGGAGCTGAATTCCATTCCTCACAGAAAGGTAATCACAGAGAACTCTTGTTGAGCACTTGCCGATTTTCTTTGGGAACCTTCTGTTTTTCCAGGCCTGCATAGCTATCCACTGATAATGCCAGCCTTGTGTGCTGCACACATACACACAGGCAACACCTATCCTTAAAGTTTTTTCAGGTATCAGGCAGAATGTACTGCTCAGTGCTTTGCAGCTTTGTTCCCTTGTTGAAGGGGAAAGGTGCTGCAAGCACAGGACATCGTAGAATCATAGAATTGTTCTGGTTGGCAAAGACCTTCAGGATCATGAGATCTTAACTAGCAACCTGTCCTAGTGGGACATGTCCCTGCCCAGGGCAGGGAGGTTGAAACTAGATGATCATTAAGGCCTCTTCCAATTCAAGCCTTTCTACGGTACTATGGTTCTGTTACCTAACTAACTACTAACTCTGGTGCTGAACCATGTCTGTGATGGTTTGGGAGTTCCTTGGCCCCCCTACTTTGTAAAATGACCCAGACTAGGCTCAGCTAGCTGGCAGTTAAGGAATGAAGCTCTATTTACAGCTCAGCACAATATACAAGCAGATATATACACAATAGACAGGAATAGTTACAGAAATATACAAGTTAAAGGTAATACAGAAACGCAACACCCCTCCCAGAAATCAGAGACCCAGGAGGGGCTTCCAAGCACCCTTCCACCTTCTCCCCACCCCTATACCTTACCCCCGGGTTTGGCTTACACACAAAGTGTTTGGAGGATCAACCAGGGGAGTTAGAAGGGAAGTGGTTAGTGAGGTTACTCAGCAGAGAGGAGAAGACAAGGAGCTCCCAGAGAGGCAGAGATGAGACTGAGATAGTCTTATCTATGTTTATGTTCTTAGTTTTATCCATCTCAGCAAGCCTATGAGTGAAGTAGACATCACCATTGTTTTCTTTTCACAGGCTATAATATAATTTTCTCCATTAAAATATTCCACTTAGCCTCAAACCAGCACAATGTCCCTTAGCACAATGTGTATTTTAAGCACCTCCTGGCATGGTGATTCAACCACCTCCCTGGGGAACTTATTCTAGTGTTTGATAACCCTTTCAGTGAAAGGTTTCTTCTGATATGGGGCTGTGGTTACCCACTTCCTGAAGGTGTTCAAGGCCAGGTTGGATGAGGCCTTAAGAAATGTTGTCTAGTGTGAGGTGTCCCCTGCCCATGGCAGGGGGTTTGGAACTTGATGATCTTTAAGGTCCTTCCAACCCAAAGCATTCTTTGACTGTGAATCTAATATCCCATCGAAACCTCCCCTGGTGCAACTTGAAGCCATTTCCTCTTGTCCTATCACTTGTTACTAGGGAGAACAGACCACCCCCCAGCTCCCTACCACCTCATTTCAGGTAGTTGTGGAGAGCAAGGAGGTCCCTTCAGCCTCCTTTTCTCTATCTCCTCCCAGTAATGGGATGGATATAAGTCGGGCCAAGACAAGGGTTGTTATCTGTGTGATATAGCGAAAGAGTCGCTTGAAACCCGGAGCCCTTGGTGACACACAGTGCTGATGCTTCCAGCAGCCAGGGACTGATCCTGCAGCCCCTGGGTGAGCAGGCGAAGCGCGGCACTGCAGTATCCTCGCTGCTGGGGGAGAAAAGGAAGGGGCTGCTGTGCTGATTCTGAGCCTGCCTTTTGACAGTGAGAGAAGGCTCCTCGGTATGAGTCCTTCGCTCTAAACGGGGGGCTGTTTCGCTTTGTCTGCGAAAGGAAACTAAAAAAAGGAAAACCGAAACTCTTGTCTGTGATCAGAGCTGAGGACCGCGGGTGCAGGGGCGGAGCGTGCCCGTTTGGGGGCGCTGTTCGCAGGGAAATGAATAGCGCTGAAGAGCCCCCACACATACACCGGTCCCTGCAGCCCTCCCACTTTCGGCTGCAGCTTCTCTGCTCCTGGCTGGGGGCCGAGTCTCTACGTCTGCCACAGTAGGGATGCATTATACCATAAATATCGCACAGGGCACACGGGGAGTCCTGCTGCTGCCGCAGAGAGCAAAAAGCCAAGGTGTGCTGATGTAAGCGCCTCAACACTTGAGACAGCTCAAAACTCATGGACAGGAAGGGGGACAAAATGAGGCTGGTATGACTGTCAGTGAGGTGCAGGGCACTGCCTCCCTCCCAACAGCACTGGCTGGTCTAGGAGCAGGCACGTAGAAGAAAGCACTGAGCACTGCCTTTTCCCTGGTATTTTGCAGTGTGACATTTACTTTCTGCTCTCAAAGTACCATCTGTGTGTACCTGAAATTTTCCACTTGGCTTTTCCGAGAAGCCAGGCTCTACCTCAGCACTGGGTGTCTTCCTGAAGCTACAGTACCACTGTCTGTTCCTACCACTGCTGAAAGGGTGAGGTCTGTTCCAGCTTTAATGTAGATGATACTTGGGCAACATGTTAATCCCTGGCACTAGAGGGATATATTAACAACAGTGAAGCCTTTGCAGCCTTTTCTCCTCCTGCGCCTTCATTGCTCAACTAGCTTCACTTTGATGAGATCACCTCACTGCATTGCCAGTAGATTTTTTTCTCCCCCAGGGCAGCTAAATCTGTAACTGGGAGGAAAAATAAGAGGTTTAAAGAGGCCTGGGGAAACCATAAAGCGTTTGAACAATAACTTTCACAAGAGCCAGGCCTTAGGGACAAATGCCAGCGTAGATACATTCCTCCCCTTCTCACTGTCCTTTCAGAAATACCTGAAAGATGTATGTGAGATAGATGAATGCCAGTACAAGCACCTGCAGTTAGTCTTTCATTCTCATTGTGGAGCAAGACAGATTTAGCTCAAGAAAACAAAACCCAGTTAAAGCAGAGGAGCTTAGCTGCATGGCTAGGAGTGGTATTTATTAGCAGGAGAGCTAGGTCTTTTGTTGGAATGAACATATGTCTCTCCTCCCATTGCAATGCCTGCCACCCCCTGGGACATACTGCCTTCTTGCCTGCCAGCAGGCCTGTCCCCAGTGTCACTTTCCTTTGAGCCTTTGACAGGAAGCATGAGCCACTCCTGTCAGCCCACAGTGTGAACCTGCTGTATCCCATGAGCTAATTGTGGCTCTGCTCTTGACACTCCTCGGGGCACAAGGCATGCCTGTCTATGAATATCATTTTTTCCCCCACACCCAGCTTTAAAATGAGGGGGAGGTACTTTTCTCCACTTTCCCCATGGGAGTTTGTGAGCTCTGCTCCCTGCAGGCTCCTGCTTGTCCTGCTCACACAGAGCCTGTTGGGCATCTGACCATCTGCCTGAGCAAATGAGGGGCTGGTTTGCTCCCTGCCAGGGCAGGGCTGTGTCTGGGTGTGCCGCCTGCTGAGAAGCTAACCCTTATGGCGTGTTCACACAAAGCTCTGAGCAGATGCAACGGGCTCTGCTCTGACATGGGTATTTTTAAATCATCTCCAAACCCTTGTCAAGCCAGCTGTTCTGCAAGTGAGTTGAAGGGCATTACCAAAGCTGTGTTAGCAGAGGTAATGTAACAGGAATTTGGAAATAAAAGGTCTCTATTCATAAGAGTTGAGCAAGGCACTTCACGGTCCCACAGACACAGTCCTGTCCTGTCTTCTCTGTGCCCACAGAAGAAATAATTGCATTCATTTGCAGACCAGTAGCTCTCCCCAGGAGACCTGCATTGGAGAGCTGGGTGAGTTTTCCCTTGTTAGCTGCAATGAGCTGGCCTATGGTGCCATGACTGGGCTGGCTCCTGTCAAGGAGCCAAAAGACTTTGTTCCTACCTGTCACCTTGATGCTTGTTGTGCCCAAATACTTGCAAAAATCTCAACATGCAGGAGGTACCTGTTGGGACAGTGTGACAGTTAAAACACATGCTACAAGTTTAGTTGTAGGACAATGAGGCTTCATTCCCAGATCTGCACTTGGTGGGACAGCATCAGAAGAAGCATACACACCATCTCCCAGCCTTCTGAGCATCACTGCCAAGGACCAAAACAGGCACATCAAGGGAGGGGGGAGGTTGAGGTGGCATGGGACACACAACAGGCTATACCTCATGTGCTGCACCACAGCAGGTGTCTGCAGTCTCATGGATGGTCAGAGCAGTGTGATGCTTTCCTGGGTACAAGGCTTAGCAGCAAAGTCATTCCCCACCCCAGCTGTGGCCAGTGCTGCAAAACAGCCATGGGGTTCTTGTAGCAGTGATCAATTATAGTGTTCAGCTGATCCTGCAAGGCAGGCAGCTATGTGATCTGCAGGGGCAACTCATGTCCCCATACCCAGTACAGCAGTCAACACTACACCAGATAGGTGTGGGTGTTTGGGGTGGCAGGAGTCACCTCCCCACTGTGGTATGGTTGGGCATGGGCATGGCCGAGCTGGCACTGCACCCCAGTCACAGGCTTTCCTCTGGCTGTCATGTGTGGTGACACAGCCCGAGGAGGAGAAGGCTACTTTTACTGTGGTTTTGCAAAGCCACTCGAAGTAGTGCCACAGGAAGGGGGTTGGTTGCTTGGTTGATTGTTTTTCCTACTTTCTCATTCCTGGATAGAGGGCGCAGCCCGAGGCAGGCGCTGAGGAGTAGGAACATGAGTCAGGAGGGTTGGGCTCGCTGCCTGCTTCTCCCTGGGGCTCTCTGGCAAGCCAAGTCACCGTCCTGTGAGATGCTTGGCTTACCACACGGCCAAAACTGCAAACCTTGTCCTAGGTTTTCTCTTAGGCTTGTCCCACGTTGCCTGTCCAGCACCAACTATGCTCAGAGGTGGCTTGGAGTGCTGCTACCTTGTGGCCGCACAGAGCACCAACTGAGGGATCGGAGCCTTTCCTGGGGGCAAGGCTCCCTTTTAGTACGGGCTGCGGTGCCCAGGACGTTAGCTCTTGCTCTTCCTCAGGCCACAGCAGCTCTTGCCAGCAGGATTGCCTCTCTCTCTTTCTCTCTCTCTGGGGTTGGACTTCCAGTAGAGGCTCTCAGGCACCTCACATCCAGACTTAGCAGCTTGTGCTGCTGCACTGTATGGAATACAGTGTGCAGTGAGCCTGAGTGAGTACCACGTGTCACAAAGTTTGTCACTCAGTGAGAGAGGAGCCCTGGGTTTGCTTTGGACAGAACAAAAAAACTGGCTGAGCTCTGTTAAGGTGCTGGCTTGGAAAAGGGAACACATTAGTTCCTGAGGTTGTGCCTGAATTTACAACAAAAACTGATGTGTACCAGCAGCTCCAGGACTTGGGCTGCATCAGTGAAGATTCTTAAAAGCCTGCATCCTTCACTGGGCATCAGTGAGCGCTGGGTGTCTCCTGCTCAGACCCCCCAGGAACACTGCAGATTGGCAGGATTTCCACCACCATCACCTCTGACAAGAAAACAGGTGGCCACTTTGGTTCCATCAGTGCAAGAGCTATGAAATGGGCTTTCATTTCTTGGTAGCGAATGCCACAAAGCCTAGCGGTCTACGTAATTCCTCAGCTGATTGGTGCTGTTCAGCTGCCAGGCAGTGTGTAAAAGTCTAGTGGGTGATACTCAAGGCAAATGCAGCATGAGCTCCACACAGGTAAAGTCACAGGTGGAAAATGCAAGTCCAAAACCAGCAGAAGACCATGGAAGCACAGATTTTTTATGGAAGAGTCTTTAGTCAGGAAGAGCTAGGTACAATTCTATTTAGTGCCATATCCCCTCTGACTCATAACAGCCTTCACCACCAGCCATAAGATGTTCTGCAGGAAGGTGCTTCTGGCCAAAATGTTGAAGTGCTTCTACTTCAGAGAAAAAGAATGAAACATTTATTGGCCCAGAGAAAAAGCCTCTCTACTGACCAAATATTGTGGCGCCCCTTGGAAGGAAGCCTGGGCTCTCTTAAGCCTTGCTCCAATTTCACAGACCAGGGCAGAGCATTAAGTAGAGAATAAATGGGATCCAGATCTCCTCTCCCTCCTGTGAGTGCTTTTATCATTAGATTACAAGGTCCAAGCCATTCTTTCCTTCTCATCTGATCTCGTCCCAGGAGCATGCAGATTAAGAGGCTCAAGTGGTTTAAATGCCTACATTTCTCGAAGGCCAGAGTCCTACATCCTCCTCCCAGGCTCACACCTGCTGGCATACCTGCCACCATTACAGACCGGGAAGGCTGTTGCTGCTTCTCATCAGATTTCTTTTCTCAGTAGCACAGGCTATGTGCTGTAAGGACAGAAGCTTGTGGTTCAAAGATTCCTGGCACTCTGCTGTATCAAACAAGGTTTTATGTGCAGGATTGTAGACCCTGAATGCTGGGTGGGGACTGGAATGGACAAGCTGCAGCCCAAGCATCCTCCAGCTCATTTCTCTCTCTTCAGACTACAATATTCTTCCCTGTCCTTACTCTGATGAACTGCATCCTATACTCACACAGCTCCCCAGATACTAATTTCAGAGAAATTGTGAGCTCCCCGTAAGCTTAGGCAGGAGAACCACCATGATAGAACGCACCAAAGGAAATTAGTTCTATCATTATTTCAAAGTTGCATTAGAAAAGACCAAATTTTCATTTCATTAGGGATGTGTGCCCCCCCCGTCATGAAATGCTATTATGGTGCTTAATTTAATCCTCACCATTTCTTTAACTTTTTCTTCTTTCAGCTAAGCAAGCTCAGTCTGGGAAGACTCAATTACTTCAAGGTGGCAACCTCTACTTCCGGACTGAATTCTTGGTCCTGATAAGCTGAAAGGGGCCTGGCACACATCATTTTACTGTAAGTCTGCTCCCTTTTTCCTCCATCTCTGACATTGCACAAGCATGCACACAGACCCCTTTTTCACAGGCCCTCCTTACCACCTACTGATGTGGTGTGATGTGTGCTGGGAGAGGCAGCCTTCGCAGGAATGGGCCCCATTGCTCCATTCCCTCTTAGCCTGCCACATCTCTGCCTACACAAGCACTGGGGCATGGCTGGAACCTTGGCCCTCAGGGTGGTTTTGATGTTTTGAAGTGCTATTCTGTGTCTGGATTATGCAGAGGAGAGCAGCTCACAGTGCTGACCACCCTCAGACATGCAGTGGGCACCTCTACATGGGTTACATTCACATTGTGAAGGGCAGGCATGCCCCAGCAATACACCATTAGACACTTTTTCCGAGTGCAGGCAGAAAGCCCAATGTTCTCATGTGACTTGAGAGGCTGAGGCAACGGACATGTGTGTCTGCGTTAATCGAGCCCTGGAGACCAGCCCCACCCCAAGAGCTCATAGCACAGCCAAGTGCCCTTTGGTTTCAGGCTCCAAATCTCAGGGGACCAGACTTAAATGACTAGCTCTGAGAACTGCATTCTGAAGATGATCCTTTATTGACCCACAAGCTACCACAGTTAGTGTGAGCGCTACCCATGGGGCAGGGGGCAACAATCAAAGTCAGGCTATGCTGGGCTGCAGCCTGGGTCACCAGACGCCCCCACTGCCAGCCTGGGCTGTAGATGTGATGCTTGCAGAGTGTGTTAGCTCTGAAAGCAGTGCTCATCTCTCTCCACCTGCTGAAAATGGTTGACAAAGGACAGGAAGAATTTAGCACCATGCAGAGTCTAGCCATTCTGAAGGGTGAGAGGCAAAAAACAGAGACAGAAATAAAGTGTTCAGTAATCATGCCTTTAATAACTTGTAAATATATAATTTTTTTTAATCCCAGGCAACTAAGAAGTACATTTGTTGTGTATATCTGACATCTGAAAAAAAAAAACCAAAAAACCCACCAAACCATGAGTCCACAATCTGTTCTGTTTCATCCCTTTTCTAAAGCACATAAATTAAAGTATCAGTCATCCCAGTATATAACATTTTAATGAAGGAAAAGATCTCATTCTGTTTTTACAATTCAGTGTCACCTTTTTATCTGAAGCATTGGCTACAGTTTTAGGTAGATAACTCTCTTACAACAAATAAGAAAACTCAGAACTTAGGCTGTCTAGAAAATGTCAAGAAATTTCCACACCCTGCTCTCAAACTCCACTTCCTATTAAAGCATCAGTGTAACATTTTCAGTTCCTGATAGAAAATTAAAAGACCCCAAAAACTCTTCAAACACACCTGGGAAACACTGTTTGGACCACAGCTTATTAAATTTAAATCATTAACAGTGCAACAATTTCCCCTTCTACAACTTCTGCACAAAACCTGAACTCACATCGGGATGAACAAGGATAGAAAACGCCAGACTGCATGTAGACTACAAGCAGCTTCTGGTGCCTGGGGCTGCTAAATGACCTCCAATGTTTGACTTAGGAATCCATCAAAGGCTCTCAGCTTTAGGAGCACCTGCAGACTGAAGAACCCCAGGCCACTCAGAGGTTCAAGCTGAGGGCATTTCAGCATCCCCTTGCTGAACTCAGCTCGACCCCATCTTGCACAGCTGTAAAACCATATGGGAAGACACTGTGGATCCTCTCCTTGCACTGGTGCTGGTGCTCAGTGCTTGGCACAGTTCAGCCACATAGCTCTGGCCACCACCCACTGCTAAAACTAGGGACAGGGTTCTTGCTGATTTTAGCAGGTGCAGGACAACTTCTCTGGCAATATGGCATGGACCTTGGCAGAGAGAGGTTGCTCTTGCCTCCTTCCCACTGAGGGGTATGTGGGCACTGCGTACCTGGGGCAGCTCCGCATCACTCTGCTTGGGAGCTGGCAAGGACAGCTTTGTGCTCTAGCACAAATTTTGATGACATACAGGAAAATGGGAGGCAGGCAGAAACAGCTCATCTGTCTGATGTCTTCACCCATTCCCTAGCACTGAATAGAAAACCTCTGATCTAGAAGAAAGGAAAACTTAAAGGTGACAGAACACAAAAATAAAGCAAAAACGTGACCTTCACTGCTTTTTCATCTCCCACTACTTTAAAGAACCCTGTCTGTAAGTGCAGCTAACTCCAGAGACAAATGTACTCTTTCACAGTCTTGTGTGTGTGCAGCACTGGAACAAAGTCACAATTACAGGTGCAAAGGAACAGTGTTACAGTCCTCAGAAGACCTACTCTGTGCACTCACCAACGTCTTGAGTTTACTGATAAAGTTAGGCAAAGAGGTTCATACTTCTTGAGCACAAATGAAAAATCCATCAAACCAGCTTCTATTACAGATTCTAAACTGACATAAATAATTATGGTCTTGATTAAAAACAATATATTATTCTAGATTTTTGTGGGTCGCTTCTTTTTTTTTTTAGTTTTCATGTAAAACCCCTATACTCTTGATATCTAGGAACAAAGACAAGATAAAACCCAGGCACTTGCTGTGCCTTTTCAAGCACTAATTGTGGTGTTTAAGGGACACAGAGGAACTTAACAGATGAGATTAATGCCTACAGTGGAAAACGAGAGGAATTCTTCATGCCGTTGGCTTTTTCAAGTCTCGGATTTGCTTAATCAGGTAGTTCTTCTCATCAGTGAATTGTTCATCATCCGTCCTCTCTTTCTGGAAATTGCTCAGAAACTCAATTAGCTTGGGTTGGTTTTTCAACAGGATCTCCACAATTGGCTGTGTTTTGTTTGGACTGGCCACAAAAACCTGGCATGCAAACAAACCCAGAGAGAGCAACATCAGTTACAGTATCACTGGAAGTTATTTCCTAACAGGTCAGCTGAAAGCTGGCAGGCAGGTACTCTGCCACTAGACACCTTGTCCCAAGGCACAGAGAGAGAAAAATTGCAAACATGCTGTTGGAACAGCAAATTGAAGCAACTCTATGGCTGTGTACATTGTTTCTCTTTAATTTTGTTCTTTATTGATAAATGTGCTTGATTGTAAACCCAGTTGCTGAAAGGAAGCCATCCATTCTCAGCTTCTTCCACATTAAATATACAGAAATTAATTATCAGGAGAACAGAAAAGCTTTATGTCAGGATTGATATAATTTCCATACTAAGCCAGGCCTAAAATTAGACTTGCCAGCTTTGTTTTGGTTTGGAAAAATATGTCAGAGGCTCCACTTATGTCAGATTAGGCTCTGCCTAATCCATTCATGAGAACATGGAAATTTCCAGCAGTAGGAACAGGAGTGCCATGGTAAACCCAGCACCACTGCTGCCCTCACTGAGCAGAAGAGGGTGACAGGGCAGGGAGTGACAGGAGACACAGATATTCACCTGGCACAGGCAGCCAAGTGCTGTGGTCTCCTCAGACGGTAGACTGAGGACTAATCTTAACCATGCTCTGATATTTCCTCCTGTAACATCTAAAGCTGCAAAGTTTTCTAGCTCTGAACATGACCCCCCCCAGGCCACAGCACTGTTTCTTTAACATTTTCTCTGCCTTAAGCGCCCTCTGACGACAGGAAACTTAAGGCTGGCTGTAAAGGCTAGAGGTGACCAGCTCTTCCCAGGGACCTCAGGATGCTGCAGAGATGCAGGCTCTGCCGATGTCAGTCACAGGGGGCAGACGGGGCGGAGGGCTGGCAGTGGGAACACACACGAGCAGCACACCCCTGGCCACCCTGGGGGGAGCTCTTGCTTCTGGCCCGCTCCGAGGTTACCATGGCTGGTCAACAAAACACTGCCCAAGTGCTTGTGCAACAACATAAATAGCTCCAGTTATTCCCTACCCGATGAGAAGAAATTAAGGATGGGCAGGACTGGAAAATGTCCAGTTTCCCTCCAAACTTGTTTGAATCAGCTTGAAAACAAACATCTCCTGACAGTACAGAATGGTATGCTGTCCAGCCAAGTGCAGGTGACACCACCACTCACCCAGCCCCAGAGCTGCCCACTCCAGACCTGGGGCTTTTCTGCAGGTTCATTTATCTCCACTGAGATTCCACCCAAACAAAATGTCCAGCTGTGCAGGGAGCTGCCATGTTATCGTAGAGTCATAGAATGGTAAGGTTGGAAGGGACCTCAAGGATCATCTAGTTCCAATCCCCTGCCATAGGCAGGGACACCTCCCACTAGTACAGCTCACTCAAGGCCTCGTCCAACCCGGCCTTGAACCCCTCCAGGGAGGGAGCAGCCACAACCTCCCTGGACAACCTGTGCCAGTGTCTCACCACCCTCACTGCAAAGCACTTCCTCCTAACATCCAGTCTAAATCTCCCCTCTGCCAGTTTAAACCCATTGCCCCTTGTCCTGTCATTACAAGACCTTGTAAATAGTCCCTCCCCAGCCTTCCTGTAGGCCCCCTTCAGATACTGGAAGGCTACTCTAAGGTCTCCTGGAAGCCTTCTCTTCTCCAGGCTGAAGAGCCCCAACTCTTGTAGCCTGTCCTCATAGCAGAGCTGCTCCAGCAAACCTAGTAAATAACAGCATTTCATATTGGCCCTGGTATTTCCATAGCAAATAAGTAAAAAACTTAGTTTACTAGAAGGCATTGCATCCTGTTTAACTTCCTGCTGGATTATTTATAGATTATAATCTCTCCCTTGCAGAACTGTTGGACTGAACATTCAAACAAAGATCATCTTGACTGCCAGTCTTGCTCAGTGTCAACAGGGGCTTGTAAGGAGGGAATGCTAAAGGACCAGAAAATTCCTGAAATGTCATTCAATACTTTGGTTAAGCAAACAAAATCAATTCTGTCAGTATCAACTAATCAGCTTCAGAAAGCCCAGGATGAGGATCACTGTAAGATTTTACTTTAAAAAGAGCTCCTCTCATTTAGAGCTCTGCTAGTTTCATAAAGGAGGAGATCAATCCCTGAGAACAGAAATAATTTTAACACTATCTGGAACATTTCTACTACAATTAAGTTCAACTGAAGCTAACTTCATGAAGAGTGCTTCAGTGAAATGAAGCAGTTTGTTTCACCTGTGGTGTCATTATGAAAGGCTGCATGTTCTAGAAAACTTAATTCAGTAGTTGAGAGAGACTCAAAGAGAGAATTCATATTAAAATTCCAATTCCAAAAATAAGCCTTTTCAGTAGATCAGTTTTGTGAATATTTGTGAAATGCTTGGAATGAAAATCAACTCTGAAGCTTCAGAAGTTGTCCAAAGTGGAACTGTGGCTCTCTTCTCTATTTGTCTCTTCAAATACCAATATCACTCAATTAGAGAATCTGACCTTGGTTTTTTGCAATTAATAACCAGGCATCACCACTCTCTGGGACTGTGGCAGAGCAAAAGAGATTACAGAGGTTGGATACCCTGGATTTGGTATTTTAAGACTTACTCTGGGGTCATGCACAATCTTACTGTGTCAGGAAACTGCACATGAAGTGCCTTATGTGTGGCCGTCTGAGTTAGATTCCTACCTCAGACATAAAAAAATTCAGAACAGAGAAACTCAGAGGTGGAAGCTCTGAGGTGAACATTCTAGGGATAGACCATACAATGGCAACAATGGATAAGTTAATATCATTTCATTGGAGCATCAAGAGCTTTATGTCTGGAAGCACAGCTTGGACCTTCCCCTTGCTGCTTCTGCTGCTTCACCTGTGCCTGCTGCTATCTTCCCCTGCCGCTGTTTTGGCTGCTGCTGCTTGTGCTGCTTCATCGCCACTTGACCCCTTCCCCATCTTCCCTCAGGTTATTATTTTCTTGTAGTAGTTCTGTTTTTCCCTATACTGTTATATTTAGTCTAAACTATAAGAATTACAATATATTTTTCCCTGACTTCACAAAAAATTCCATGTGTGGTGAGTGAATTCTACCAGGGGAGGGATCCACCCTAACCTGGTACATTATGGTTCACACTGCTTATAGTGCAGTGCTTCATGTAACACTTCCTGCCCTTTAAACTCTCCAGCTAAGAAGCAGAGAGGACATAGCCCCACAGATGTGGCTTCAGCTTTGTACCAAAAGGAAACTGTCAGCACAGTCAAATTACGTGACTGCTGCTGGAGGTAGCTCTGTAATGTGCACAAAGGAGAATGGAAAAATGAAACTAAGGTCACAAAACACAGTGTACCCATTCTATTTTTAGATTTAAACAGTAAAATTTATCTTGCTAAATGTCTGCTTCAGAACAAGAAAGTTGCATAACCCCAATTCACTGCTACAGGGTGTTTTCCTCAAAATAACCTAACTGTTTACGTGAAAGTCAAGAGAGCTTGTTATTAGCCTTTATTAGCCAATGTGTTAGGCCAATGTGTTATTAACCAATGTGTAAGGTCAAAGGAGTATCTGAACCACATCAAAGCACATCTTAAGAGTTTTGGTCTCCCCTATAGGCAAACTCAAATCAAGTTGCACTACCAAACTATCACAAATCCATCACAGGAGCTGAAAAGTCCTTCTCAGTATATGGTCCTCAAAGTGTGCATGTTCCTCTCCACTGAAATCAATGCAGAGAAGAACTGGTGATTCTCAAAGCCTACAACTCTGTGTGACCCCAGTGAATTATTTATGGAAAGGGAGGAAGAAGGTGAGGTGTGTTGGCTTTTCCTCAAGATTAAATACTGCCTAATCCTCATGCATACACTGCCTAGCACAGACAGTTTTACTAAGCAGCAGCAGGCCTTTAGGATGGTGCTGTAAAGCTTAACTTTCATTTTGCTCAGGCAAAAGGAAGAGAAGGAGCTGTAACTAGGAGGAAGATCAAGCATAGAATCATAGAATCATAGAATGGTAAGGTTGGAAGGGATCTCAAGGATCATCCAGTTCTAACCCCCTGCCATAGGCAAGGACACCTCCCACTAGTACAGATTACTAAAGGCCTCGTCCAACCTGGCCTTGAACACCTCCAGGGAGGGAGCATCCACAACCTCCCTGGGCAACCTGTGCCAGTGTCTCACCACCCTCACTGGAAAGCACTTCCTCCATCTCCTTGGAGATGGGAAGAGACACTGCAAGTAAGCACTTGTCTTGTCTTCAATATCCCACCCAAAGCATCCTGGATGAATGAAATCTTCTCAGAGCTTGTAGAGGTACTAGCATTTTCAGCCACAAAATGTCCCTGCAAAGTATTTTCACAGCAGAGGTGTTAATCATTTTCATCTCTATCTTATGGTTTTGAATCTTCAGTAATTAAAAATTGCCTTAGGGAGGTAGGAGTCATACAGCTTTTTTTTGGGTCAGCTGGGGGCATGGGAGTGTTGGAATCTGGATGCTTACAAAAGAAGCACTTTTTCATTGCAACTGTGTCTAACTAGTGAAACATCTGAAACAGGTAATTTAAGCTCAAATCTTTTGGCAGCTCAGACAGAGCAACAAGTATCTACTTCTCTGCAAACCTTTCATTTCAAGTCACTGTAGTTAGTCTACTGTAATTTCAACCAAGACTGCAGAGGTATTTTGCAAGCACAATTTAAAAACACAGGCACAATTCAAAATCTATGAGATTAAAAGTTGAGGACAAGCTTCCTCTCCCAGTTACATCAGCATGGAATTATTACAGCTCAAAGTTCTCAAAGTAATTTCAACCAAGACTGCAGAGGTATTTTGCAAGCGCAATTTAAAAACACAGGCACAATTGCTGGAGCCCCCAGCACAGGNCAAATTGTGTTCACACTGATGCACAGTGCCAGGACCATCTACTTTTACTCACTGTAGAATTTTAAGGTTGGGATATTTTTTTAACCTTTATCCAGAATCATGTAGTAAAGTGACCTAAAAGCTGGGAGAAGGCATCCTGAGTGCATTTTAGAAGTTGCATACTTTGTTACCTGTAGCATGCATTTCATTGCTATTTGACTGAATGCCCTCAGCCCAAACAAAAGTGATGCTGCTTTAGATCTCACCTGAAGGAAGGTAAACAGAAATGAGAATCTGAGTGGCAGGAAGGTTTTAAGTTAAGACATTCTCAAATGCTGGAATTTGCTGTAAACCTTAACTTCTGTCTTAATTTTCTGGGCCTTCTCTTGACCACCTTGAAAGACAGTTCTATGAGGAGAAAAATCCTCTGCCTCCTCTACTCATACTAACTCACCTTGAACACATGGAATGCTTCAAACTGAATGTTGGGGCTTTTATCTCGCAGTAAATTCATCATTAACTTCAGATTTTCTGGTTTGCTGATGTATTTTGTCATGATGGCAAAGTTGTGTCGATCCAGAATCAATTCACCCAGCAGCTATAGATACAAAAAAACCCAAAATTTTTATTTAATCTTACCACATTATTTTTGAATGCAAAGAAAGCAGCAATGTATTTTAATGCTTGCCTAAGAGGTATCAATGTCACTACCCTTTATAAAAAAAAACAAAAAAGGTAACTAGACTGTTACCATGCAGTGAGTTATGTAATGTCCAGTAGTGCTCATCTTCTAACCACTACAGAGAGGGATCCCACATATGAGCTGGCTTTAGTAGGAGCTGGTGTGAGCCAGCTGGGACAGTTGCAAGTGTAGTATAGCTGCCCCACAAAGACACCTTCACTTCATTCAGACATTACCTGAACACACCTATCTGGACCCATCTGAAGGTCATGTCAGACTTGGGGCTGTAGCAGCAAGCAGCACCAGACAGAGACTATCATGCTGTCCTTGTTAAGTTAATTTTAACCTACATTCTGAAACCAAAGCACAAATTTGAGGGCAGAGGAAAAATTATGGTGCTTGTTGCATAGAAAGAGCCCAGTGCTTCAGCAGAGATCCAGAAAAGACAAGACACAGTGAGTCCTTGCACATTGTAAGAGCATCCCAAGTCCTTGTTCCTTTTGTTGGAAAGCAGCTGGCTGCTCTGCTGTGACACATGCACCTTGACAGTGCATAATGTGGAGTTCAAGTTTAGAAGGAAAGTGCTGGAGACTTTACCTTCAAAGATTGCCTCTTTGTTACGTAATTTTCAGAATGAAGGAGTTTTTCATAGTCTTCAAAGATCTAGAGGAACAAGAAGATATAAATGCATCTGATCCATACCCATCCTTCGCCCTCCCAGTCTTTCCCACTCCAAAGGAACAGCACAGCCCACAGCAGTGCCACCCTCTAACATATGACTGCAGTGCCAGGCCCAGGCTCTTACAGTCTTTTTTTCTTGGCAGGTTTTCATGCAGTGAATTAATGCCCAGGAACACTTCTCTTCCAAATACTGCAGTGGGGGATACCACATATTGGGGCTCTTCAGCCTGGAGAAGAGAAGGCTTCGAGGAGATGTTAGAGTAGCCTTCCAGTATCTGAAGGGGGCCTACAGGAAGGCTGGGGAGGGACTATTTACAAGGTCTTGCAATGACAGGACAAGGGGCAATGGGTTTAAACTGGCAGAGGGGAGTGCTCAGCTAGAAAAAGTGCACTTTCACACTTGGCCTTGTTGAATTTCATGAGGTTGGTTCAGGCCCACCTCTGCAGCCTGTCCAGGTCCCTCTGGATGGATCCCTGCCCTCTAGCAAGTCAACTGTGCCACACAGCTTGGTGTCATCTGCAAATTTGCTGAGGGTGCACTGATTCCTCTGTCCATGTCACTGACAAAGATGTTAAACAGCACTGGTCCCAGCATATTTGTACTTACCACATCATAATTTTGTTCCAGAAATTCTGCTACCAATGATTTGTGTCGTGTTAACAGGTCCTGGGAAAGAACAGCAGAAGGTTACCTGGAGAACATGGTAATTTGATTGTCTCTTGATTCTCAAATGTATTTTAGCATTTTTTACCAGATCATCTTTTACAAATAATTTATGACATGATTTCTATAGACAGAAAGCATTTAAAACCAGTACAGCATTGTGTGTTTACCAGGATTTTAAGGAGAACTTGGTTAATACTAATTGAATCAACATAAAACTATTCTAACACTATTTCTTTATATTCCTTTTCCCTTTCACCTTTACTTATGGTTGTTGCTCATAGTTCACAGTACTTATCATAAACTGGAGTAGGGGAAAGGAAGAAAGCAAACTGACCCTCTATGGAGGGACCAGCTATGGTCCCAAAGTCAAAAAGTGATCTATATGCTACCACATAGCTGAAAATTATAGAATCATAGAATGGTAAGGTTGGAAGGGACCTCAAGGATCATCTAGTTCCAACCCCCTGCCANATGCTAAACCGAATCAACTGCTGCTGCTTATCTCCGAGAACAGAACCAGAGAACCATAGAATCATTCAAGCTGGAAAAGACCTTTCACATCATTGAGTCTAACCATTAACCTAACAGTACCAAGTCCACTGCTAAACCACATCCCTAAGCAACACATCTACATCTTTTAAATACCTCCGGGGACAATGATTCAACCACTTCCCTGGGCAGCCTGTTCAAGGGCTTGACAGCCCTTTACAATAGAGGGTTATACAAAGAATGCAACACGGAAGACACAAATTCACTGAGTATATGAAGTTATTTATTTAAAGCCTAAAAGTTAGGCACCAACCTAAACTTACCATCCAGGCTCCCTCCACATTGTTGGGATGAATCCCTTCTGCTTTTTCTGCCTAAGGTGGGCTTACTGACATGAGCAGTCACAGATTTTCAGCCAGTTGGATGAGTTGCCTCCCATGCTAAGAGGCCAACTAATTAAAATTTAAATTAAGAGCAACCTTTTCCACAGATTGGGAATGATGGTGCTCAGTGACAGAGATGCAAATGTTCAGCTTCAGAAGAAATCAGTTTTTTTTACTGAATGAATAGCTATGAAGTGGCCAGTTTGAGTCATTTAAGTTTAATTTTTATCTTGATGCCTCCTGTAAATTACTATAAATTATCACTATGAATGCCTGATGAAGTCCATTCGAGTCTATATTTTTTCAGTGAATCTGTTTCTGCTGTCTTTTCTATCATCTTTTCTTTGGTTTCTTTACCCACAGTCAGAAACTGAAGCTGATGAGTAGCTGGAGGAGATGCACAGACACATCCTCTGCAGCATCACAAATAAAAGAAACCCTTTACATACTAATCCTTTATTTTTACCATCAACTAAAAGGGAAAAGCAGAGTGCTATAAAATCCAGGACATAGGTTTAATGCATTCCTTTATTTAGTAGGACTGCAATGACAGTGTTTTAAAAGGCTAAGTGCAAAAAACATGATTCACAACCTTTTATTGCAGGGCACTTAGGAGGCAAGTGCAACATTTTTCAATAGGGGGCACAATGGAATATCATCCAAATTGAGTTTTTCACAGAAAATGGTGAGAGGGTGTAGAGCAGCAGTAGTCAATCAGCACTCTTTCCAACTGCTGCTGGTACCCTCCCCAGCCAGCTGTATCTGCTTTTTTAGCAGCTCTGTTTTCCTCTCTGTTGTGCACCTAGCTGAATTTAATCAAGAAGTCATCAGAAACTCTAATACTTTCCTACTATAAATATCCTCAGACTTTAATGCTCATTTGATGAGCCCTCCTCTGGTGCATAGGCTATCCATGGCTTTCAGCTCTGAACCAGACACCCCAGTGGCACCACTACAAACACAAAGCAGGGTAAACACAACTGTAAGCACTAGTTCAGTAATCCAGCCAGCAGGCAAGCACAAGCTTATTCTTACAGTATTAAATAAAATAGGTAGCTCCATGTTTCATTTTTCAGTTGCTTCCATATCACTTCTCACTGTTCTGGGTTTTCAGAGTAAGAGACAAATGGGAGATGAAATGATTTCTCTACAGAACTGACCATCTATCAGGTCAGGCAATTTTTAAAAAATGCTGCTTATAGATTTTCCCCCAAGCATTTTAAGAGGCATTTTCTGCCCTGTGTCTGAGGATGAACTCTTTCTAGTGCACGTGAGGATGTAGAATCCTATTTTTAAACCCTGCTAAAAATACATTCAGATCACAGAGGACAGAAGTTAAGTTCCAGAGCCGCAGATCTGTGAACGACATGAATGCCTCTTTTCTGGGGAGAGTCTGCAGCCTGCAGTCCCTGCTGCAGCTTAACTGATTCATGTCTCCATCCTGCCTCCTGGTTGGGCTGAAGACTGTCCCTCATTACCAACCACACATTCTGCTGTCCTGCTCAAAGCAGGTCCTGGGGAGAAGATGCAAATCTCTTCTGTCAAGCTGGGAACAGGGTTCAGGAGCACTTTTGCTGATGAGAAACAAACACTCTTCTGAGCACAGGGTAAAATGCCAGAAGATTTAAGTATCTCAGTTATGTTGCATTTTCACACAATCTGACACTGTATTTTTACTTGTATGTTTTTCTGTGCTACCTCCACTAATACCTAATGAACACCAGGACAGCATAACTTAAAAGAAATGAAAAGGCTGCTGTTGATTAACTGGTGGTTTGAATCACTAATCCTGCTCATTACTGAAGAATGCAACATTATCTCCATTATGCAAATCTTTACCCCATTCAGTAGGTCAGTAAAACCCGAGGCCAGGTTTCAGTATGCATTGGATTGCTGAGATGAACTGAGATGAATTGCTCTAGCATTCCTTACAGTTATTCCTAAGGTCTACCTAATCACGTTTCTAATTAGCTTTGAGAGGAATGAGTGAACAACTTGTTTCTATGACAGCAAGGAACTCAGAAGAAAAGGGAAAAAAAAAAAAAAAAAAGGAGTTATGTCTATATTTGAAGAGTCTTTACCTGAAAAGAATTTTCTTCAGCTTGCTTAATTTTTCAGAAATAAACTAATTCCTCTGTACATTGAGCTCATCAGCACAAAGATTTGCTCCAAGACTACACACCATACTAGCACCCTGCAGGAAAGATGATCATAGAATCATAGAATGGTAGGGTTGGAAGGAGACCTCAAGGATCATCTAGTTNCTTTTCATCACCCCAGACCCCCAGGTCATTTTCCTCAGGGCTGCTCTCCAGCCATTCCCCACCCAGCCTGGAGTTGTGCTTGGGATTGCCTACCCAGGTGCAGGACCTTACACTTGGCCTTGTTGAATTTCATCAGGTTGCCTTGGGCCCACCTCTCCAGGTCTATCTGGATGGATCCCTGCCCTCTAGCAAGTCGACTGTGCCACACAGCTTGGTGTCATCTGCAAACTTGCCGAGGGTGCACTGATTTCTCTGTCCATGTCACTGACAAAGATGTTAAACAGCACTGCTCCCAGCACTGATAATACAACACAGAGATTGCATACAGAACCTATACAGTGCATTCACCTACTTCCCTCTTAGCAGAATGGTCCTTACACTGAATCATGTGTCACAACAGCAAGCATAGACAAACACAGCAAAACATGAGTGGCATGGCACAGCATTAATTTAAACTTGACTGCCATAGCCAGAAGGGACAGCAAAAATTCCAATTATTTCAAAAGTGAGTTTTAAATGATTCCTTCTCTTTACTGCCTATGGTGATGATGGGTGGTGGGTTTGTCTCCAGGGGAAGCTAGAGAGAGACAAAGGTCATGCATTTTACAAGAACGGTAATACATGATTCATTTGAGTTTTAAATGGTTGCATAATAGACCTCAGGTTACCAAGATGAAGAACACTAGTGAAGTGTAAATCTGTATTTAATTAAAGATTCTTTGCAGACTTGACTACTGTTGTGAATCCTGTTACAGACAGACTAAGGATTAATGATATCTTTTGCTGAACAATAAAAAAGTTTCAAAGGTGACACAATATTCAGTGATGACTACTAACGGAGTCCCATTTTTGATACAACACTAAGACACAGGTACAGTATAGTTTACCTTGAATGTAGCAAAGGCATCAGAAGCTATATCAAATGTTGACAACTCCACATATTTAAAAAAGTCTCTAAACTGTTCCGAAAAAAGTATGATTTTGGCCAAGGGTTCATGTCGGATACACTCTCTCAGCATAATTCCACAGCGTAAGGCAATATTTGGGGATTCATAACTGAAAAATTGAAAGAAACAGAAAAGGTCAAAACACAGAAGAACAAAGATAAACAGGCACTTTTCCAGCAATGGGGAACTTTGTAGCACAAGGAATGTGCGCACCAGAAGGGACACACTACACGGACAGCAGCTCCCAGCTACACCACTGCTCCCAGCTTCAGAACCTCAACCCAAAACTAAGAAGCAGACATGCAGTGAAGGCTGCCAGTGTTTCCTATTGCAAACCTCTGTATTCTCAAGCCAAAACACATTGCTGTGTGAATGTGTCTTACACCTCCTCTCTGCAGAAAGACTGTGAGGATTGCATAATGTTTCAGCAGAGCTCCTTTATCCTTCTGAATTGATGAGAAAGTAAAGCCTTTACAATATAACAATGTTGCTTTTCAGATTTAATTTTGAGCTCCTCTGTTTATCCAAGAAAAATATAACACTTCATGACCATCCATCAGCTCCCACTCCTCTTCTAGAGAACATCACTCTAGAATATTAATGTCTAACAAGGAAGGTAGGATGTCTATCCAGGCAGTCTACACAGGATTAAGCTTTCTGTAGCTCTGAAGATTATTTTTCTGCAGTTTAGGAGAAATTCTGCTCAATCTCTCCTCTGCAACTTTGTTTGGGAGACAATTATTTGTTCCTTGAGTTCAAATCCCATTACAGCCCGGGCATTACAATAGGCAAGAGCCAGAACACTTCTTGACCTTGTAAAGGGAGGGAAAGGGGAGGCAATTCAGACTGTTTTCTATTTCTATGAAGTATTGATTCCTTTAAAGCTGATTTAATATGAAACAAAACTGCTAGAAATACAATTAAAAAAACACCCAAACCATTAACAATCCCTCCCCATATGCCCCCCAAACACACACAACCAAAACCAACCAATCAAAATATGAACAAAATCCAACAGTAAAGGAAGGGCTTAAAATGAACTTCTTCCAACAGCACAGATCATGTGAAAGTGATGAAGTCCATGGGACAGAAAGCACACTCTGTTTCAATAAGCTGGCTACACTCTATCAGAACTGTGTATTATCACTCAGAGCTTATCAGCGTTGGTTTCCCTTTGCACAATTAATTCCTATCACTAGGCCAAAAGAGAAGAAGAAAACCACAAAATGCCATCTGTGGTGTGAGTGAGTGGGCCTTCAAATTTACCACCAGCTTGCAATTTAAAAGAATGGTAGTGCTTCATGAGCATGCCAGAGCTGCATATTTGAAACTGATGTCAACAATAGTTGGCTTGATGAAAAATGAACTACTATTCCAAACAGGCGAATGAAACTTCCCACCCTCAAGGAAATGCAAGCACTCAAGACCCTGTTTGTTTCCTTTTGGGACTCATTTGCATCACAAATTTATGACTCTTTGGACCATGGAGATTTGCTGTTTCCCATTGAGGCATACCTCTTCTCAACTCCATTAACAGGAAAACTAATTTTCAAGGAAAAAGAGGTGGAGTTGTTCCTAGGAGTGCAGCCAGGAAAATATTTAATAGTTGGCTGAGGTATATTTTGATTGGAATAAAAGCAAATTACATTGTTTCCAGCACAATAACTTTTTAAAACTTGAGTATCAACAGAATAATTCTTAGTCAAACCTTCTATTATCTGGAAGTAGGTTATGGACCTTAGGCTGGTCACGGAAGTGAGGAAAGTTGAGTTTGGCTTTTACAACTTCTTGGAGGACATTTAGAGGCTGCCCTGTCACGACTGGCAGGTTCATGTGATGCTGCTCTGGCAGGAGTGGGTGGACTAGGTGATTTTTTTGAGGTCCCTTCCAGCCCCTGACATTCTGTGATTCTCTGCACCCACACTTAACATGCAATGCCACCATGCAGGAATGATAGAAATGTCTTTCAAAATCACTTCTAAGAAGCAATTAGTGCTGTATACCAACATATTGTGGCAGCAGGAAAATACGGAGTTCCTCTCTGTTCAGATAAACTTAAAACCTAAAGAAATCCCCCATTACTGACTACTGGGACAAACAGAAAAGCAAATATTGGGCTTGAAATATTACAAAACACTTATTGTGGAGGCTGAAAGAGGCAAGACTGAAAGAAGAGATGCATCTCAGTGCAAAGGGAATCACACTTGCTTGGCTAGTACAGAAGATGTGTTCTCTGGAGACTTTCAAGGCCCATCTGGATGTGTTCCCCTGTGATCTGAGCTATGAATGGTCCTGCTCTGGCAGAGGGGTTGGACCAGATGATCTCTTTGGGTCCCGTTCAACCCCTGACATCCTGTGGTGGTACAAGGTAAGGAGCTCAGGCAGGAGATTAGGAAGGCATTGAGCCTGAGAGAAACAAGGATTTAACAAACAGATATATTCTGATCTGATTTTGCAGTAACAATTATAGCCTAAGTTTATCCTTGTATGAACTCAAGGGGAGTTCTGCAACTTGGGCCAATCCACCATTAAAGCTTTAACTGCACCATGATATTAAGAGATCATCGCAAAACAGATCAGGGCAGTGACTAAGTATGTTAGAGATAGCATATGGTATGATATATATATTGAGCTATATATAGATATAGATTATATATATATAGAGAGAGAGATATGCTGGGTGGTGAATGGCTGGAGAGCAGCCCTGAGGAGAAGGACCTTGGGGTCTGGGTTGATGAAAAGCTCAACATGAGCCTGCAGTGTGCTCATGCAGCCCAGACAGCAACCGAGTGCTGGGCTGCATCAAGAGCAGTGTGGGCAGCAGNAAAGTAATTTATACATTAGCCACACAAACTTCAAGGCCTCTGCAGTCACTGTGCCAGAGGGGAAATACTTTAAATTACAAAGGACCAAAGTTATTTCCAGGCTAATGCAATACACTGATAACAGAGAAGAAAAAAGAAAGAAAGGTACTCTCTATACACCAAATGTTGTATTCATCTGAAGTCCTACTCATATACAAAGTCTGCACTTCCAGAAAGTAAGATACTATTAAAGCAAGTCCTCATAAAGCAGGAAGGTTAATTAACCTACCAAAAAAAAAAAAAAAAAAAAAGACAAAGCAGTGAACTATATGCTGTATATTGTTTTGAAGCTGAGAAGTTGGAAGAAAGCAGCCACCAAGTAAAATGAAGCCTTAAAGTTCTAAACAGTTACCTCAAGCTGGCAGTGCCGCTGGAGCATAAGGCAGGAAACGCTGGGAAGGAGCTCTGATTCAGGATCCTTCCTACTCAACAGAGCCAATATTATGTAGTGGAAAAGTAACCTTTTGTTGATGCTGTTGGGAACTGACTGTCAGGGAGCAGAGGAAATTTTGCATCCAATGCAAATACAACAATGATGAGCCTTCACAATGGTCCCAAGGTGTCTCTTTTATAGTCACACTAGAAATGTTATGGTGTTCTGTTTCTCTCCAAATGTCATATAACTAACACTGGATGGTGCAAGCCAGCCAAATCCACTTTCCTCTTCTTTAAGTAGATTTTTATTTCATGTAGATTTTATTTAACACTAAGTGAATAGGGAAACATGTCCTTAAGTCATGTTTTCAAGTGGTGGTGTTTAACCTGAACATGTGTTTCCCAGTCTCATAGCTGACTGCACACAAGCACCACACGCTGCCTGCATGCAGAAATCTGCCTGTTCAGGGCCCTACCCTTGCTGTAGGCACATATTTTAAGTATTGCTTTCAGAGTACTGCAGCAGCAAGACGGACGCAGGTAGGGCAGCATGATCACAGAATCACAGAATTAACCAGGTTGGAAAAGAACTT
>WBNM01003288.1:74670-102063 GCA_013399055.1 Ramphastos sulfuratus
AGTGGTTAGTGAGGTTACTTGGCAGAGAGAAGGCAAGAAGCTAGACAGCCTGAGAGTGTCTGCAAGCCCGAGTCTCCCCGGGAGAGTGTCTTATCTATGTTTGTTTTCTTATTCTTAGACATCAGTAAGCCTATGAGTGAAGTAGACGTCACCATTGTTTTCTTTTCACAGCCTATAATATAATTTTCTCCATTAAAACATTCCAATTAGCCTCAAACCAGCACATCAAGAAACCAAGGATGAGGTGTCTGAAGGACCAAACTAACACAAACATGCTGCTGCACACAGCAGGTACCTCCCAAAAAGCACCAAAATGATGCCACCACCTGCTGGCTCAGGTCACCTACGCTAAAATGTGTGTCAGCAGCACATATGCATAACATAAAATCTTTACTACCATCTTAATACTATTGCTTGTTACAGATGCCAAAGAATATCTGGGACAAGATCCAAATATACTTCTTAGCTTTAAATAAAGCCCAGACATATGGGAGCAATACCTACACAATGTGTGAAAGCACAGTGAGGGAAAAAAACCAAAAAACCAAAAAACCAAAAAAACACACAGATAGAGAAACAGGAATAAAATGTTTGTGTCTGTATATGAAATTGAAAACAGTTGTACAGCTTAACAAGGACCAAGAGAAATAACACTGTCCTCAAACAACTAGCTTGAAGTTTATACAAATGGTGGATTTTAATAAACAAATTAATCCATTTAACTAGCTTACTGCTGTCCTTTCTGAGGAATCTGGCATGTAGTAACACAAAACAAGTCAAGAGTTTCAAAACTGAAGCTAAATGACAACAAATTTCTAGACTTGTGAAAACAAGACCTGGCTCAGCACAACTACCTGCCCAGGCTCCTCACTGCCCTGCCTGCAAAGAAGGCAGAGGATCTACACCGCATCTTGCCATAGCAATCAAAGCTTTGCCACCATGTTCAACCACAAGCCTGCAGTTCTGGAAACCCCTGGTGCTTGTTAGCACACTCAGTTACTTTTCACCCTCCTACTTTGTTGTTCTGGAATGTGGCCAGTGTGCTGGTTTGAGGCTAATTGGAATAATTTAATAGAGAAAATTATACTATAGGCTGTGAAAAGAAAACAATGGTGATGCCTACTTCACTCATAGGCTTGCTGAGATGTTTAAGAACTCAAAACATAGATAACACAGTCTCTCAGGCACAGTGTCCTGGGCTGTCTAGCAGCTTCTTGCCTTCCCTCTGTAGAGTAACCTCACTAACCACTTTCCTTCTAACCCCACCCTGGCCAATCCTCCAAACTCACCTTGTGTGTAAGGCAAACCTTGGGGTAAGGNTTACTATTGTGACTATACAACTGCTATGACAGCCCATGTTGTTTCAAACTGACCAGCTAATAAATCCACTTACTTTTACATCAGTTATTTAATCCCAATCATATATATTCTCTTTTCCTTAGATAAATTTTTTTTTAAAAATCCTAAAGCCAAAAGACAGTTGTGCAGAAATCAGGGCTGGAAAATCAAATCTTCTTCATGAACAGGAGGTGTTTTTAGTCAACAGTAAAGAGGACAGAAACCTCAGGACTTTTAGGTCAATGCCTGTGCACTCCTGAATGCAACTACAGCTGATGTCCTCTCCACGCAGCAGTCTACTCCCTCTCCTTGGTCAATTTACCTTGGGAACCACCAGACTACAGCTAAGCACTGACTTCCTCAAAGGTTAAAAGACAAAAACCCCAAAGATTTAATGCTGAAAGTTGGGGAGTTTATTACAGAATTAATTTAAAGTCAAAGTTCACATGTGGCTACAAGCGTTGGAGAAGTCTGTCCCACAGAGACAACTATTCTTTTTATGCAGTTTTTTTTCCTCTCTGTTCTACCACATAGTGGTCCAGTTTTACTTCAGTTATTTACAGACATCATTAAAAGTCAGTCCTGCAGGGCAAAAATGCCCAAATTAAAATTCAACAGTGGCCAACAATGCTACACAAGAGTTTAGGACAATAACTGAAGTACACATCACATGGGGAGCAGTCAAAAACAATTAGCACACAATTATTCCAACACGCTGGAATTATTCCAACAAAGTGTGGTGAAAATAAAAGAATCCAGTAATTAAAAAATATGCATTTAAGTAGAAAGAAAATCAACATGGAAGAAGTAAAATAAGAAATCTGGAACAAAATCTGTTATTTAACAAAACAAAACAAAACTGACTAAATGTGGAAACACAGATCAACTGCAATGTCAGCACTTTCCAGGCAATGCTCTTCAATGAAAATCCAATTAGAGCACCTACCCTTTTAGAAGCATGAATAGGATATGTGGATGGGCACTAATGTATTCCACAGTAGGGCTGCGCGTGCCAATCTGTCTTCTCAAGATGTTGTTGAATATCTGGGAAACGTCCTTTTTGCCCTGTTAAAGAAGCAAAATAGAGATTCAGCTGGAAAAAACAGGAACAAATGAGCTTTTACTATAATCACTACTTAAAGCAGAAATTAAATTGAAACCAAGCCTGTCGCTTTTTATGGGCTTTCCACTATGCGCCACCTCATACTTGTTCCTTCAACATCACAAGAAGGCTTCCCCCATCTGGTGGATCTGAATACTACTGATCCCCCCCACAATCCCATTTGAACGTGTCCAGGNTTCTTTTTCTAAACAAAGATGTGCACCTCCCTCATTGTGTCAAGCAAGTCAGCCCCTGGCTATCTTAAATGGCAACATTAAAGTACCAGAAAAGCCTAAGCCAAACATATTTTTTTGCAGTGCATCCAAATTTGAGTTGTCAACCTACTACCAGGTACACTGGCCCACAATCTGGACTGACAAAGCTAAAGCTTTTCATTATACAAATGCAATCAATGCCAAGTGGGACTTGGCAGAAGTCACACTTATTGAAAGACAGGCCTAAATTTAAAATTGCCCATTATTTCACCACAAAGAATGAAATAATTACTACTGATAAAACAGCTGTGCCACACGTCTGCTTTAGTCACAACCAAGATCCTTCTCTTTCTCCTCTTTTCTCCTGTACACACATATCTGCACAATCATGCTTTGTCTTTGAATGCTTCTCTGTGTAAACAGCTTTTAGTTTCTTTCCAAAGAATGTTTTTAAAACCACAGATTTTGCCAATACACCTCACATTAGAAGTCCTCTTCCTCCCCCACCACTTTCTCCCCAGGCCACAAGAGACAAATTGACATGTGAAATAAATGGAGGAAGGAGACTGCTCACTAATGACCAGTAACCAAGACAATGAGTCAACAACAGGTCACTATGCACAGGGCAAGCTAAAGCAAAAGGCTACTTATAATCTGTACATTTTCATTGATCTGTCTCTAGAGGACAAACATTCCTCGGCAGAGAACTTACTGAACATCTGAAGCCAAGGAGCAGATAGCTTCACACAGAAGGAAATGCCCTGGTTTTTACCTCTACAAATAAATCACTGCTGCAAAACACAAAATATTCTGCTTTCCAACCCAGCTGGCTTGGAGACTCAGGGACTCAGGGAATTAAAAAGAAGAATTAAATCAGAGCAGGCCAGTTCATCTGCCCTTGTCTACAATACTTTTGACCCTTAGACATTTTCTGATTAGCCTGGTTCTTTATGAACTCATCCCATTCTACCCTATCTTTACAACATCCATAACATATGCCTGGAATTCTGTGATCCCCAGTGACTTCAGCAGTCATTCTGAGATTAAAACAACCCAGATAGAGAAAAGCTGCTGACAGGATGAGGTGAAAATGGCGAAAAACTGAGATCTCTGCTATGCAAAACTTAATATTAGTTACTTAAAATTAGGTACACTGCACCGTTATCCATATCTACTATTAGATACAGAGATATGTCTATTTATCTCCAATTATATCAAATTTTGTACAGATCAGTGATGGTGAAAGCCAGAGAACTTGGTCTCTCTGGGTTCTCCTGAAGGGAATGAAGGCAGATAGGTGGGAACTAGTGCAGAATTCCCTCAGCATTAGACACCTCTAAAAATTGTAGGAATACTTCTACAATGATTGTTACTTGGATCTGCAATTTGGTTTTGCCTTAGAGTGAAATACATGTGGCCACTGAAGCACAAGATAAGGTAGCAGGGAGAGAAAGAAGCTATTCCTTTCCTAACCTGAGTCTGCTAAAGGAAAGGGGAGAGCCTATCAGAAGGGTATTTCACCTTAGATGGTGCTTAAGTACTTTCCTAACTCTGGTTGTAAAGCAAATGGTAAAAACACAGATCTTCAACCTCAAGAAGGACATGGAAGTGTTGGAGCAGGCCCAGAGGAGGGCCATGAAGATGATCAGAGGGCTGCAGCAGCTCTCCTATGAGGACAGGCTACAAGAGTTGGGGCTCTTCAGCCTGAAGAAGAGAAGGCTTCGAGGAGACCTTAGAGTAGCCTTCCAGTATCTGAAGGGGGCCTACAGGAAGGCTGGGGAGGGACTATTGACAAGGACTTGTAATGACAGGACAAGGGGCAATGGGTTTAAACTGGCAGAGGGGAGATTTAGACTGGATGTTAGGAGGAAGTTCTTTGCAGTGAGGGTGGTGAGGCACTGGAACAGGTTGCCCAGAGAGGTTGTGGCTGCTCCCTCCCTGGAGGTGTTCAAGGCCAGGTTGGACAAGGCCTTGAGTGATCTGTACTAGTGGGAGGTGACCCTGCCTATGGCAGGGGCTTGGAACTAGATGATCCTTGAGGTCCCTTCCAACCTTACCATTCTATGATTCTAAGAGCAAGAAAGACACCAAAAAATTAATTCCCTTAAAACAATTAGCTTAAAAGGCTTATATTACATCCTGGATGGTTGTTACTATTGTGACCATACAACTGCTATGACAGCCCATGTTGTTTCAAACTAACCAGCTAATAAATCCACTTACTTTTACATCAGTTATTTAATCCCAATCACATATATTCTCTTTTCCTTAGATTAAAAAAAAAAAAAAAAATCCTAAAGCCAAAAGACAGTTGTGCAGAAATCAGGGCTGGAAAATCAAATCTTCTTCATGAACAGGAGGTGTTTTTAGTCAACAGTAAAGGGGACAGAAACCTCAGGACTTTTAGGTCAATGCTTGTGCACTCCTGAATGCAACTACAGCTGATGTCCTCTCCACGCAGCAGTCTACTCCCTCTCCTTGGCCAATTTACCTTGGGAACCACCAGACTACAGCTAAGCACTGACTTCCTCAAAGGTTAAAAGACAAAAACCCCAAAGATTTAATGCTGAAAGTTGGGGAGTTCATTACAGAATTAAAGTGGAAGTTCACATGTGGCTACAAGCGTTGGAGAAGTCTGTCCCACAGAGACAACTCTTCTTTTTATGCAGTTTTTTTCCTCTCTGTTCTACCATATAGTGGTCCAGTTTTACTCCAGTTATTTACAGACACCATTATAAGTTGGTCCAAAAACACTGCAGGACAAAAGCACTGCAAAAGATGCCATTACATAAATGACAAATAATACCTATACCATCATTTAGCTGCTCCTTCAAGACAAAAGGAAAGCTTCTAACATCACCAGTCCTGGACTTGTGGTTACTTACTGCCTCTTTGAGTGTCATTACATCTTGTGACCTGTTAGGCTTACCTGCAGTAATGTCTATAGTTTTAGTTGACTTTTTCTGTATATGCACTTTCCTCAGTTATTCAAAGTCCAACAATAAATTTCATATTTTAAATTACAAAAAATCCAGTCTCATCTTGATTCAGGGCTCCTGCCCAAACCCAACTTTTGTGCTTTACAACATCATCACCAAAATTACATCTCGAGTGGCAGCAGCAATAACTCTCTGTCTATGTAGACCTGTGATAGATGTGTGCAAGTCTCCTGTACACACACAAACACTCCCAGCCACACATGCTGTTAATTGTACTGGCAGGTGGAACACAAAGGAGACAGGACTTGAGTCAGGGCTTCTGCCTTTTTCTCAGTGAGGGCATTAATTCTGATGTTGCTGCTCCAAACAGTTGTCAAGTTCCACAAAGGCTTTGAAAATGCATCTTCAAATGAAAGTACAGCTGTGCAAAATCGGGATTAAAGTGGCCAGCAGTGTTGGTGAGGAGAAAACAAAGAGTCAGGAGAAAATGAAATAAACACTAGTGTGTTATATGGTCATGAAATTACTTGTTTGACAAAGAAATCTAAATGCCAACTGTGGTCACTAATACAACAAAACAAAAGCAGGAAAGTTGCTAAACTGAAAAAGTCAGTAGAAATAGAGAGATAAAGAAGGATGTCTTCTTACTACCCTCTTGTTTCAGTAACATTTTTTTTCTACTGTTTTGTCAAGGTAAAAAAAAAAGAGTATGTAAAATACAGAATCACAGAATGTTAAGGGCTGGAAGGGACCTCAAAAGATCATGTAGTCCAACCCCCATGCAGAGGAGCATTGCCTATACCAGGTCACACAGGAATGCATCCATGCTGGTCTTGAACATCTCCAGAGAGGGAGACTCCACAACCCCCCTAGGCAGCCTGTTCCAATATTCTGTTACTATCACAGTGAAAAAAAATTCCTCATGTTTATATGGAATTTCCTATGCTTCAACTTCCACCCTTTGCCCCTTGTTCTGTCATTGGGCATCCCCAAGAAGAGCCTGGCTCCATCCTCTTGTCACTTGCCCTTTAAGTATTTGTGATGTGTAGAAAGGTCATATGTGAATCCCACAATATTTTCAGCTTATGACCAACCTTAATTATAGTTCAAAACCCTGAGTTAATCCAGTGCGGTCACTCCTTAGTCTCCTCCTCTCCAAGCAAAAGAGCCCCAGCTCCCTCAGTCTCTCCTCTTAAGGAAGATGTTCCACTCCCTTAATCATTTTTGTGGCTCTGCATTGGACTCTCTCAAGCAGTTCCCTATCCTTCTTGAACTGAGTGGCCTGGAACTGGACACAATATCCAGATGCAGCCTCACCAGGGCAGAGCAGAGAGGAAGGAGAACCTCTCTCAACCTACTAACCACAGCCCTTCAAATTACACCCCAGAATGGTGCTGGCCTTCTTGGCAACAAAAGCACATTGCTAAATGACACCTTGGCTAAATGACTGAAAAGATTTTATCATGGAAAAAATCTGTTTTGCAATAAGATTTATTAGAATTGTTTGTATTCCACAGTAATTCCACAACAGATCATGTACTTCCTTCAGTGCTTGCATTTGAAGACTGTGGGTTCAACACCTCTAACCCAGAATTTTTTGTCTCACCAAAGCAATACAGATTGTCAGGTAACTAAAAAGACTGTCAGGTAACTAAAAAGAGGCAGCAGTTTCCCTTCTGTAGTGTACTTGCTAACAGTATATTCTCTTCTTTCTCCTTTTTTTCTTAAACAAATCAATTGCTGCATTTTAAAGGATTTAGGTTGTTGGGGTTTTTTTTGTAATTAAGACATTTAACAGTAACCAGAGGCGGCAGGGAGAAGACAAAAGAAAGTATCTCAATGAATTCTAGCATTAAAAATCCCCTTCCTGAACTTAAGAACTCCACTAACAGCATTTTAAAGAAGTAATGCAAAACAAATAAACCAGTCCCTTGAATCCTGCCTCACTGGAAGAAAAGGGGAAAAAGAAAACATCCGTCTCCCACTGTTCCTCCTTTTCATTAATTTACAAAATGGAAAGAAAAGTAACAACAAACTTCAGTAAGGGTTGAAAATTTCCACAAAAAAGCAACTCCCTCAAAAGGAGGCACTGACAGCATCAGACAATCTTTCCAGGGAACTGGTTCTTAAATTCAGAAGCTGCCCTGCCCTATGCTTTGCATACTGCTCCTGCTTCAGATCTCACTGGTAGAGGTTTGGCTCCTAGGTGGTGGGGATTTCTCACTGCTCAGAAGTGCTTGGACACTTGTGATGATTCACTAAGCACCTAGGAGCCACAGAAATTGTGTGACTCATAACAGCAGGCCTTGGGGACCACTATCCCAGCTGACATTAGACCACAGGAATACTACAATGACCTGTCAGTGACAAAGGTTCTTCCCAGTCACTACCACTCAAAGGTCAGTTAAAAGGATTTATATTTATCCTGAATAATTGTAATGTTTTCTACCATAACTCTTCTTCTCCTTTATAAGCAAGTTCAATTGTCTTAGTATCACAGCAAAAGCAGAAGCAGCAGAAGCCAGTGATAAAATGATCCCCCCAACACTCAAAAGCCCAGGGTCAGCCCAGCAGAAAAGACCAACACTGGAAGCAGGAAGTCTGTCATGCTACAGTCTGAACTACAAGCCCCATGACACTTTGCTCCAGCCAGCAACTTCGTTTTGTAAGCTGGCATGATGGCAGCAGGATACTGAATACACAGCAGCAGATCCAGCTGGCTAAACCCATGACACATATCTACCAGGACATTGATTAACCTACAGCAGATACTTCCTTCAGCATGTGAAAAACAGTTACAAATACAATAAAATTATTTAGGCTTCAGAAAAATACATCCCTACTCACTGACAACACTGAGACCAAGGAGATGAAAGGTTCATGGAAGCACACCTACCTCAAAATCTATCAGCTGCAGGTTGGCAATCAGTGTCACTAGAAGGCCACTGTTGTATAACTCTTGTGCCAGCTGAGCCACAATTTCTGTAGGTGGCTCCTTGTCTGTGGTCCCACACAGAATTTCCTTCATTGCTTGCAGAGATTTCGACACTTCCTCTGATGCCTGTTCACCAGCAAATAAGGGTTTTGTTCAAAAAATGAAAACAGAAAAAAAAAGAAAAAAATGGTTCATTATTGAAGACAAGCAGTTCAAAACAAAAGCTTCTAACTATGATGATTATTATCTATTGCAGAATGGTTTTAATAACTTTATGCAATCATTGAGGCTGGAACGTCCACACCGGATCCTGCAGGTCCTATAGGAACACAGAAATATATTTCATTTTAAAATGGCATGCCATTACTTACAGACCACAGGCATAAAATTGGGTCAGGAGTACAATTACCAACAGGTGCCAACAAGGCCCTTCTTGGGTTTGAAGGCAGGCACTGCCCCATAGGGCAGCAGCACTTTCACTATCATAGAATCATAGAATGGTAAGGTTGGAAGGAGACCTCAAGGATCATCTAGTTCCAACCCCCTGCCATAGGCAGGGACACCTGCCACTAGTACAGCTCACTCAAGGCCTCATCCAACCTGGCCTTGAACACCTCCAGGGAGGGAGCAGCCACAATCTCCCTGGGCAACCTGTTCCAGTGCCTCACCACCCTCACTGGAAAGAACTTCCTCCTAACATCCAGTCTAACTATCTATCGCTCCCCAGTGGGGTCAATCAACGCATATGGGGAAAGAGGTTGGAGGCACTGAAGCAGCTGGCTCCTCCCATTGGCAGGGTGGCTGCTGTGATGCCTCTCCATAAACTGCTTGTTGGGCTGCCAGGGTTCCTCTACTGGTAACACAAACCCTTGCACCACCTGTTTGTCCACGTCACCTATGGTTTAAGCCAGCATCTTCTGAAAAGGATTTTCCTACTGAGCATGCAGGCACTTCAGTCTCAGGTTGGGAAATTAATTAAATTAAATAATTATTTTTAGTAAAGCTCCACAGCTGCCACGGGGGAGAACAAACTGTCTTTTATCTTTTGCTCCTATGAGGACAGACTGAGAGAGTTGGGGCTCTTCAGCCTGGAGAAAAGAAGGCTTCGAGGAGACCTTAGAGTAGCCTTCCAGTATGTGAAGGGGGCCTACAGGAAGGCTGGGGAGGGACTATTTACAAGGTCTTGCAATGACAGGACTAGGGGCAATGGGTTTAAACTGGCAGAGAGAAGATTTAGACTGGATGTCAGGAGGAAGTTCTTTCTAGTGAGAGTGGTGAGGCACTGGCACAGGTTGCCCAGGGAGGTTGTGGCTGCTCCCTCCCTGGAGGTGTTCAAGGCCAGGTTGGAGGAGGCCTTGAGTGATCTGCACTAGTGGGAGGTGTCCCTGCCTATGGCAGGGGGTTGGAACTAGATGATGCTTGAGGTCCCTTCCAACCTTACCATTCTATGATTAGTGTATACGAACTCCACGCGAAGCTTCAGGTATCTGATGTACAGGACAAATCAGGAATTACTTTACAAAATATCTTGACCAGAAAGCTCACAACAGGAAAATGAAAGAGAAACATGTATAAACAGGTAACAGCTTGGTGTTGGTGGCAGTCAGCAGGTTTAAATCAGATGTGAAGGGTAGCATCTCCCTTCACAAGCAAAACATCAGATGGCTACAGCACAGCAGCTCTCCCTCGTACTCCCCTCCTAGGTTTGCTTCACTTTGTATAAGCAAAGACTCTGCGGAACAAAGGTGTTCTTTCTTCACATGTGTGTGGGCACTTCAAATTCCACTTGCTCTAGCCATGGAGCTGTGGAGGCAACAACTCTTTCTAGTTGAGGGGACATTAATACACAGATGAGCCACAGCAAGGCTGGCTGGATTTTTTGTCAAGGAGTGGGAAGGAACTAAGGGACAGTTTGAAAGCAAAGCTGACAGTAAAATGCTAGACAAGATGGTTAAAGATACTGAAGATAGGACAGTATTTCACATCTATATTGAAAAACATCTATTTGATGATTGCATCCAGAGGGTAGTGCTCAATGGCTTGTACTCCAGACAGAGAGCAGTGACAAGTGGGGTGCCTCAGGGGTTCATACTGGCACCTGTGCTGTTTAATATTTTTGTCAATGATACAGACAGTGGGATCGAGTGCATCACCAGTGTCTGCAGATGACACCAAGCTGAGTGATGCTGTTGATATGCCAGAGAGATGGGATATCATCCAGAGGGACCTGGACAAGCTGGAGAGGTGGGCCCAGGCTAACCTCCTCAGGTTCAACAAGGGCAAGTGCAGGGTTCTGCACCTGGGCCGAAAGAGTCACAGTATCACAGTATCACAGTATAGCAAGGTCCTCAGTATCAATACAGACTGAGGGGTGTGGTGACAGAAAGCAGCCCTGTGGAAAAGTCCTTGGGGGTGCTGATGGATGAGAAGCTGGACGTGAGCTGACAGTGTGTGCTTGCAGCCCAGAAGGCAAATCACACCCTGAGCTGCGTCAAAAGATGCACTGTCAGCAGATTCAGAGAGCTGATTCTGACACTTTGCTCTGCTCCAGTGAGACCTCACCTGGAGTACTGTGTCCAGGTCTGGAGTCGTCATTATAGGAAGGACATGGACCTGATGGAGCAGGCCCAGAGAAGGGCCACGAAAATGATCAGGGGCTTGGAGCACCGCCGCTACAATGACAGGCTGAGGAAGCTGGGGTTGTTCAGTCTGGGGAGAGGGAGGCTCTGGGGAGACCTAATAGCAACCTTCCAGTAGCTGAAGGAGGCCTACAGGAAGGATGGAGAGAGATTATTTACAAAGGCCTGCAGTGACAGGACAAGGGACAACGGCTTCAAACTAAAGCAGATTTAAACTGGATGTTAGGAACAGGTTCTTTACTACAAGGGTGGTGGAAACCTGGAACAGGTTGCCCAGGGAGGTGGTTGGGGCCTCATCCCTGGAGATATTCAAGGTGAGGCTCCTCAGGGCTCCAGACAACCTGATCTAGTTGAGGATGTCCCTGCTGACTGCAGTGGGACTTGGACTAGATGACCTTCAGAAGTCCCTTCCAACACAGACCATTCTATGACTCTATGAAATGAGCACTTTGTTATCTTTGCAAGGAAAAAGAAATAAATAAATGTAGACACAGACAGAAGATCTAAGAGTCATTTGTAAAAGCTAAGTGGACATTAATAGATGTTCAAAGCCAGATTGATAGTTTCAATACATCACTCACATAAAGTGAAAGGAAAAATACCATGCTTTCAAACATCACCTCATCAATCTGCATGAAATAACTCCAGAATGATCCAGAAAGGCATCTCAACTGCTGCTGACACCCCAACACTCTAACAATTATTTAAAATCACAGATTATTCACACTAGTGAATAAAAATCCTTTTAAAAGCCTAAAAATAATAATTAAAAAAAAAGAACAGTAAAAAGACACCGTCACATTGCATCTCTCTGGCACTGATCTTGCACAGCATAAAGAAATACTGTCCCCCAGTCTGCTTGTACCTACTCTCAGTTTTCTGCTAGTTGAGATAGGTCAGCATGAGCAGTATGTAAATACATATGACTATGTGACAACTTCAACCACAGCAGAGGTCTTCTTGTTCCTTACCATCACCCAGCAAAAGAGACTATTTTTACCTCTGATGTTGCTGGTATGTCACTAGAGATATCCCACAGAGTACAGATGGGTGAACAACAGGGGTGCTATCTTGGAAACTAAAGCTCTAAATCTTTATGAGAGCTGTGAAAATATTTTCCTATTGAAGGAAAAACCCATACATTTTTGGTTTTTCACTCATTCTTCTGGGCAGGGTGTAAATGTCTCTGGCATTCTATGGTTAAAAAGAAATAATTAATACCTTCCAACTACAAGTAGTCATGATATGTAGAAAAATTTCTGCAAGACTCAGCTTTAGGTTTACTTTTCAAGAAGGAGGCCACAAAGTAAAGTGCTGCAGGAAAAAATGAAATTACAGAACACTGTGGTGTTGATGGGCACTTTAGGCCACACCTTGAGTACTGTGTCCAGTTCTGGGCCCCTCAATTTAAGAGGGACATTAAGGTGCTTGAGCATGTCCAGANGGGTGCCATCCCACCCACTCATCTTCTCAGCTTTTCTAAATGCAGTTTATATTTTTATATTTTATCTTCTTTCCTCTTCACATTCTCTGGATACTCTGGGATTTGACATTTGACCTACCACCAAAAGCTATTCCTTGTCAAATTCAAGGACTGCTCTTCTGTGCCTATCCCTCATAATCTATCTGGAGGAAAACCATAATCCTAAACACAAATACTTAAATTAACAGCCACTTCTAGCCTTCACTTTAACATTTCCACTTAACCTTACAGCATTTTTTAAATAATACCCTAATTACATAAGCATAAACTTTCACAAGACTCAAAAAAAAAAAAAAAGGAGGGGAAATAAAAGAAGACATTCCAAGATCCAAAGACCCAAAGCCTATCCAAAACAAACAACAAATCAAATGATCAAATGCATTCATTGAAATATGTGGAAAATATAAGACAATCAAAATGTAGCTGCAGAATAGCTTGTAAGAAGCCAAACTGGTCATGAAACCCAGATTTGCAAGAAACTCCAAAGCCTACACAGTCTCAAGTTGTGCCAGTGGAGGTACACGCTGGATTTTAGGAGGAAGTCCTTCACAGAGAGAGTGATTTAGCATTGGAATGGGCTGCCCAGGGAGGTGGTGGAGTCACCGTCCCTGGAGGGGTTCAAGAAAAGACTGGATGAGGCCATGGCCATTAGTGCCATGGTCTAGTTGATTGGCTAGGGCTGGGTGATAGGTTGGACTGGATCATCTTGGAGGTCTCTTCCAACCTGGTTGATTCTATGATTCTATGACTTTCATACAACTTTTTATTTTCCATCAGTGGTGACACCAGCAACAGCAAACTCACTTCAGCAAAAGTTTGAGAACAAAAAGAAAAGTTTTATGAAAAGAAGTATCTAAGCATTTTAAGTCACTTGCCTCATTCTTGCAATTAATCACAATCTTATTTCCAGCAAATTTTCTTTTCACCTTCTAGGTATGAGCCCTTTATGTCACAACTGAATTTATCCCATTATATTTAGAGAAGCTAGTGTGAACAGAGCAGGAAAAGTGGGAGAGGAGAAAATGATGCAGAGAATCCTAAACAGAACAGTTGACATATAATGCATACAAATATGAAAAATAGGATATGCTGAACTTTGGACACTTAAAACTGCAGACAGTGACAAAGCAGAAGATGAAATGCAAGCTGATTCCCATCATACACCTCAGTTTTGCATTTGCACTGCTGTCGCTGCCCAGATGTTAGGATCTTGACCTTTTGAAGCAACCTGCAGGCTTCTAGTCTACAGCAACTCAGTTCATAATGTCCAAACTTGAGAGGGTTCAATTTTATCACAGAACATTCAAATTCAGGGTGGATACATGGGTGAGTCTCTTAAAGAGTTACAGGGTTGGTTTGCAGTAGCTGTGTAAGGGGAGTGAAGAAGAGCACAACCTGTATCCACCTGTGCACTGAATGCCTTCTATTTTTTCACCCAACACAGGACTAACAAGTCCCTTTCATCAAAAAATAACTCTTTATTCACAGACCATAGTTTGAAGTGACCAGTAACACGTAAGAGGTTTCTGGGTCCATTTTGAAACAAAATATTTTGTGCAAAGGGGGAAAGCTAACAACCCTTGGATTACTCTGCTCACCCCACTGGACTAGATGATGAGCCTTGGAGCTCAAAACCTGAAAATACAGATAAGACTATGTAATTTCTCTAAGTTCAATTATAAAGGTGTTGCATTTCCACAATGCTTATGAAGTTGATTTTCTGTCAGCACTGACACATCTTTCCAAACCTACCAACAACTTCAACAAGAGTTGGAAACTTTGAGCTGTGCCCAGGTGACAAAGAAAGCCAATGGCATCCTGGCCTATATTCGAAATGTTGTGTCCAGAAGGAGCAGGGAGGTGATTGTCCCCTTGTACTCTGCTCTGGTAAGGCCACACCTCGAGTATGGTGCTCAGTTTTGGGCACCTCATTACAAGAGGGATGTTGAGGTGCTGGAGTGAGTGCAGAGGAGGACAACAAAGCTGGTGAAGGGCCTGGAGAATAAATCTTATGAGGAGCAGCTGAAGGAGCTGGGGCTGTTTGGTTTGAAAAAGAGGTGGCTGAAGGGAGACCTCATCACTGTCTACAGCTACCTGAAAGGATGTTGAGGAGAGGCTGATGCTGGTCTCTTCTTGCAGGTAATTAGTGACAGGACAAGAGGGGATGGCCTCAAGCTGCAACTGGGTAGGTTCAAACTAGATATTAGGAAACCTTTATTCCCAGCAAGAGTGGTCATCAACACTCCAGTGTTGATCTTGCTTTCCCACAGAGCTTATATTGAGTTCTTGAGTTTCACTTGCTTTGNAAAGCCCCAACTCTCTCAGTCTGTCCTCATAGCAGAGCTGCTGCAGCCCTCTGATCATCTTCGTGGCCCTCCTCTGGACCCGCTCCAACACTTCCATGTCCTTCCTGTGCTGGGCGCTCCAGAACTGCACACAGTACTCCAGATGGGGTCTGACAAGAGCAGAGTAAAGGGGCAGAATCCCCTCCCTTGCCCTGCTGCCCACACTGCTCTTGATGCAGCCCAGCACTCGGTTGCTGTCTGGGCTGCACTCACACTGCAGGCTCATGTTGAGCTTTTCATCACTCCAGACCCCCAGGTCCTTTTCCTCAGGGCTGCTCTTAGCCATTCACCACCCAGCCTGTAATTGTGCTTGGGATTGTGCCTACCCAGGTGCAGGACCTTACACTTGGCCTTCTATTGCAATTTTTTAAAGCTTTCAGTGAGTTGTCTCTATTTTACCTCCGTTTCACCAACAGCTTGGAGGCTTTACACGTATATGTGTTACAGATCAGAAGGGCTTATTTTCACTTTTATTTATTCATGGGCTTAATATAAAATATTTATGACCAGCCATAACAGTGAAGGAAAACCAGATTGCATTAACTTTTTCCACCTTTCCAAACTTAGGTATCAAATATACTTAGGAAAAATACAGGATGCCTGACATCTGCTATCTGCACAGCAATAGGGAAATCCTCAGTTGCTCATAAAAATATAGTGAGTACAAACACACAGCTTCTGTGTGAGTGTCTAGCATATTTCCAGGGCAAAAATCTCTTTCTAAACTGTTGCTTTCTTGCACAGTAACAGACAATAACAAACACAGATGACTGTTAAACACCCTAATGTGTGATTCAGTGAATCATGAGTACAAAAGCATAAAGCTCCTTGGTTTGGCTTTACCTTGTTTAAAAATATTCTCACTGTATGATTCAAACTATTTTTTCTCCTAAAAGAAAAGAATAATGCCAATGCATCTCTCTCTACATGCAACTCTAAGGTTGTAAAGAAGAGCCATTAGCTCAATCTGAATCCAACATCTTACGTAGTTTCATGATCATCCCAACTGACTTATTCTTGGTACAATTTCATGCTAAACAGATTGCCATGGAAGGCTAACAGGCCTAAAACATGTCCTGGCTTGTCCCACCCTTCTGCTGATGGGGGAAGCAAGGGCAGGAGGAAAACAAAGGCTTGGGCCATTATGTCCCCTCCCAAAGTGATAAACAGGTACTCACAGGTATTTAGGTACTTGTTAGTGTCTTGCCCACATAAGGGTAAGCAAGCCCTGGTTTCACCTAATATGGTCAGTTTTGCAAATGCCATTCTGATTGGTGAATCTCTGTGGCCAAAGGAGTCATTGCACTCGGGCAAATAATATAAATTGAGCTGAGTTGCAAGCAGTTGTGCTGCCTCTGTCTCACTGCTCTGCCTCGGTGTGTGCTGCTCTGCTCAACATGCTCTGCTTCACCACTCTCAGTTTGGACAACATGTTCTGCTCTGCCTTGTGCTTCAGACCAGCTTAGCCCTGATGTTTTGGACTTGAACTACCTGGAAACTTAAGTGCCTCAAGTTTACCAGGAGAAGGCATTAAGTGCCTCACGACATGGTGAGAAGTGCCACAGACATTGTGCTCTCTGCATATCTACAAGAGATCATGCCTGTTCCTCTGCAAACCTTCATGACAAGTCTGGGGTCCAAGAGGAACCAGAATCAGGTCAGAGATTGTCTGCTTCTTTCCCAGCACCCTGTTTGAGCCTGTGAAGATCTAGAAGCCTCTCAATGACTATCAAGATGCTGAGCAGTTCTAACACTGCCACAATGGAGCCAGGGACTATATTGAAATTCCTACTCCACCGCTGTGAGTAGAACAGACTTTCCCTAAGGCTCCAGGCTGCCTATTTATAAATGGGGTAAAGCCATTTTGTGGCTAAACTTTTCCAATTTTCTGATTCTCCTAAATGAATGAATTGCCCATAAGCATCCTTGTGAAGATTTTCCCAACTGAATTAGAACCCAAATTTAGCTAGTTTGTATATAGTTTGTGGGCAGGGCTTTTTGGAAATGAATTAACTACATATTTTATAATTCCTGCCACATCAATTGCCCCAACTAAGTCACAGATATATAGGAACGAGTTGTGAATGTTTTGGAAACCCTGTCATTTAGAAAAACATTACAGTCTAGTACTCAAGGAAGCTGGCAAAGATAACTTGGCCGAGTAGGTGCAACAGGGAAACGCCTTTTGAAAGGATGTATGACTAAATAGAAGAGATACAGGTTTGCTCAGCCTGGATATAAATTCCTTTCATGTTGCTAATCTCACACTTCAGACAGAACTAAAGGTTGTAAGGTCTCAAAAATTATATATATAGAATCATAGAATGGTAAGGTTGGAAGGAGACCTCAAGGATCATCTAGTTCCAACCCCCTGCCATAGGCAGGGACACCTCCCACTAGTACAGCTCACTCAAGGCCTCGTCCAACCTGGCCTTGAACACCTTCAGGGAGGGAGCAGCCACAACCTCCCTGGGCAACCTGTTCCAGTGCCTCACCACCCTTACTGTAATTTTATTATATATAAATATAATAAAAACAACCAAAAGAGACAGCATTTAAATTCTTGGCACCAGTACCTGATAGTATTTAGAGCTTCTTCCCTCTCTAGGGCAATAACAGGCCTAAGCAAAACAGGGAAGCTGAAATATGAACCACTCCACAAAACCTTAGGACACGCAAAGCTAGAAGACAGAGGTGCCCTCCTAGCTCGTTCCCCAGGTTTCAGTGTGTAGCAGTGAATTTGAAGGCAATTTTGTAACCGAGTCTGGAAGCTGTGGAATTGCACCTCTGGGTATTTGCATTCACAGTAGTCACGCAACCGTTCTTCCATACAAATGCACAGCAGGTTCTCTGCATGCACCTCATCTCACACACCAGTCCCCAGATCCTTTATCAATGCAGGAGCAAACAAGGTGAACAGGAGCTGACTGGCTGCATGGTTTCTATGTTAAAAAGCAGATTTATTGATATAAATATTTGCCCCAGAAATCTTGAGGTCTTAATTGTATCCTTAATAAAATGCTGCTCTCTGACCCTTCTGAACAGCACCCAATTTATTACGGTACATGGAGATGAAACAGAGGACACATTACAGTGACCTACCCAAACAAGCAGTTTCATTAGATATATTTAAGTGAAAGGGGCAGAAACTACACACTCTACTTTTGAACACTAAAGGCACTGCAGTCTGTGGTTCTGCCTGCCAGGAAAACGCTCAGGATGGTGTCCTACACCAGCTTGAACTCACTGGGTTCATCTTCTGTGACAAAGCCAAGTCCTGGACCAGCTATGCCAGAAACTGCATATCTTGCAGCCCGTCTAGGTCAAGCACAAAGATTAGGCCAAGTTTCAACTGACCCTGGGTCTGTTTGCTGTATTAAATTAAAAGCCTGACACTTCGAAGGCTTTTGCTGTAGGGCAGGTTCAGAAAATGTTACCAAACCCATAACCGTCACAGACAGCACTGAGAGATGGGTGCCACACCCAAAGGTGTTTGGTTAGCAGTAAGAGGCTGATGTGTTCAAAGACATCCTTCAGTGAAACTGGATACCACCTGCACTGTTTGGTTCTGACCAGACTCAGCAGCTGAAAACAAGACTTCAAGAAATCATCCTCCCTTTTTTTTGAGATAGGTCAGGTGTCCTTTCTATTAAAGTCTTTTTATGGCATTCATCAACCAAAGATATGGCAGCATATCAGTAATAAATGAGGCAGTATAAACACTGTGTCACGTGCTGTCTCTTTCTCAGGTTCAACAGATCTGTCCACTTGATATCAAGGTCCTTCCTCTCTTGCTCGTTATTTTTATGTATATCCTCTGAACACTACAGGAGTTTGTGCAAGAAAGAAGGAACAGAGATCTGAAGGCTCCATTTCCTATGTATTCAAATACATCCCTGCTTTTCTAGTTAATTCCAGAATGAGTATTGCTCATTAAATCCAAACAGTTTGGTTTTACATGGCTGAGACTAACATTTTATGGCACATAAGGACTTCCACAATAAAATATAATTAATTGTTCTTCAGCATATCAAGGCCTGAACACAAGAATACCTTGTTTCAGATGTTAGAAGATAAGAAGATGGATAATAAAGAAGGCTTTAGCCCACTTTTTCATTGTGTTTTACCCTACTTAACCTCCCAATTAGATTTGCCAGTGCTGCAATACTTTCTGTAAATAGATGTTACCTTGAAAAAAAACAAAACCAAGGTATTACAGTACTTCCGAAGTAGAGAAGCCACATGAGGTGGCACTTCTCAACCTGTGGTCTATCAATGGTCAGAATATAGTGGAGAAAATGGAAGATTTATGCACACATACATCCATGCAAGTAAACAGAAACCCCCACTGATAAAATAAAAGTAAGAATCAAACAGACAAACTTAGCCTATTTTTCAGTTGAGAGTGCTTAAAAAGAACTCTGGCCACACTACACACATTAGTAGTTGGCGGAGGCGGGGAAAGACACATGGAGAAATTGTGTCAAATTCAGTCTTCACCTAAGAAGACAGATGCTGGTAGAATCAACAGAGTTCAGCCAAAGTCTGATTGGGTCTTGTTCTATGACTAATAAAAAATATTATTAATAAGAAATATTATTAAGGAGGAGTGCAAACTTCTGTATATTATGTGTGTATATGGAACTGTATCTTGGGAAAGATTTTATACTTACAAGAGGTTTCTCTGCATCCTGTTTATAAAGTTGTGTCTTCTTCCTTCTTCCCATTACTCTAAGGCTCAACTGATCTGTTGTAAAGCTCCCTCTACCTGTGCACTGCATAGCTGGTAGGAAAGCTCATTTCTGCATTATTTAAAAACAGCCTCTCCTGAGGCACAGATGGTTCCTGCTGGAAGTCACACAAAGTTGCATTAGAAGTGTCAAGTCTCTCTCTGTCCAATCTTGCACCCCCACCCTCAGTTGCCCAGGGCATCTTCACCTCACTCTTACCATTTCTCCACTGGGAAAGGAGGAGGTTCTCTGCTAGCCCTACAGTTAATTTAAGCTTTGCCACACTTCTCTGCCAATTCTGGCTGTATTGGCATCTTTTAGCTGTCTCAGCCCACATACCACACCGGCTGTGCTACAGTAACAGTTCAGTTGTCACAGGATAAATCGTCTCATTTAAGCATCTCAGGCAAGTCCCAGTTGGAGCCTGTTCTGCACATGAGCAAAACCAGGAATGCTCTGTAGTCATACCCTAGAAGTCCTGGGAACCTCAGTTTTATGGTGAGGCAAAATGGCATCTCTCCACTTCACACAGAAGACAACAAAGAGACAGAGAAAATCTGGAAAATTGGAGAACACTGATTCCAAAATTTCTATGTCCACAGGGTCCAAAATCAGCTCTGGGACATCCAAGGTCTGTGGCCCTTGCAGGAGTCGATCTCTGGGCCTTTTTAAGAATGTTTGAAATGTTTCATCTCCCTTTGGGAACCCAGCTGGAGGTAAATTTAAAAACCTTGCCAGGTTTTGAAGAGCACAGAGCACAGTGCTGTGCTTTGTTTATTTTTGCTTTTGTTTTCAATTAAATTAATCCAATTGTACTCATGAAAAGATGTTATTCATTAGTATTACTAAGTAAGCTTTGAAAACCTATGTACCATTCAAAGTCATCTCATCATCATCTTTTCTTCTCCAACTGAAAACAGAAACAACACTTAAACACAATTTTACTAAGGCCACAAACCTGTATGCATAGCAAGAGATATGATGTGGTGGTTGGTTTAGCAAGAGCTACTTTTCTTGCCATTTTAAAAGTTTGTCACAGTAGAGAAACAATCATAACACCTTCAGTAAACTCAGGAAAATGAATCTGGCTATTTTTTTTATTTTCAGGACAGCTCAGTGCAATTCCAGATGAAAAGCAGTGCTACTGAGGAGTCTCACATCTTCCCCTCTAAAGGAAGAAGGTCCTGTATGCTTTGTTTCCATTCCAGTGCAAAGCCCTATGTCAACAAGCCACATAAAACATATGAATAAACACTGTCCAAATAAAGACTTCATTCTTTGCTTTCTGCCTTGCTGCTGAAGCATCTGCCTTGTTCCCCTGTCTGCTCCCTTTATCCCCTTCCACGTTCACCTCAGGAACAGCCATAGTGATAAAATACACCAGAAAATACTGAAAGTCAGCCTCCTCCTGTAAAACAAGCATTGTCATTGAACTCAACCTCTTTCCATCCTAATACACTGGGGAAAAGCTCCCATATCTTTTACTTTGTGAGGAGAACACACACCAGCTGTTCTGGCTTTTATGAAGATTTTACATTGAATTTCTAAGAAGTCTGAATTTCTCCTCCTTTGTCACTTGAAACCCAAATAAACAAACCAGCTCAAAGCCAAAAATCCTCAAACCCACAACGCAGAGAAGTCATGCTGCAATGCAAATTGGAAAGAAATCCAAGTTTAAAGCTTCTGCTCTGAATGTCCTCTTTAATCAGGCTCCCAAGGATGAATTCAGCAGGGGAGGGCAGATTGTTGGTTTATTTAGTTACTTATTTTAAGTTTTAATTCAGAGTCAAGTTCTCTCAGTGTTTTTCAGTTAACTGAAGGCATTTCAGCATGTGACATCAAATACCAGAGACCTCTTTGAAATCTGTGTGACTGATCTTACATGATTAACACACTCTGAGCAACTTGCTTTGAACCAAAAAGTTCCAAGTGGGTTTCACTAAAGGCACAAAGGGTTCCATGGTTATTTTTTGGGTTGGGTTTCTAATACAAACTTCTGCACCAGATGGGGAAAACGCTCATCTCAGTTGCACAAACACTGTGTTAATGTCCATTATCAGCTATTTCTGTTTCCACTAACATTCAGTTTTAACCTAAAATTAGTTTGTTGTTGATTAAAATCACATACCTCTATTAGACTAATAATATTCAGGATCAGTGTCTCAAGCATCCCAAATTTATTTTTTTTTTTAAATGTAAGCACAAATACCTAATTGGAAGTATTTTGTATTCTGGGCTTCATCTTCTCAACTAGCCACAGGAAGAGTGACAAAGTAACTTAGACTGTCAAAGAGTTAGGGAAGTGCAACAGCATTAGCAAAAACCTAGCACTATAATTAAAATACAAGTAGTACAGATCATTTAGGAACCACTAGCACACAGAAGACTGGCAAGGACTGATAGAGTAAGATCTCTTTTAAATAAATCTGAATACATACAATGTTCAATCAGAAGTTAAGTTTTGCCCTGTAGGTACATACACATTAATTGGCAGCCTCATCTGTCACCCTGCTAAAACAACTAACAGCATAACAGTTTTCAAATAGCCTTCCAAGTTGGATTGTTAGATGCATTACTATATGAAGCAGGAGGAGATCACCCCTTCTTTTGGCTGATGCTCCAGGATCTCAGCATTTTCTGTTTGACCACAGATCCATTGTACTTTAATGATGCAAAAGCCCCTTGACTTCAGAGGACCACTCAAACACAAAGCTACTTACGTGTGCAAGCAGTTGCAGAACAATGGCAGCAAGCGAACACAATTTTCTTCCCTTGATTTTACTGTTTGCCCAGCATAAAAACATTCCTGCTCTTCTACAACATTATCTCACCTTGTCTGTCTTTTTTTCTTGCTTTTCCAATATGGTCATGTTTTCTTTCAGAATTTTCACAATCTCAGCAGGGTTTTTGTGTGATTTACTAAACAAAGGCATGTTTTTTCTTCACCTGTATTTCTTCCTTCAGGATAGAAGAGGACCACCTTAAATCAAACAAGAAACAATGATAGCTTTTAAGATTTATATGAAAGTGCAATAAAAACACACAAAGACATTCTGGGCAAGAAAAAGTTAGGCCTCAGGCACTGTATTTTCTTCGGCTACTCAGCAGAGCAGCATAAACTCTCACATACAATTATTGAAAGTTCATCCTGGGTTCACAAGCCACCAGTAGCACATGGAAAGCAACTACTCAGCACCTGTGCAGGAGCTGGAGGCTTCCTAAAGCCCCTGACCTACAGATCAGTGCTCCAGTGAGTCTATGTCTACGGCCAAAGTTTTTTGAACACTGAGTATCTGGCAGGCTCCACTAGACTTCTGATAGGGGGTTCTGCCAAACTCCACTGGCTTCATCATGATGCAGATAACTAACTGTAGATGCCAGCATACAAAAAGTGTCCTTTGTTTAAAGCACTGCAAGATAAGGTTCCAGCTTCTCCAACATAGCTCCTTCTTCTTCAGCTGCTTTTCTTTTTTTGGACTAAAGCTTCTTCAAAGCTATCCCCTAAGCCTGACAGACTTCAAGAACTTGTGGGTCAGATTTCAGTTGTGTAAAACATTGCCTTAATTAAATAAGGAACAGAGGATCAGGCCTGAACATGGACACAAGTGTTTTCATGACATTTAAAAATGAAGAATTGAGCAGCTGAATGAATATTGTTTTGTTTAATTTAAAACGTTTTCCTGTGTGTTTAGAAAGGCAAATACCACATCACAATACTTATACATGAAAGAAACCAAGTAGCTTAATTCATAACATTAAATTGTGAATTCCTGTGGGCTTTGCTGAGGGTCCAATAGAATCATAGAATCATAGAATCATGGAATCATGGAATGGTAAGGTTAGAAGGAGACCTCAAGGATCTAGTTCCAACCCCCTGCCATAGGCAGGGACACCTTCCACTAGCACAGGTTACTCAAGGCCTCATCCAACCTGGCCTTGAACACCTCCAGGGAGGGAGCAGCCACAACCTCCCCGGGCAACCTGTTCCAGTGCCTCACCACCCTCACTGTCAGGGGCTGGAAAACCTACTGAAGTCAATGGAAAGGCTACAGATGGGTATATCACAGATCGCAGAATTAACCAGGTTGNCACATTTGCAAGATAGTTGGGGAAACATAAATACACACACAGATCAATTCAATCCCCTATTCTTCTTCAACTTTCACAATTTAAACAAGGGCTTTATACAAGACATTTTAAAGGAGAGAATTAGATGAGCACAACATACACAATACAAAGATGACAACAGCATGATGTAACATTTCACCAATTATTCCCAAAGAACCCACTCTTCTTGTGCTTTGTTGGTACTACTAACACACTACAGAGTCCACCAGGAAGTGTGACCCCATTTGTGTCATATATCTGTGTTACTAATCCCCAAATATCCTATGGAATTAATACCCAGGTTACATATACATTCTACTACAACTATAAAAAGCAACTACATAAAACAGCCAAGGACAAAATTCAAGCCACAGTGGAATACTTTAAAAAAAAATTAAGAAAATCTATACAGTCTTACTAAAAACATTCCCAAATCTTTTTGCAGATTATCTTCACAATAACAATTTATATGAAATGCAGGAAATATTTTTAAATGCCCTATTTAGATGAGAAGTTCACAGAATCACAGAATGTCAGGGGCTGGAAGGGACCTCAAAAGATCATCTAGTCCAATCCCCCTGCCAGAGCAGGATCACCTATACCAGATCACACAGGAACACATCCAGGTGGGTTTTGAATATCTGCAGAGAGGGATCCTCCACAACTCCCCTGAGCAGCCTGTTCCAGTGTTCTGTCACCCACTGTTCTTTACAGTGTCCAGATTAGGTGCATTTGTATATAGCTTCTCATTTGCTGCTAGGTCAGTTTTACAGCAGTATTTTCATCAAGGTCTGAAAGCTCGCCTCTTTCATATTGCCCTTTTCAAGCTCCTCACAGTTTAGTTAAAACTCATTTTTATTTCTGCAGTTTTGGTTGTGACTTTCAATCCTTGGCTGAGCTCTCAGCTGCAGAGCATGGCTCCCAGGGAGCTCACAACTGCAAGCTTTGGCTGCACCATCTGACCAGCAACAGAGCACAGTCACACCTCAACCTGACAACACGCAAGACTGAAGACAAAGTATACTAATGACCACCTCTCTTGGACATATACAGCTACATAAAAGCACTGGAAAACACTGGGATGCTGGTATTATGCAGTAAATGTGCCTAAACACTGCTAGCAAGTGCCAAGCATCCCATAATCCTACAGGATCTGCAATTAGAAGATTAGCAATTCACAACACACTTCTAGAAGGACTTGATTCTGCACCTTTTTATTATCCATGAAGACACAGCAAGATGATGCAAGAGAGAGAGTCTGAGAGCAGGAGCTGAAGGGGCATGTTGCATTTTAGAAAAGGAATATTTTCATCCAAGGTGGAGTAGGTTTATTCATATCACTGAAGCCATCCTGTCATCTTCCTCTTTTAGAAGTCTCCAACACAAGAAAAAGCAAAAGGGGGAGATAATTTAATTTTTAATTTGAAGAACTCATGAGACAGAGGTTCTGGTATTTTAAAACACCTCTCCTACATAGAAAGGTTGAGGGAGTGTCGTGGTAGGCCTAAACAGGCCAAATTAGGCTTGTACATGTTCTGGTTTACCCAGGCATGTTTTTCTACTCTCTCTCCTTCTGTTTTGGGGAAAGAGCAATCGCGGGAAAAGAGACAAAGGACCTGGCACCACTAAGTCTGGGGTCTGGGGTCTGTCCATCAACTGCAGTAAACAGGGTGCACAGGGTTGCCTTATGCAAGGCCCGTGACCTGCCCCAAAAAGGGTAAAGCAAGCCTATGGCTTCACCCAATATGGCCAAATCTTGGCTAACTGCCATTTGATTGGCTATCTCGTGTCCAAAGGCCCATTTGATCTTCGGGCTGTGTTAATAAAATGAGCAGGGAACACAGGGTGTGTGCCTTCCGCCATTACAAGGTGTGTCTGCTTGCATCCTGCCTGCTGCCTCCACGCATTCGGCCTGAACAGCCAGTGTGATACCGTAAGACATCCTGCCTGCATGACAGCCTCCTGCCAAAGACAGCCAGAATCAGGTCAGAGATCGTCTCTCTCCTTTTCCAGTGCTCAGAAGCCTAGAGAAACTCTAAAGCNTTCAAACTAGAGAAGAGCAGATTTAGATTGGATGTTAGGAACAGGTTCTTTACCATGAGAGTGGTGGAACACTGGAACAGGGTGCCCAGGGAGGTAGTTGGGGCCCCATCTCTGGAGATATTCAAGATGAGGCTCAACAGGGCTCTGGGCAACCTGATCTAGCTGAGGATGTCACTGCTTACTGAAGAGAAGGCTGGACTAGATGACCTTTAGAGGTCCCTTCCAACCCAAACCGTTCTATGATTCTATAAAAAAAAAAAAAAAAAGAAAAAAGAAAAGAGCCCCCCCATTTGTGAAATATTGACTAGAAATTATAAACAAAATTTCCTCCCCAAAAGTAACCTACATAACTGTGTAAAGTATGGTGTCTGTGTTTTAATAATGATTAATTCTGCTAGGAAACTCCAACAGCCAGGCTAGCACTTTTCCACTGTATAGTTTCAGTCTCACCACCAAGTCACCACTGCACTGCTCAATGATAAAATACAATTTCTCTTCACCTCATACACTACACCAGTGTCCTAATCACAGCAGAAGAATGACTGGTAACAGGGCAGGAAGAGACTCAACAGACTTATTCAGTTCATCCCTCTGCTGAGCAGAGCCAAGTCTCTGCTTCACTTCATTTATCATCTTAGAAACAAAGCAAAGCATCCACTGTATGCAAGCAGAGAGAGACAGAAAAAGGGGAAGAGCCCTAGATGTGCATCAAAGAATGTTTTTGAATTTACTTTTTTTCAGACTATAGTTTGTAACCCATAAGCACCTGGCAAAAGATGATCCATCACTTGAGAAAATGCATACTGACAGTTGGCAGCTTAAGGTCCCTTTTGTTTCTACATGCAGGAATCTCATAAGGGCACATGCTATTCACATTACAGGTAGAAGTAAACAGGAGTAAAGTCACTTTGCTGACATTTGGGAGCTGTAGTCCTTAGTCCTACAGCTGGCTATTCCATAAGGCACATGGTAAAAAAAGGACTCCTCCAGCTTTGTTCCTCATGACTGGGTTCTCCAGCATCAAAGAAAGCATGAGTTCTTGCTAAAGCTCTGAACACAGCTGAGCATTGCTGCCCTGTCTTCCTCTTTGGATCAGCTCTCTAAGATTTACTTGGAAGGTCTTCTCTTAGATAGAAGCACTACTCCTTTCATCACCTTTTTTTTCCCCCCATTTGTGCTGGTTCGAGGCTAATTGGAATATTTTAATAGGAGAAATTAGATTATTGGTTGTAAAAAGAAAGTCATGATGAGTTTATACCATTCCTTGCTTTACTGTGAGGGATAAAAATCCAAAAAGTAAACAATTTGTCCTACTCTGGTCTGGGGAGCTGGATCTATTCCCTTCCTCCTCACTCTGCTCTAATATCTCTCCACTAATCTTGGCTAACACATAACAACATACACTTTGCTGGTTGTTTTGTTTGCTTGTCTGGGAAAGTAGAGGGAGAAAGAGAAAGTAGCTTTGAGCCTTTCTGAGCAGCTTTACTTTTGTCGGGGAGAGAGTTTGGATTTCTGTA